>CM038471.1:30901157-31401157 GCA_021464415.1 Lonicera japonica | reverse complement strand
TTTTTACTTATAACATCTCTTGGAAATATATTTATTTAATACTAGTTCATTCAGTACGTGACTAGATTGTGGGATGTAGTAATGTAATAATATTATTGTTTAGATGTCCTAATATGTATCAATAACCTAGGATCACATTGATATAATGATTAGAGTATGGGTCAGCTGATGACTATGTTCCACAAGTCATGGATATGGAGATATCAAGCTGAACATACTGATACTTGTTAGGGAACAAGGTATTGGATGACCCGCTTGGGGACACTGCGAGGAGTGTTACATAATGTCATCATGATGTTCCCCATTTGTGATATCGTATTATCCTCAGACCTGAGATCGCCATGGTTACCAACATAGGGATTAGCATGTCAGGCATTATCAAACGTTGCTCTTGACCGAGTAATTATAAAGATGATGACCGAGCATACTATGAACTATGTAGAGGTATGTGGTTGATCAAGATGGGATTTGTCACTCTCATATATTGAGAGAGATATCGTTGGGCCTTGATAAGTGTAATTAATATTTGCATGGCCATGCACAAATGAGATGTCATTTGTTTTGGATTAATTATACTTAGAGATCAAGAAATAAAGATTGAACTATACAAGAATGACACTTGCCTAGTCTTGTGTTCAATCTAGATATCGATTGACAAAAGGAGTTAATGTGTGAAATATCAATTTAAGGTTGTGTCGTTTTGACCTTTATACCCTTTGGATAATAGTAATGTTTTACTAGAAACCGCTTACTGTTCGTATAATAAAACGGGTTTTAATTGTACGGCCAAAGAGTGTAAAACCTACAGGGTCGCACACCAAAACGAGTTGGATCAAAACGAATTAAAACGGGCCAAGTTGGACTTGGGCCCAGTTCGTTTGTTGCTTAGGGTTCTCACTAGGGTTCCCTTATAAAAGGGAACCTTTGTTCTTCTTGGCCGTCAACGAAATTGAGAGAGGCAAGAAAATTCGAAATAGCAGAGAGAACCCTAGAGGGCGCTAGTACACCAAGCAAGATCTCATCTCGTTCGTGTGTGCATACCGTAGAGGCGTCGTGTTTTCTACGCTAAGGACGACAACAACAGAAGGATCAGATCCATCCTGTTCGTTTCATTGACATCAAATCTCGATTAAGGTATGTCATCTGTCGATTTTATTGAACTGCATAGATCATAGGATTCAATGATTAGTGCGTAAATTAGTGTATGCGATGCATGATTACTGCCCTAATTTACTAACAGATAGCTCCTTATTTAAACACAAGCCTTTTATCAATCAATGTGATTCTGCAAGGCAAAGGATAACAACTATGCGACGAAAAAAGACGATATACTAACAACACCCAAAACAATTCTATCGGTTTTGAAACCGACACATTCATCATCTCATTGAACAATTCTACAGCTTCCTCTGCAAACCCATTTCGGGCATAACCAGATAACATTGCATTCCAAGAGACAGACTTTTTTTCAGGCATTCGATTAAAAGTTGAAACACCTCCTCGCGGTCGCTAAATCTTTAACCATGGCATTCGAAGTAATAACATTCCTGTCGGGGATCATTTGAAACAAGTGACGAGCTTTGACTTCATTTCCCCAGCTCCAATACCCAGAAATCATCAAATTCCAATCCACAACCATCCTCTCAGACATTTCATCAAACGACTGACCTGCATCCTGAACCAGACCGTATTTAACATAGCCATCCATGATTGAATCGCGGTGTCGGTTGCAACCATGGCTTAATTTCAAGAGACGCTTATTTGGCGAAGAGGAAAACATTGGGGTGGAGCGTGGAGGTGCGGGCAATGGGTGATGAGTAGTTGCGGTGGTGGTGGAGGGAATTGTGGAGCTGTCTTAGGTGATTTAAATTGGACAATTTCAATGCTAATTGGCATTTTAATAATACTAGTCGTTGCCTATCCGTATCCCACTGGCACTTGGTATATGTATGAAGGTAAAAACATAAACCATAACGCCAATAACTAACGTTCTCTTGTACTTTTTTTTGCATTAGGGAACTAGCCTCAAATGCGAAATTATTCTTGGGCCCCATTTAGTTCACGGAAGGGAAAGGAAAATCAATTCCCTTATCTTTTCTATGGAGGTGGAAAATTAAATTTTCTGTCAAATTTTCTTTCTTGTGTTTGGTAAAGTATGAAAAGTATTTATATAAGGGTATTATTATATAAATTTTTTGTAATAAATACTTGAAAATCACATGGAAAAATTAATTCCATGTATTTTGAGAGGAATTGTTTTACCCCCTACTTTTCGAAAAGTGTTTCCGAAATTTGTGCTTACCAAACAAAGGAAAGAAATGACTTTCCCTTCTCAAATACTAAAATTCGTGAGCCAAACGAGACCTTATTTGAATGGAGTTGTGGTGAAAGAATATTTGATTTATTTTCAAATGTCGTCGTGATCTAAGTTAAATGAGGCTTGCAGTTTTGGCTTAAAATATTAATCTGTGTCATTTAATGTTTTAAGACTTCCGTCACATTCAGTCAGCTTAACCAATGGAGAAAGGTGTGAAGTGCACAAAAAATAAAAAATTTCGTTTTCCTTAATTTGGTTAACCAAATAGCACCAAAAATGCCTCAAACTTGCCCCTTTACATTAGTTGCATGTCTATGCTGTATCCTTTTTTTAAAATTTTAGTTAATATGTGTATTTCTTATTTACAATTTTTGTAATTCTCGAATTCTATATCTTTCCGGTAAAAATTCTATTTTCAAAAGATTTTTTAATATACGTTTTATTTTTGAAATATTAACTCTATTAATCATTTATTCATTTTGCTCAAATAATAATAATAATAATAAACAAGCTGGTTAATCATTACCTAAGACATTATTTTTCGTAAGAGTGCTGTGGAAAACGCAAAAATCGAACGAAAGATCGAACTGTATCAATCCAAACCGACCCATTAAAAATCGAACTGGCAAAAATCAAAACCAGGACAAATAAACCCCAAAATCAAATATCTTTGGTTAGAGTTTGGGGTGTGGTAGTGTAAAACCGAATAGAACCAAATCGAATCACTGCAAATGTGACTCGAAAGCAATATTAATTCACTATCTAATATTTTATATTTCTAAAATTTGCAAGCTTTTGTAAAAACCTAACTCTTTGAGCTATCATGGATATTGTAGCTATATTATAAATATAACAAATATTTTTTTTCTGTCCAAATAAGTAGAAGCAAGCATAGAGTTAATATTTTTCTGACCAAAATAGGTGTTGCATTACAATTAATTTTTTTCAAATGAAAATACATGAAAACTGAATAAAACAAAACCTAAAAGTTTGGTTCAGGTCTAGACATGTGTATTTAAATTTTGTAATCGACTTTCGGCTTTAATTTTTTTATGAAATTTGGTGGAGATGATCTACTAATCATGAAGATCTTAGTTGAAAAAGCCTAATCCGTGACTTATGGTCCTTAAGTTAAAATCTTACTTGAAACTTACCGTTTATATATATGTGTGTGTGTGTAGTTTTAAGTGTCAAAATGGAAACTTAAGATAATTTAGGGGCAAATTAAAGAGGATTTGTCAAAATTGAAGGGAGTTGAAAGTTGAGAAGATTTTTGTCACTTTGCCCCTTCCACCGTTAGTGCAATGGATGAATTGGACGGAAGTTTCAAAGTGACAAGAACTAAGAAGAATAAAGTTTGAGATTACAGAGTGAGGGATGATGGCAAAACCCTAGCTTTCATTCTTTTCTCCTTCAAACACTTTATTAATGATGGGGACACTAGTGTTTTTCAATATGAATCCTCAATTTTAAGGATTTGTTGCTCTTTAGCCCCAATTTGTTCCTCTATGGGTTTTGAGAAGAAGTCTTATGTTGCGGCGGTACGTAATTCAATTACGGTGCTTCCATTGATGGAAATTAATGGATCTAAGATAGCTGGGCCTAGCAATAACGGGAATGAAGTGATTATTACACTCTCAAACAAAATGATTTTGCAATCACTTCAAGAATGTCAAAGTAATTTGTTAAGAAAGGTTTATTTCTCAAAGTGTGCCATCTCCGCTAACGAGGTGTGTAGATAGGTTTCGGATATACCAAAACTGGTGGAGGGTTGAAGAATGGTGCAGTTGGGAAAGGATTATTCAATATTCATTTTGCCTTGGTTAAAGAGATGCAGGAATTACAATCGAAGAGTTCGTGCTTGATGGAGTTTGTTGGACGATGCGATGATAGGCTGATTTTAATCTGAAAGCTAAAAAAACTACGCATTTGCAAGTGTGGATTTGCCTATCTTATGTCAGTTAGGACTGTTGAAAGCCATTGATATTCATGGAAATTGCTCGAAGCATAGTGATCCTACTCCAATTAGATGAGGCAACAAAATTTCGAAAGTATGGACAGTTGCTCATATCCCTATAGATGTTAATCTCTTAGCTCCTCTTCCTAATTCGCTATGGGTAGAGCATAAGGGACATGGATTTAATGTTAGAATGGATTATGAGAAACTTCCGCAGTATTGTTCTCACTATAAAATGGTGGGGCACCTTATGAACGACTTTAGATCACTTTGTGCAAAGCTGGTGGAGGCTTAATGAGATAATGTTGTGGTAAGTATGGTAGATGGTAAGGTGTTGACGGGAGAATTGTAGATATAAATAAACATCTTGAGTGTATTAGTGTTCCTTTGGATGTAAATAAACCTGACAATAGAGATATTCAATCTTTAGCTCTGTAAAGGAATGGATGTGGGGAATTTGATATATAAAGGTATGGAACGGTTCATGGAGAATAGTATAGAGGTTGTTAGCAAGGATATGGGTGGGGATGTTTTCGTTACTAATATGCAGATTTTAGTTCTTGATGTTTTTGGTAATAAGGGGCAGATGGAAGTTAAGATATGGGAAATGATAAGCCTAAATGTTGTTGGCTCTCAGGTTGAAGTTAACCATCAAAATCATTTTGCTGCTTTGTCAAATGTTAATGTTAATGATGAAGAAGAGGGGGACAAAATGGATGGTGTAGTTCTTAAGTTAAACTCGCAGACTAATGAATTATCAGCTAGTAGTTTGAGGACTGATAAAGGAAAGGTGACGTGAATACTCCTCCGGATAAACTAATTACTGAGAGTTCGTGTATGGCTAAGATAGACTTTAACAAAGTTATCCATTCTCGGTGGGTTGATATTTGTTGTGATGAAGTGTATGGGGTAGAGGAGGGTTCCAATGGTAGGACTTGTCTAAAGAAAATGTTGGTGACAGGTAGTTTAGGGATCAAAAGTATGTGGGTAACAAGTTTCGTGGGGATGGTACTTTACTAAGGATAAGTATAACTTAGAGAAAAGGCCGGTATTAACTAAGACGGCAGTGAATAATAAGTCCTTTCCTGAAAGGTCTAGGGCCATCCTAAACTTTTTAAATGAAAGTGTTATATTGGAATGCTAAAGGGTTAGTTAAGGCATCCTCTCAAGAAAACTTAAAGATTTTTTGCAATAAATAAAGGCTGGATTTTATTTGCATTTCTAGGCCTATAGTGGAGTTGTTATTCATAATTATTTATGTAACTCCCTATAGTGTTCCCTTCATATAGTTAATAATAGGTCTAATAAGTTGCGTAATTTTTTGTTGTTTTCTCATGATAGCGTGTTAGATTAGAAAGTGGATATAGTGGAAACTAAGCATCAGCATGTTACTATATCGTTTGATATTGGCGGACTTAGTTGGCTAATTACTTCCGTCTATGCGTTTATCTCTTGCTAAAAGGATTTTGTGGCAAGATCTACATTGGATCAATACTGATACTAGGCCGTTGATGGTTATAGGTAATTGTAATGTTGTTTTAGGTGTTGACCTCCTTGTATTTCTTGTGAGGAGTTTCGTAGTATGTCTGATGATTGTGGTTTCTGTCATTTGCCTACTTGATGATATTAGGCCTTTGATGGTTATATGTAATTCTAATGTTGTTTTAGGTGTTCATAAAGCTTGGGGGGATGTTTACCTCCTCGTATTTCTTGTGAGGAGTTTCGTAGTATGTCTGATGATTGCGGCTTCTGTCATTTGCCTACTTAATAGGCTCTTTATATATGGGTTAAGAAAAGAAAATTTCCTTATCTTTGGTTAGAACAGAGGTTTGACAAAGTTATGTGTAATACTAAATGGTTGCATCAATGGCCTGCTTTTTCGTGTTATGCTCATGTGCGGTATGATTCTAATCAATATCCTTTAATTTTTGAAGACAAGAATCATGGGTTGCATTGTCCTTTTTCATTTTTATTTTTAAAAGCTTGGAACAAAGAAGTGTTTGGTGATATTTCTAGGACTATGGATGTTGCTTATAATGATTTTCATAAACGTCAAAATGAGATTTTTGTTAATGAAGCGAATATTTCTAATTTTCAAATGGAAGCAGATTGTTATGATAAACTGTCGTAAGCAATGGCTATTCAAGAAGTTAATTGGACGTAAAAATCTAAGCAACGGTGGCTGAAAGTGGGGGATAAACATACCAGGTATTTTCATACTTATGCCAAACTTAAAGTTGCTAAAAGTCACATATTTTGCTTAGAGGATGATGGTACTTCTTATATAGATTATGTTGACATAAAGAGATGCATGCGATTGACTATTATCGTAAGTTGTATTCATTTTCTAGTGTGGGGTTTGATGAAGGTGACTTGTCCAATTATATTCCTAAATTAGTTTGTTTGGCAAATAATAATATGTTAGTCAAGATTTCGTCTAATATCAAAATTTGAATGGCCGTGTTTAAGTTGGATGCATCTAATGCTCCAAGACGAAATGGATTTAATGGCATTTTCTATCATCACTGTTGAGGTTTAATTCATAGAGATGTGTGTGATGACGTAAAGAAGTTTTTTAAGGTAGGAAAAGTTCAAAAGTTCCTTAATACTAACCTTGTTGTGCTTCTTCCTAAAGTTAAATTGCTAATACGATTATTTAATTTTGCCCCATTGCTCTAAGCAATTTTTTATTCAAAATTATTACTAAAATCCTTGCCTCTAGATTGTCTTTGATTCTTGATAAGTTGGTTATTTCAAATCAATGTGGTTTTATAAAAGGCAGACTCGCTTCTACATGCATTGTGGCTGCTTCATAGTGTGTCAATATGATTGATAAAAAAAAAGGCCTATAAGAGTAGTATGGTGATTATGTAGACTTCACTAAAGCTTTTGATATGATTGAACTGTCTTTCCTTCTTAAGCTGCTGCAATTGTTCGGTTTTATTTACACTTTCATGGGCTAGATTAGGATATTTTGAAGTCTTCTTATCTTTCTTTGCTTGTAAATGCTAAATTTATAGGGTATTTTAATTTTCACGTGTAACAGGGGTGTTCAGTAAGAAGATCCTCTTTCTCCCTTACACTTTATTTTGGTTGAGGTGATGTTGGCAAGGGAGTTGAAGGGGATTATTGGAAGTAGAGGTTTCCGTCCTCCGTCTCATTTATTTTAGGCCGATGATCTTCCAATATTTTGTAATGTTTCTATTCTTAACGTGGTTAAGGTTTTGGAGAACTATGGGCTTATTTTTAGGCAAATGATAAACAAGGCCAAGAGTTCTTTTGTGTTGGGTGCGGGGGTTGATCGGAGGAGTAATAGATTGATATTTGTTACTAGTATGTCGATTGTTAGTTTGCCTTTTTGGTATTTTGGGGTTCCTTTATTTAAAGGAAAACCTTCTAAGAAATATGTTATGTTCATCGGTGTGCAAAGTGCTTTCTTCTCATAATGAGATTCTTAATTTTTATACAGGTCAAGCTTCGTTTATTACAGTTGTCTCTAATGCTCTTATATTTGTTCGTCTCTAATTATTCCCCATCTTCTTTTTTGAAAGTCCTTATGCATACAAAAGCACGTGATTGTTTAAGTCTATATTTTATGTCTATTTTGCTTATAAAGGGATTCATATTGCATACTCAAAGTAACTTTTTAAGTATAATATGAATAGTGAAGTTAAGGATATATGGTTAGCTGGTATTTATGCTTTGCTTTGGGGTTTGTGAATTCAATGAAATTATTGTAAATTTGAAGATAAAAAGCCTAGTTTTGATAGGCTTTGTAATGCTCTTATTTGTTGGATTAAGGAAGCTGGGAATTTGTCTAAAGGTACTATGCATAATACTATGGAAGATTTGGCGATTATTAAGACTTTTAATGTTCCTTGTCATCCTAACAAGGCCTCTAAAATTAGTAAGGTTCATTGGTACTCCCTTTTCTTAGATGGACGAAGTGAAATACATATGGGTTATCTATAAGGCCTAGCAAGGAGGCTACATATGGCGGTGTTTTTCGAAATTGTAGAGGGTTTGTTTGTGGTGTTTTTGCTTAGAGATTACGTGCGATGAAAGCTTTCTTTGCTAAATTCTTCATTGTCATTTTGGCAGTTGAGAATGCATATATTTGGGGATGGCACAACGTTTGTTCGGGATGGATTCAAAAGCTGCATTATACTCCTTTTTTGACAAGTGTTTTATTGCTCCCTGGAAAACCAAAAAGAGGTGGGAGGCTTGTCTTGCTATGTTAAAGTCTTTGGAAGTTAGAGTTTTCCACATATACCAAGAGGGCAATGTCCTACCTGATATTATATCTGATGTGGCTCTCCTTCATCCCACTATGAAGTGGTGGTATCCTTGAGATTCAGGCTGCTATAGTTGAGGATATGAAGGATAAGTCCAAATATAGATTTGGGTATAGTCATTCCCACGCATATTCTCTTCTTCTTTAAGCAAAAACCCTAACAGTTGTATCCATTTTTCTATGAGCTTTTAAGCTAAGTGAACCAAACACACACACGCAAAGGATGATGTACTACGGATAGGAAATTAGAACCACCGAAGGAACCTACCCCAAAACAAATATGGTTTCCTTTATGTTTACTGTTTTTGATATTCATCATCTTCATCTAAGTTTTTAGGTTACCAAACATCTTAGTTTGGGTTGATTCCTTCTTAAATGGGTTCGGTTAGATTTTAGCCATCCACAATTTATATCAAACTTTGAAGTAAAATATTTCTATTTATTTCTCCTATATAATACTACTAGGCCATCTTCACTTTGTTGATATATTATCGTAAGATTGTATAAATGCATGTAGTACACGTGCGTGTGCAAGTAGTCTAGTATATATGTGTATGCATATATATGATACTAAATTATATATTGTCACAAATATGTATAATCCACCCCAAATGCAAATTATCCTTGTCAAATACTATAATTATCTATATCTGTATGTGTATATATTTCTTCAGATATTTAAAAACACTATCAAAATCCTCTTTTTGAATATCCATTCAATAATATCCCCACAAAATTCGGATTCGAATGCAGAACAAATTTAGATTTTCATATATCCATTTACATCCTTATGCTACTAAAAAAAAAAGTTTGATATGTGTATAAAAAATAAACAAAAACATAGTAGCAAGTCTTTAATCCAATTAATAATTATTATAAGAAAATCATAAAATTAATCTACTATAGAAAGATGAAGATACATGATAAAAATTTGTCACAATAAATTCTTTTAGTACTTTGGTAGCCAAGTAGATTCTTATTTTGAAATAAAAAGTAATACGTTTTTACTAATTCTTTGCAATTGGTCGATAGTTAATTCTATTAAAAGTAGATGGCTATATATTTAAGTCGACACTATATGCAAAAGTATTTCAACCCTATTCAAATTAATTCGGTTTTTATTTTCTATATTCATTTACTACTTTTATCCATATTCGGATTTTATTTAATTACATTTATACAATCATATTTTCTTATCAGTCAACTACCTATTAATTTGGAGGGATTTTAATATGCTTTCCACTTACAAGTTGTTTGTTTGTTAACATTTATACTTTTGGTTTTTTATTATATTAGGAAAATATCCTTAACAAAAACCCTCCATAAATTTATAAATTGAAAAGACTTTTGTCTATTAGAAAAAAATATTAATTAATAAATTAATAAAAATAATATTAAAAACTTAATTGAAAATTTTGAACTTGTAGAGTCTTTTATCTTCACAATTCAATAATAAAACAAAATTACATGATGGATTTATACACACTTTACCTATATGTTTTCTTGAATCACTCTATTTTTTGGATTAGGCTCCTTTAGAGTGGTAGAAATCATTTTAGATGGGAATTGCTCATATCTACAACCTCAATTTAAAATCGATGTTATGGATTTAACCTAACTTTAGACAAACCCTAAATTGTGTCATTTTATTATCTTCATAATTTAACGTTATTAAACTCCTTCAATTGTTCATTTATTTTGGCCAGATTTTTTTAAGAAAAAAATTACCACCTATTTTTATCTATGCGCCTTTCTTCTTTTCCACACACGGAACCCTATTTCCTCTGTAATTTTCATATTTGACGATTTTTCTCTTTCAAAATATGCTTTGGTCGCGACTAAGTTACAAAGTAGAGAGAGATGACTCTAACGAGTAGGATGATTTTTTTCTTTGTGATGAATAGTGGAATATCTTGTCGGCATGCATCCAAAATAGTGTACCCACAAGCAGAATTCATAACAATCCAACTTTGCTCTTGATAATTTAGGTAACCATTACAAAAGAAATATAGACACCATATTTTTGTTCGATAAATGATGATGGAAGGATATGATTGGCGTTAAATTATGAAGATAATAAAACGACATAGTTTATATTTTGTTTTAAGTTGGGTTAAATCTAGGCCATCAATTTTAAATTAATTGTGTAGATTTGAGCAACTCCCCTCTAAAGTGATTTACACATGTTTAGAGGAGTCGGACCACCATTTTTTAACATCTACAACATCTTTCTCTCTTCAATTGTTAGTTAGAGTTGAACTTGCTTATAAATATTGAACGGCGTTAATTAACTGCCTAATGAGTTAGTTTTAGAATGTACTTTTTTAAGAATAAGTTGGATATGGGTTCCAAAAAAAAAAAATGATGCAGGTTTGGGTGAGATTCCAGTTCGTATAAAATTTAACTCGTTTGGCTTAACTCGACCTAACCCTAATACAATAATTTTACTTCAACTACCCTTATAATATCATATTATTACAAATATCAGGTGAATTGAGTCAAGACAATCGAGTTTGTACTTATGAATATAGTAAAAGGTGTAGGTTCAACTTGCATCGATTAAGTCGAGTTTTTTATAACCAACGGCTAATGCATATTGAATTTTGTTATTTATATGTATATGCTACGAAGTTGAATATCTCCCGAGTTGGGTTTGGGACATTTTATTTTAAGACTGAGGTGGGAATGAGTTCCATAAAAAAAATTGGCAAAACCTTAGGTTGGGTTCAGATTTGTGTAAATTTAACACGTTTGACTTTGCTCAACCTGAAAAGAAAAATTATTTCTTTCAATACCTTAAAAATAAAATATAATTACATTGTGTTATGGTGGGTTGATGCAAGGCAGTTTGAGTTTTAGCTATAGCTTAATTTTACTATTGATTCAACTTTCGGAATATGTACTCGATGAGTCGGCTTTGGAACATATTTTTAGAAATGAGTTTAAAAAAAATAAAAAAAATGCACGTGTTAGAGTTTTTAGTGTAATTGTAGGCACGAAATATAATATTTTTTTCTTTAAATACCTAAAAAGTACAGCATAGTTACAATGTGAATGTCGGGTTGCAGCCAGGCAAGTTGAGTTTGAGCTTAATTCTACTATAAATATTCAACGGTTGGAATATCTCACTAATAAGTCAAGTATGGAATAAACTTTTAGATGAGTCTAAAAAAAATAACCTAGTAGTGCTGCATTTATGGGCTTATTGAGTCTATTAAGAAATCAGAAGGAACTTTTTTATCTTCTCAACTGGTGGTTAGGATTTATTTTCATTCGTTATATGTCATGACACATGTTAGGGTTATACTTAGGTTTGCGTAAATTAAACTCAATCATTTGACCCGACCCTGACATGAGTGTAATATTTTTTTTTCAAATACCCTGATAATATCATATAGTTACCGCACGATGTGGTTGGTTGATGTCGGGTAGGTCAAGTTGGGTTGGGTTCTTTATAATTGCTTGATTATATTTATTATGTTGTAGAGTCCAATGGTCTAATATATTTTCCTATGGAGTCGGATTTGGGTAGGTTTTTTAGTATAAATTCCACAACAAAAACTCGATACGAGTTTGGGTGGGTAGTGCCGTAGGCATGGGGCATATCTAGTAGATTATATAATTGAAAAAAAATATTAAAATGGTAAAAAAAAAAATGTTCACTTACACCCGAATGTACGGTCTACTGAATCACTACTGCAAAATATTCAATTTTACTATGTAAACATTAAACATAATTATAAATAAATAAATACGTTGTCGAATTAGATTAATATAAATTTATAATATTATAAACAATCATATAAAGTAAACTTTAAATATATTTAAATACTAACATCTATACAAAAATATATGGAGTGATAATAGACAATACTACCGATATATATCTACTAGATCACATGCACAAGCGATGCGTGTGCTACTCAGATATATTTAGTTAAAATTAAAATATAAAATAAATATTTTAAGTGGTATAGCCGTTAAGCAGTAAATTACTTTGTTCAAAGTTCAAACCCTTTTGCGACCATATTTTTTAATGAAAAAAAAAAGACTGTAGGGGTACAATAGGCAATTCAAAACTCTGACACAAACTTCATGACAATATAATCGAATCCTGTAGGTTTTTGACCCGGGGCAACCCTAATGGATAGGTTTTTTTGACCTTGGGTTGGATTTGGATTTCAAAAAAAAAAAAAGGAACAACCTGGGTTTGGGGTGGGTTTGCATCTAAAAAACCCGACCCTACCCTACCCGCATACATAGATATATAAATATTTATATAGTCGCACGCCGACATGCCCTAATTCAATCTAGGGGTGTTTTCGGTTTCGGTTGGGGTAGAAATTAGGGTACCCCAAACCCTCCCCAAATTTTATAATTTAGTTTCGGTTCGGTTCGGTTTCGATTTTCGTACCTATGAAACCCAAACCCTCCCCAAATTATTCGGTTTCGGTCCAGTTCGGTCTATTTGGGTGTTTTTTTTTGTATTTTTAAAATTTTAGTTTAAAATTGCACTAAAAATATAAATTCACTCAAAAGGCGCTACAAAAAAATTATATAATGTAATTATTTTAATAATTAGCTTAAGTAATTATTTATAAATGTAAATAATCCATAGGGTTGGGTCATTTATAGAATGTAAATGTTGTAAGAAAGTTTCCTTCTTTTTTTTTAACGTATTGTAAGACAACTTAAGTAATTACATTAAGTTAGCAAATAATTTTTTTTAAAGATTCGGTTTTTTCGGTCCAATTTGGGGACCCCGAATCCCCAACCTATACCAACCCAAATCAATCAGTTTCGGTTTTTGCTTTTGGTTTCGGTTTTTTTTTGGGTTCGGGAATTTCGAATCACAACAGATTGTTTCAGTTCGTTCGTTCGGTTTTCGAATTTTTGACAACACCCCTAATTCAATCTCTCCCCCTTCCTCTCGATACTCTGTAGCTAAATTTGATATAATTCTTTTCTTTGTATGTAATTTATTCTTATAATTCTTTCAAATACAGTGAAAAACTATTGAAATAAATTTTTGCAGTTAAGCAGTAAATTACTTTGTTCTAGGTTCAAACCCTTTTGTAACCATATTTTTTAATGAAAAAAAAGACCGCAGGGGTAAAATAGGCAATTCAAAACTCTGACACAAACTTCATGACAATAAAATCCAATCATGTAGGTTTTAGACCCGGGCCGACCCTAATGGATAGGTTTTTTTTACCTCAGGTTGGATTTGGATTTAAAAAAAAAAGGAACTACCCGGGTTTGGGGATGGGCCAGTTTGCATCTAAAAAACCCAACTCAACCCTACCCTGCCCTATCCACATACATAGATATATAAATATTTATATAGTAGCACGCTGACTTGCCCATAATTCAATCTCTCCCTCCTCCTCTCGATACTCTGTAACTAAATTTGATCTAATTCTTTTCTTTGTATGTAATTTACTTTTATAGTTCTTTCACATATAGTGAAAAGCTATTGAAATAGATTTAATTTTATTCGATTTATTTTTTTGCATCGTTGATTTGGCAAAATATAGTTAAAATTAGGGTGAATTATATTTTTCTATTTGATTTGGGATAGATTTAGTTAAAATTCAAGATGGGGCGGGTTCCGGATTTAATAAATTTTTGTAATGCAGGTTTTGGTTTTAAAAATAAAACCCGCATCGGATTCGGGGCAGGCTATTACAACTATGGGTCATGTTTGATATTGGCCAAACTCGATCCATTGTCATCCCCAATAAAACCTGCATCGGGTTCGGGGCAGGCTATTACAACTATGGGTCATGTTTGGTATTGGCCAAACCCAATCTATTGTCATTCCTAAATATATCTAATTCAAACTAAAATGTTAGATAAAGATGTTAATTGGCGTAGTGGTTAAGTATTGAATTGCATAGCCAGAGGTTTAAGGTTCGAAACGTCTTGTAAGCGTATTTTTTAATGAGAAAATAAACTACAGGAGTAAAATAGGTAATTTAAAAGTCTGACACAGCTTCGTGGAACGACATATACATGATCATTCTATCTACTATATGTAAATATATATTTCTTTTCTCACTTTCATTACGTTTCTCTTTCTCAAATTTTCTTACTTATTTTCCCGAAGATAGGATCGTAATTGAAATAGCGTAGACACAAGATGCTCCTAGTATATATATTTTCTCAAAATTGAAAGGAAAAATTTAAACCACCGCCTCCATTGTCTTCGAGGAACGGCAGATACATGATCTTTAATTCAAATTTAAATTAACTCTCATTCTATCTACTATATGTAAAATTGTATTTCTCTTCTCACTTTTATTACGTTTTTCTTTCTCAAACTTTCTCACTTCTTTCTCACTTATTTTCCCGAAGATAGGATCGTAATTGAAAGAGCGTAGACATGAGATACTCCTTGTATATATATTTCCTCAAAATTGAAGGGAAAATTTAAACCACCACCCATTGTCCAAGAAAGGACCTGGAAGCACGGTTTGCAAGTGGGACCCTTTTTTCTTCACTTATTGTCCTTGTCTTCCGTCTTTCTTCAATTTCTTGATTTTTGCTATATAATTGCTTTTAACTTTTCCTTGGGTGGCTGTACCATTTAACTGCCCAAAACTCTTTTTCTACAAATAATTTATGGCTATTGTCCCCACTTTTTATGACGCGTTTTTTCTTCACGTATTGTCTTTGTCTTCCCTCTTTTTTCAGCTTTTTAATTTTTGCTGGAAGACTTCGCAGACTTCTTATACCTTTTTCTCCTAATAATATAATGGCTATTGTAAGATTCCACGAGCCTTCTCTTCTACTTTTTATGATGTGTTTTTGAGTTTCAGAGACAAAAATGCCCGAAAATTTCTTATTGATCACTATAGTTTTAGTCGGAAAAAAAATTAACACATTTAGAGATAATAATGAGATTATGAAAGGCGAATATCTTAAGTTAGAATTAGAAAAAATAGCACATTTAGTACCATCTGTAATTATTTATTAACCAAAAGATCAAATAGAGTGAGATTTGGAGTAGAATAAATATTTCTAATCAAAATACTTTGTAGAGCACGAAAAAAATAAAGTACAATTAGTTAATAACCAAAAGAGTAAATATAGTATGTTTTTTAGTAGAATAAATATTCCTAACCGAATAAGTCAAATAGATTAAAATTTTAACAAAATGACCAAAGAGTAAGATTTCAACTATAAAAAACAAAAAATTGTACGATTTATATTAATTTTTGTATAAAATTTTGTGGAGTTGATAGCTATAATGAGTAGACCATCTCTAATAAGTTTTATCATAATAATATTAATAATAATAATAACAACAACTCAATTTAATTTTAAAGTTAGTAATATGATCATATAAAATTTTAATTGACGAAATTAAAATATATAAATATGTCACATTTTCATTCTCCTACTTATGGCTTGTATTTATTGATGAATTTATTGGAAGTTGAACTATTTATTATAGAGATGTGCATTTCCATTATCTTAATATCTTTAAACTAGGTGATGCTATTGCCTTTTAATAGTATGGACGAAATTAAAATATATAAATATATGTCACATTTTCATTACACCTACTTACGGTTTGTATTTATTGATGAATTTATTGGAAGATGAACTACTTATTACAGAGATGTGCATTTCCGTTATCTTAATATCTTTAAACTAGGTGGTTGTTTTGTTTTTGACGGGAGTCACTAAGACACTCCCAAAAGGCCTCTTACTAGTTAAGAACCAAGTGAGTACTTATGAACCAATGATCTACTAATTATATTACCAATGTGTGATACTTTGGGTCATTACAAACGTAGTCAAAAGCTAGTAATTACTTCTTAAATCTTGAAAAAACCTAAAAAGCATTATTGAAATGTTGTCTGTATTAAAAAAATCTTGATAACACCTTCAAAAGACGATTAACTCTTAATTGTGGACTCTGAGTAGTAAATTTAATTTGAAGTCAATATTTGTTAAACTGTTTAGTTGAATTAGAAAAATAGAAATGGAAACATGTCTTATACAAACACAAGAATGAAAATTATAACATGGAAATATTTATATGTAAGTTCATCACAAATTATTCATTCTAATGACTTAAAATATTCCTCTTCTTCTTCTTTCTTTTAAAAAAAAATGTTATCCTTCGTGAAAATGGGAAAAAGGAATTAGAAAAATAAAATAATTTTCATAAAAATAAATCATTTATTAAAATATTTTGTTATTTTCGATTTCTATGATATTTAATTTTTTGGAAACTCAAGAAATGATTTCTTTGCAAAATATTAAAAAGATAGAGATTTTCTCAACAAACTATTTTCTTTTTCAATATTTTTACGAGTAATTTTAAAAATTTAAATATTAAAACAATAAAAGCACAACAGACAATACATATTTGTTATTTTATTTATTTATTTATGACATATTAGGCACATGTTAACACTACATTTCTTTAACTTTGACATTGCATAACTTAACATGGGTTTTATATAGCTCTACATACATGCACAATAAAAGGATTGAAAACATTATCATCAAGTGCAAGTGAAAATACAAGTTTAGTACTCTATGTAAAAATATGAAAATACTTATTATAAGCTTGCATTTATGAGACGTATATAATTAAGTGAAAATAGTATATGCTTATTTGTTGGAAAAATAAAAAATTTTAAATTTTTAAAAATTTAATTGGGTGAAAAGATAAATTAATGTCAATTTTTTTAAAGTATAAAAATCAGGGTGAGAAGAAAGAGTTTCACGCTATTTTTTATGTTAATATCGACATAATTTTGATTTTCGGTAGGGTGTAAAAAAATTATGTGAATTTATTTAAAAATATTCTTAAAATATTAATATTAATATAAAAGTATACAAAATTATTAACAAATAAGTGATATAAGACAATACTACTGACCGTATACATATACTAGAAATTAGGTAGAAGGGCTTATTATACATTGATTTTTACCAAAAATCCAATGAATAATATTTTTTTGAATGAAGGGCCTATTTTTAATTGGTAATTAGTGTAAGAGGCCTATTTTGTTTTATATTTTAAATGAATGTATTTGAATAAATTTAAATGTCATTTAATTAATAAAAACATGTTATGTATTACTTAAATTACCCCTTTTTATGAAATTTACACAAAAAATATGGACCGCAAAGTTCATATTGCAGTGAAATATGAACTGCAAAGTTCATATTGCAGTGAAATATGGACTGCAATATGAACTTTGCATTAAAAATATGGACTGCAAAGTTCACATTGCAGTAAAATATGGACTGCAATATGAACTTTGCACTAAAAATATCGACTGCAAAGTTCACATTGCAGTGAAATATGTACTGCAAAGTTCATATTGCAGTGAAATATAGACTGCAAAGTTCACATTGCAGTCCATATTTTAATGCATATTGATATTTTTTAGTTTATTTTAAGGGTTGGGATGTCATTTTTCAATGAAAAAAAGACACATGTCATATTATCAATAAAATAAAAAATAGGCCATTTATTTAAAAAAAAATTATTCCTTGACTTTAGTGTAAAAATCTTTCTCTAATAAGCCATTTTTTTTAATTGCCCCATACATATATCCGATAATACATATATATAGAGTCCATTTTAAATATGGACCAATCTGTATAAATTAATCCATATTTAATCCTTTCCGTATATATATATATATATATATATATACATACGTGGCCGGTAGTTATATTTTCTTTTTTTCTTTTTCACAAAATTAAAGGGCAAAATTTAGACCACCACGCATTGTCCAAGAAAATACATGGAAGCATGGTTTGCAAGTGGGACCATTTCTTCAGAGCACTGATTATGCCACTCGTTATTATTGCTTTTAACTTTTTCTTGGTGTCCATCATTTCATTCCCAAATATTTTTTTTCCTAGTAATATAATAAGTTCCACTGTTAATTCTACGCCATAAAATATTTGATAATATTTTTAGGGTGGTGCTATTACCACTCCTATAATTATTTGCTTTCACTCTCACTTAAAAAAAGAATACAATTACTTAGTTCCACTCCCATTTTCTCTAGTTTTACAAACATTAGTTTTTACCTAATGGTTAATAATTAACCATTAACTCATTTCTACCCCACCTCTTGCATCATTAACTCATTTCATCTCATTCAATCCATTTTAAAAAACTTACTCCACCACATTGAATGCACTTCCCTCCAAATTTCTTGATCATTTTCAACTAATTTTTATTTCCATATTGAGTTAAAACAATATTAGTTACCAAAATTTCACCAAAAACCCACAAAAACTCCATTGATGCAACACAAAAAACCCTAAGTTGTAGAGAATGTTAGAGAAAAGAGAAATGGAGATTGACAAAGTAGAAAAACCTATTGAAGGAGAGGTATGTTTGTTTTTATAATGTTTAATGTTTATTTTGTTTAGTTATTATGAAAAAAAAATATGTATACTAACAGATCGAATTATAGCATTAGAACAGGTTACCTCGGTTACGGGAGGCCGAAATTGTAGCACTTGTTCGGTTTTCGATGACCGAATGTGTAATATGAAGACGTGAAGAAGAATGATATTTCGGTTCTACAGAACCGATATTTATCATTTTTCTCGGTCATTAATGGTCGAATATATTCCTATTACTCGGCTCTTAGGAGCCGAGATAGTGAAACTTTTTTTAAAAAAGTTATGTTCTTCTCCAAATACCTCAGTCCTTAAGAATTGACATTTATGTATTAACTTGTTCACCAGACCTAGTTAAAATAATATACTCGGTTTTGGTCAATCAAAATCAAATATAAGTCATGTGGAAATTTACTAGATTTTTTTATGTGCAGGATGTGTGTTCTCTTGATTCTACAATATGGAGAGATTGTTCATTTATTCAAGCAATTGATTTCACTTCAATTGCAGGAATATCCCAAAATCCAAAATTTGTTAACACGTTTAACGAGTTAGAGCCTCCGAATTCAATCAAAAATAATATTGATGGTGGTGATGGTCAAAGTTCCGAGGATACGATTATAGCTGTGCCTCTTGATTCATATTTTAATGGCATTGATTGTAATCTTGATAATGGTGAAAGTCTCCTTGACCCCAATGGTCGTTGTGAACAACCTTATGAGCTTCAACCTGATGATGATTGTTTATTTGATCTCCCTTGCGAACAATCTCTCTCCATGGTGGGTAGCAATCCGAGTCATATGACGAATAATGTCAAAGAAATTAAAATTGATGTAACTCCAGTATTTACAACCGATGAAGTAAGTATATGCGAAGTTATATTATGTCATATGATTTGAAGATTTGGATTGAGTTAATTTATTGTGTATAATGTATGTTTTGTAGGTATTTACTTCTCAATATAATTTAGTTGATTGGTGCCAAAGTCAAGGAAGAGGAATCCGAACTATTGTTGTTACATTGAAATCCGAAAAAGGAAATGGTACGAGGAGGCGACCAAGGCTATTATTGGGTTGTGAAAGAGGCGGGATACACCGTAAAAAGAAAGAAAATCTGAACAAAAGAGAATGTGCTTCAAGAAAGTGCAATTGCCCGTTTAAACTTCGGGGTGTGAATATTGGTGGAGATAATTGGAAGATAGAAGTGAAATGTGGTATTCATAATCATGAGTTACCCAAAACCTTGGTGGGGCATCCGTATGCCGGAAGATTAAGCAAAGAAGAGAAGATAATTGTTGTGGACATGAGTCTTGCCGGAGTTAAACCAAAAGAGATTCTTAATGCAATTAAGCGGCGTCACAAAGAGAATGGGTCCATCATGAAGACGATTTATAATGTGAAGTCTAATATGAGAACACATGCCATGGAAGGAAGAAGTGCAATGCAACAATTATTTAAAGTTCTCATTGAAAAGCATTATGTTTTTTGGCATAGGAGTAACGAAACAACGGATGAGATCTTAGACCTTTTTTGGGCGCATCCTGAGAGCATTTTGTTGGCGAAGTGTTTTCCTTCGCTTGTGATTGTCGATTGCACGTACAAGACCAACCAATATAAAATGCCATTGTTTGTTATGGTAGGAATTACGTCAACCGGAAAAACATTTTCTATCGCTCATTGTTTTATGCATAAGGAAGTGGAGGATAATTACCAATGGGCTCTTTCAAAATTGAAGATATTATATGCGCCGCATGACATACCGAATGTATTTGTGACCGATAAAGAAAATGCCTGTATTAATGCCATCCGTATTATTTTTCCAGAATCTCACCGAATGTTATGCACATTCCATATTTCAAAATGTGTGCAACAACATTGCAAATTGAATTTTACAAGTAACTCTATTTGGGATAAGTTTATTCAATCATGGACTAATCTTACACGAGCGACATCAGAAACAGAGTTTTACAAAGGATGGGAGGAATTTAAAACGGATTGGTCTTGTTTTCCGAAGTGTGTTGAATACTTAGCAAACAAGTGGTTCCAACATAGAGAGCATTTTGTACTCGCATGGACTAACAGAATAAAGCATTGTGGCAACAACACTACGAATAGAGCCGAAGGGTCACATGGCAAGCTGAAGGCTCACCTTGACTCGAGTCAAGGTAGTTTTCCCATAGTATTTGGGGCGATGGACAATATGTTGAACAACCAGCTTACTGAAATTAAAGCTAGTTTTGAGAATAGTCTTGGATCGACAAAATTGTTTCACAATGGAATGCCATATCGAGAGCTCATAGGGAGAATTTCCCATTTAGCTTTAGACTTGATCATGACAGAGAGTGATAGGTCCATTGAGGATGTTGGCCTAGATCCATCGAAGTGCGATCATGTGTTTCGAGCGGTTTATGGGTTACCATGCGCACACGAATTGTTAGAGTATCGTCGTGAAAATCGGCGTATACCCTTGGAGGCTGTTGATCAACATTGGGGAAAGCTCACCGTTTTGCCAAATAGTGAAACTTATAAAGATGTTAATAGTACGGTAGAAATGATTTCATTCAAGAAATTCTATGAAAATTCAACAGATGACCAAAAGAAAACTCTTTTAAGAAAACTAAAGGATCTTGCTACTCCAACAACGATATCGCTTAAAGAGCCAACTCCCGTTGTTTCCAATGGTAGACCGCGTGGTAGTAAGTAAAAAATATCTCGAAAGGAGATGAAACATGAGATGTCAACTAAGCGAGATCCGTCGGGATATGAATTCGCAAAGACTATTGAAGAGAGAGAATTAGCCGCAAGCGTTCATGATAAGTCGTCACAAGTTTCGAATACAAGGAAGAGGAAGAAGAATGTGGTTGAATTGACGGGGTTTATGTCTTATATCCCTAAAGACATGCATGAGTTCATAACCGAAATAATAGATGTTAAAGATAATGGGAATTGTGGGTTTCGGTGTGTTGCGGCAGATTTGGGATTGCCCGAAGAAAATGGGTGGTTAACGATTAGAAGGTCTATGATAGCCGATCTTTTAAAGTACAAAGATCGATACGATAGTTCGTGGGGTAATTGGTTCTACCAAGATATGTTATCAATAATTGATACTGACATGAGTCCGTGTCTCCCAAAAAATTGGATGGAGATGCCCGTAATGGGTTATATTATAGCATCGGCATTCAATTGCGTGGTTGTGTTAATTTCAAAGACATTGAGTGTGACATTTTTTCCACACTCAAGCCCTCCACCGGATGATGGTAGACACCGACTAGTATGTTTGGCGCATGTCCGGGGGAATCTTTTTGTAAGAGTTAAGTTGAAAGAAGATGCACCGCTTCCTTCCCTTGCTGCTTGGTGGGAACTTTTTTGTAAGAAAGAAGCCATCCCTTGGTTGGAAAATTATGTTGATAAACTCATTAAGCCAAAAAAGGATTTAACAACAATAGACGCACCAATCACTCTTCGATGATTGAGTGATTTGGTAAGTCTATTGTATAATTTTTTTGTTCTTTTTTGATGCAAATATGCAAAATATGTCGCATATAAAGTGTTTGTCATTATATGTGGTTATTTGATATTCACTTGGTTTGAACGGTGTAATTTTTTGCTTTTCATGAATTGTAAACATGTAATTTTTTGTATATGAATGACAACAACTTTTAGTAGTTTGAGTAAATTCGATTTCTTTGAGCAATTTGATTAAATTCAATTTTTTTGGGTAATTTGATTAACTTACAGACAACCTCGGTCCTAGGATACCGAGGATATTAATGAATTTCGTCCATAGGAAGCTAAAATTATCCAAATTCCTCGGTTCTTAGAGGCCGAAGTAAGCAACCGAGAGCTAAAAAAATGAATCAGACTACATCGGTCCAATGAGACCGAGTAATTTTAGCAACCTCGGTCATAAATAACCGCAATTATACATCAACCTCGGTTGTGTGAGGCCGAGGTTAGTAACCGAGAGCTATCAAAATGAACCAGACTACCTCGGTCCAAGGAGACTGAGGAATTTGAGAAACCTCGGTCATAAGGAGCCAAAATTATTCATATACCTCGGTTGTGTGAGGCCGAGGTTAGTAACCGAGAGCTATCAAAATGAACCAGACTACCTCGGTCCAAGGAGACCGAGGAATTTGAGAAACCTCGGTCATAAGGAGCCGAAATTATTCATATACCTCGGTTGTGTGAGGCCGATGTTAGTAACCGAGAGCTATCAAAATGAACCACAATATCTCGGTCCAAGGAGACCGAGGAATTTGAGAAACCTCGATCATAAGGAACCGAAATTATTCATAAATCTCGGTTGTGTAAGGCCGAGGTTAGTAACCAAGAGCTAACAATTATGAACCATAATACCTCTATCCAAAGAGACCGATAAATTTATGAAATCTCAATTATAAGGAACCGAAATTATTTATAAACCTCGGTTATTAGAGGCCGAGGTTACCAAGTGAGTGCTAAAATATGAACCATAATATCCAATAGTACATAATATCCAACTCCTTGTCATATATTACCAAAATAAGTATATAATATCCAACTGATATCTATCAACCAAACCAAAAAGATGGTATCCATCAACCTAAACTAACAATTAGCAAATAAATGATATCCATCAACCAAAAAACTATATAGTTAAGTTTAACGATTACAAAAAATTAAACAAGTTAAAGGCTAATGTAAGGTCCAACTCCTTGCAACATGTAACCAAAACAAGTACATAATATCCAACTCCTTACGATATATAACCAAAACAAGTACATAATATCCAATTCCTTGCTATATATAACTAAAACAAGTACATAATATCCAACCGATATCCATCAACCAAACCAAAAAGATGGTATCCATCAACCTAAACTAACAATTAGCAAATAGATGATAACCATCAACCAAAAAACTACATAGTTAAGTTTAATAATTAGCAAAAATTAAATAAGTTCACATAATTCTAATACAAGTTCATAATATCTCCAAATCCAAAAAGTTAATTCTTCTTTCTCCTAGTCACATATGTGTTCCCTTTGTCTTTTGGTAGAGGTCTTGTGGTTCCCGATGTCTCTTGGGCTTTCTCTGGTGCTGTTGCCTTCATTGCATTCAAAAGTATGTCATAGGCGTTACGTGCAACAATAGAGATATCCTCTGCCTCGTCACCATGGAACGCTTCATATAGCATTGATATTACCTTTTTAACTTCAACTTGCTGCATAATAATTTAGCATTTATAACTTAGTAGCTAGAGTACCTATACTATATAATTTTATTAAACATCGAATGAAAATATGATTAAAATGCTTACCAACTTATCATTTGCGATACATTGTTCCTCACGTGCCTTTCGCGGTGTTTTTCTTAGGGTCGGGACTTGTACGTAAGGATGAGTGACTTTTAAAAACCATTCCATATAATTACTCTTACACTCCCAAGAATATGTCACTGGTATAGAGCGTTGGGTCGGATTAAGAATGTGATTACTCCAATTCCTTTGTTGATGGCGATTGACATATACCACATTGAAAGATTGGGTTTTCTTTCCTTTAGTCGACTTTGAGGGCTTAACAATCGGCATCATGGGAATTGTTTGTACTCTCCCGAATTGTCTAAGAATGCGGTCCGAATAGTAAGGCTCGGCAACATCAAAACATACAAGCAAGCCACAGAAGTATAAAATCTCTAACAATGGACGTGTAGCTCTATGCTCTTTATAAGGATCCCAACATACCTGTTAAAAAGATGACTTGAAATTAACTAGTAATTTTAAAAATTAAAAGTACAAAATTCCAAAAATTAATGCCTACGACTTACGTCCATCTCAGTCAAATCATCAAGTCTCTCCCTTAAGGCGATAAGGGCTGTGGCAGCATCAGCTTTTGCAATTGCTTGGGGTTTCCACCTACACATCCGTGGTTGTGTCTCTGTATACTCCGTATTAGGATTCACGCGTAGAAAATCATAAAAGTGCTCGTAAATCCAACCCTGTGATATTTCAAGTTCACCAACAACAACATAATAATAATAATAATAATAATAATAATAATAATAATAATAATAATAATAATAATAATAATAATAATAGTTGAAGAGAAGAGGTGTACAACAAGAAGAGTTTGGCATCCAGAAATCCATCTTGCCCTAGATCTCGACGCTTGTCCTAATTGACGATATAGGTGTGCAAGTATTGCCATACCCCATCCTATTTGACTAACCTTGGTCAAATCTCTCAAACAAGCCAAATAGTATAAGGATATCTTGCTCTTTGTCTTATCAGGGAGAACAACACACCCTAACAAGAACAAAATATAGCCTCTCGCACACTTATCCAACTCATCGGAAGTTGATTCTACGGTAGCGCGACCCATGCATTTTTCTTTTAACCACTGCATCCTAACTGCGTACGTGTCTTTTGTTTCGTCAATCACATCAACCTCACTAACGCCTAACAACTCGGAAGCCAATGCTATTCCACCCTCCTCCGAAGTAAAACATTCACCTTCAACCGGAACACCTAAAATTTGTCTAACGTCGTCGAGAGTGATTGTCATCTCACCGAAAGGTAGATGAAATGTATTGGTTTCTGGTTGCCATCGTTCAACGAAAGCTTGGACGACGAGATAGTCTATGTACCAAAAATTATGCTCTATTAATGGAGTTAAGCCACTTGCTTTAACTCGGGTTTGAACCCCTTCGACCTCTCTTGACAAGTCCCATTCCTGCAATTTTGGCCAATGACATATAGTGCTTAGTTTTCTATCTTTGTCCTATAATAAATAACCCAATGATGTTAGCCACAATTATATATTGAATATGCATATTTATAGAAGTAAGAAATATAATAATCAACTACCTTCGTCTGATTCCATATTGCGTATGCTATATGATCATTGAAAGACGTAAGTACACTTTTGTCAATAGGCCCTCCACTAGGACCTTTATCACTACTGCTTAGACCCTCAATTTCGGGATTCTCTCGAGCCAGTGAATGAGATGGATTCTCTTCATTTTGGGTTGAGAGAGAATCAGTATTCCCCTGACATTGTGGTTCATTTTGAGAGGGGGGTCATTTTCGATTTCAGGTGGTGCTAGTGTTACCGTTTTCTTTGTTTTTCCATGTTTCTTTGCCGCAGCAACAGTACAATATTTTTTTGATTTTCTTTGCCTCTCGGACGCTGTCATTGCTTTTTTCTTTGTCATGCCTGAAAATATCAATTAAATTATAAGTAAGTATATTGACTTGTAACAAATAAATTTGGTTGAATGTCAATCAGCAAGTATCATTTTATCTTCTTCTTAGTAGTTGATTAAATAAGGAGCAAAGGAAATATTAGGTACATCAATGTACTAATCTTGCAATTGCAAAGTGGACAAGTGCTAATATGAAAATAATCTCAGTGAAAATATAAGTAAATAGGAAGAATGTGCATTTGTCTCATTTGATTATTTTCTTGTTAGGACATAGCTTTCTGTGTAAGATTTGATTTATTCACTTGTCATGTTGTTGATCGGGTTTATTGTTTTTCATGTTATTACTACTACTCGATCTTTATGAACCACTTAACTAAAACACCACCCTGCCGTCTCTTCTCGTCCAAAATGAAATAACGTGTTTTCTTTAACTCGCTAACAAATGTCCTTTGAAATTTTGTAATACCTTTATTCCAAATTATCAAGAAAGTCAGCATTGGCAACTCCCATAGCATTTCATGTACTCGAAATAACTCCCATAGCATTCCAAATTAACGTGTTTTCTTTATCAGCTGGTGTTTCATCACATAACATTTCATGTACTCGAAATAAATGAGAATTAAAAAAAATATCATTTGAAATAAATAAAACAGATAAAAAAATGCAATATTATATATGTAAGTGGATTTCAAGAAGAAAGAAAGCATTTCAAACACAAAAGTTGCATTTATAATAGCGAGGGATCATTTCCATGCAAGTCAATCAAATGTGCCTTAGTTTCTAGTAGATAGCTTCCGATTAAATTATCTTAAGAGAGATCCAAACTATTTTGTAAAGGAAAAAAAGACTTAAGAATGCAATATCTGATCGATAAAGAGTAATATAATAATCTTACAAGGCACATATGCATTTGCATTATTGTACCTTAGACAAAGGTACAACACTGTAATGTATTTCAAAGCCGAGAGATACTTTACTTCTTGAGTGTCTAGTTTTAACAATAGCAATCAATGGGTTATCTTGTTTCACGCCATCTTATGATTATTGTTCCAATTATGACAGTAAGGATATCAATTTCCGGTCCCTTGTTAAGCTTTTTGATGCTTAGTGTCATTTTGGTCATGAGATTTTTAAAGCGATATTGAAGATTGTGATATATGAAAGTGATTGGGATGTATAATACACAGGGTTCTTATCGTTTCTATTTAGGTTGGTGGGTTCTGCCTCAATTCTTCAGAGTGAGATAATATAATTAACCATTGCTTTTACTAATATTGATTTCAAACTGGTTAAAAGTTTATTACAAATAACAAAAATATACGCTCCATCTCGAAGTCAAGATTTCTCACATCCCAGTGGACACCTTTTATCGTTAGGATACTAATTTGTCACTCATTTTTTATGGTGTATTTGGATGCCCAACTCATTAATGATGATGTCAATGTGTTGAAAATAAGCTCAAACCAATTGAAGGTAAAACATGTGCGGGGTCCTTTATGAGTGGTGCTGAAGGTCCACCAATGGTCAGGGTCTTTTAGGTGGGGAGCAACAGAATACTAAGTAATTTTCCCTGAGCAACCAAAGTACCAAAAAAACAATACACACATGACACAACAAAGTAGTAAACTCCATCAAATTACTCTAACATATTACTATATTAGCATCAAATTAGCACAAAAAAAATCCATCAAAAAAAGAGTATGCAGCAAATTAGCACATGACGAATATTCACATTTGCAGCAATTAAAGCAAATGACGAATCCAAATTATATTTAATCAACCTCATTCCTCAAACAAACAAAACCAAAATCAGAACAGCAAAAGCAACTAATTTTTTCATAAATACCCTCAATCAAATTCAAAACGAGATTGTAAAGAGTAATTACCTTCATCATTGTAAAGAGAAACTTTCTCAGTTTCTCACATTCAATCCCAAAAAAAAAAAAAATTTGCTGAACAAGCAAACGTAATAACGTATAGAGGATAGCTCACGGCACGGAGTGAAGGAGTGAGGGTCTGAGGGTTTAATTGTTTAAAAGCCGACTTTAGTTAAGAGTTAAAAGATTTAATAATTATCAAGAGGAACCAAATGCATAAGGAAAAATAAACCCACTACATTCTGAAATAAATCCCCAAATCGAAAAGTTGGGAGGAGAGTGGAGCTACCTTTGGTCGGAGAGGTGACGGAGCTGGGCTCGGAGCGATGTGAGGGAGAGCGAGGCGGCGAGGGCGACGGAGCTGGACTCAGAGTGATGTGAGGGAGAGCGAGGCGGCGAGGGAGACGGAGCTGGACTCGGAGTGATGTGAGGGAGAGCGAGGCGAGAGCGACGCGGCGAGGGAGAGCACGAGAGGGAAAGCACGAGAGGGAGATGAAGGAGAAGTATAATTTTAGGGATTTAATTTTTAGAGAAAGTAACTTGATGTCTTGTAACTCTTAATTAATTAATTAATTAAAGAAAAATTATCATTAATTATATGTATTAGAAGGTGGGAGTGGTGTGAAGATTTATGGGAGTGAAAATAAGTAAAATTAAGTTAAAGGGAGTGTTATTGGGAGTGGGAGTGGAAGCAAGTAATTGTGGGGGTCATAATAGCACCACCCTATTTTTATTCCTAACAAGTGATATGTATTTATTTATTTATTTGTTATTGGATGAATGAGTTAAATAGGTTAAAATTTTAACAAAAAGACTAAATTGAGAGTAAGATTTTAACTATAAATTAAAAACAAAATTGTGCATAATTTATAGTATTTTTTTTAATGAAATTTTGTAAAACTGATATCTATACGAGTAGATCATCTCTACTAAATTTCATAAGAATCTTCAATTTAAAAGTTAGTAACATGATCATATAAAATTTTAATTAACGAAATTAAAATATATAAATATATATCACATTTTCATGACACATACTTATGGTTTGTATTTTTTGATGAATCTTTTGAAAGATAATCTATTTATTATAAGAATCTAATAAAAAATTTGCCCATTTACACCTCAAAATGGACTCCCTTGCAAGAGAGTATTTCCGTTATCTACGTATCTTTAAATTAGGTGGTGCAATTTCCTTCTTGTAGTAAAAACATAGTCAAAACTACTAGTTAATTACTTCTTAAATCTTAAGAACACCTTAAAAGTTGTATTATTGAATTGTTGTTTGTATCAAAAAATTCGATAACGCCTTCAAAAGACAATCAACTCTTAAATGTGGACTCTGAGTAATTAATAAATTTAAATTGAAGTCAACATTTGTTAAATTACTTAGTTGAATTAGAAATGTCTTATACAAACATGAGAAATAATGATAAATTTGTAATACAAAGACTTCTTTAATCTAGAAAAAATTGCCCTCTGAAATCTACAATCAACGGAAAATGAAATCCTATGACATGGGAAAAATCTGAACCTCCAAAAATGAGGATTTAGAATCTTTAGCAACGGTGACGCACAGTCACGAGAGGTACAAACCTTTTCCAATTTATTTTTTTATTTACTAAACTAACACTGTTATAGTGGGACAACTATTGCAACCTAAAATTTGGATCTTCATGTTCTAGTGGTTGTTCTTTTACCGCATAAAATACACAAGCTTTTCATCAAGTAAAACGTATTTTTTTTCCTTTCTCTTTTTTCTCTTTTGAACAATGGGTCTTATTTGTTATATTAAAAGGAAAACAAAAGCATGTTTTCTCTCTTATTTGACCAACTCTATTGCTATTAGAATTCTGCACCAAACAAAAGAGGGTGATATTATTGTCAAAACAATTATACTTATTGTCAGAGTAATGTACAACTTCTCAAAGCAGTACTATACATTGGCAAAGAGAAAATTACTTTGCCAATATGGACATATAATTTATCTATAATATGTCTATGTGATAAATAACTCATCACAATTACTTTATAACAATTAAATTTTTTTTTATACAAATTAGTAACGGAATTGAGCCTGCTGCTAGTTCAAGAGAATTTATACCTGGGGGATTCAAATACAGAACCTCCTACTAAATGGATCGATTTCTCACAAAAACATAGTGATAAAGAAGTCACTAGAATAATCCTACAAGTTAAAAGGAGAGAATTTAAACAACAACCCATTGTCCAAGAAATTTCCATGAAGCATGGTTTGTCCCCTCTTTTCTTCAATTATTTTCCAAGTCTCCCAACTTATCATTTCCTTTTTCTAGTTCTTTTGATTTTTCCTGGAAGACTTCATGTTGACTCTGATTATCCCAATCCATGCTCTCGGATATAATTGCTTTTAACTTACTTGGGCGCTCCATCATTTCATGACCCAAAGTTCTTTTTCTCCAAATAATATACTGGCCATGGTAAGATTCCATGAAAACTCTCGTGTTTTTGAACTTTAGAGGTGAAGACGCTAAAATTTCTTTTTTTTTGCTGGTCGCCTCTACGTACACAAATTTAGTCCAACAAGAACTTCGCACCTTTAGAGACTACAATGAGATTGAAAAGGCTGAATATCTTAAATCATAATTAGAAAAAGTGATCAGTCAGTCAAAGATAGAGTAATAGAATAAATGTTTGTAATAAAATAAATCCTCTGATAGATAATTATTTCTTAATCAAAGGACCAAAAAAGTTAAATAGATTAAAATTTTAATCTATTACAATTTTAACAAAAAATTTAAATACCAAAAAGTTAAATAGATCAAAATTTTAACAAAAAATACCAAATAGAGTAAGATTTTAACTAAAAAAAAATAAAATTGTGTACGATTTATAATTAATTTCTAAGAGAAAGACCAACTAGAGCAAGAGTTTACTTGTTTTTAGATGCTGGAAAACCTAATATAAATAGAATACATGATTTGTATGTAGATGTTCCAGAATCCTCATATATATTGAAGAGTACATGATTCCTATAAATCCATAATAGGGGGATTAAACAAATTGTATCTAAAAGAGTAGGGTTAGACTAAACGAGAGTACTTTTAATTTAATAAATATATATGATACATTTGTACTTTTAATTTAGACTAAACTTACTGCATTCGCACTTTTATAATTAATATGATTTCTTTATTGCTTGATCAACTCTATTGCAACTAGTATTTCGCACCAAAAAAAAAAATTAGATGGTATTATTGTCAAAGCAATCTTTATTACCAAAGCAATGTACATTTTAAAAAACATAGAGTACAACTTCTCAAAGTAGTACTATACTTTGGCAAAAAAATATTTGTTTTGCTAATAAAAAAATATTAGCGACATATATTTTGTCTATAATACGTCAAAATAACTCGTCACAATTATTTTGTTACATTCACAGTTAAAATGGGGAAAATTTAAACCACCACCGATTGTCCAAGAGTTTCCTGGAGAAGCATGGTTTGCAGGTCCAAGAATTACTGGAAGCATGGTTTGCTAGTGGTTCCTTTTTTTTCACATATTGTTCATGTCTTCCATTCTACCATTTCCTTTTTCTACTTTGTTCTTTTTTATGGAAGACTTCATTAACTCAATCAATCCTCCATCTTAATTATTCACAACCAAAATTTGAAATCCTCTCGAATATAATAATTGCTTCAAGTTAAGATTAGGTGCGCTATCATTTCATTTCAATCTTTTTCCGGATAATATAATGGTCGTCATAAGACCCTATGAAACCTCTTCTTCAACTACTTACGATGTGTTTCTGAGCTTTAGAGGTGAAGATACCCGTTATACCTTTACGGATCACCTCTATAGAGCTCTAGACCAACATGGATTCCGCACATTTAGAGACGAAGATGAGATGCGGAAGGGCGAACGTCTAAAGTCAGAATTAGAAAAAGCGATCCCTCAGTCAAAGGGTTCAATCATCGTCATCTCGGAGAACTACGCGAATTCTTCATGGTGCCTTGACGAACTAGTGATGATTCTCGAACGAAGGAGGACCTCTGGGCATGTGGTTTTACCGGTCTTCTACCATGTGGAACCATCCGAAGTTCGGAAGCAAACAGGTACGATAGCAGTTGCATTTGAAAAACACAAAAAGCAGTGTGACGAAAAAACGGATACAGAAGGAAAAAGAACATGGATGGAAAAGATACAAGGGTGGAGATCAGCACTTACAGAAGTTGCTGACTTGATTGGGCACCACCATGTTGATGGGTATACATAAATTCCTCACTATTCAGTTCACTATGCATATGTGTGTGGATATATATATCTGCCATATACTATAGCATTCCACATACTATATTTTTACCCTTAATTTGATGGGTACATGGTTTTATTTTATTTTAGGCTATTCTGGTTATTCTTGAATATGCGCGCTACCCTAACGTAATTTATGGTTGCCCACTGTTCATCCATTTGGATGTTCTTCAGGCTAATTAAGCAATCTGATCTGGAAATTATAACTAAATAAAGATTTTGTATTTATTGCAAGTCAATCACAATTTTAGGCACTAATGGATACAGGCGAATGCGCTGGAGTGCTTACATTAAACATTTTCAAGGCTAATAAATGTTCTGAAATTTGAATATAGTGGAATAGAGAGTGTCCAAGGTTGGATGGGAGTACTAACCCAGTGCGCAATATATGAAAAGATTATGGGCATTAAGCTCACCAAGACTAGTTCCACGCTGAGCCAAATTAAGCTTTTCAACAATCTTGCTCCCAATTCATTACTAACTTAGTAAGAAATCATGGTACCTTATTTCCTACTCTGTTCATCTTAAACCAAGTAGAAACTCAAAGCAGAACTTGTGAACCATCAGGAAGTCTATTATAGTGAAGGTTCTGCTAGTCTACCCCTAAAAGCTTAGTCATTCCTATTTGACTTTCACAAATTTAAAGAAAATACAAGATGTCAACCTAATCCATGGACAAGACTAGAACTAAAAAGGAACTTGAATCTTAATTCGCGGTAATGCCATTATTTTATTGATGTTGTTGTTTTTATTATTGTCACTTCTACAATATTTGGTATTTTAATTATAGTCTAGCTAGGTATATCTAATTATCTACCATTCTTATCCAATTCGATTGAATTTGTAGGTATGAATCCAAGTTTATTGACAAGATTATTAAAGATACCAAAGTTACTGTGAGACGCACACCCTTACACGTTGATCCGTACATAATTGGGATAGACTCTGAGGTTGAAAAGATAAATATGTGGCTGCAAGATGGGTCAAATAATGATAGAGTACGTGCTGTTTGTGGGATGGGCGGCATTGGAAAGACAACCATTGCAAAAATTGTCTATAATCAAAACTTTGAAAGTTTTGATGGAAGTAGCTTTATCACTGTCACAAACATTGGGAAAAGTCAAAACAACCTGAAATGCAACAACAACTTCTATCAGATATCACAAAGAGGAACCATGGAAATATACATAATTTTCATGCAGGACTCGCAGAGATCAAAAATCTTTTATTTTCTAAGAGGGTGCTTCTCGTTCTTGATGATGTGGAAGAGGTGGATCGAGTGTATGACATACTCGGAAGGCCAGAATGGCTTTCTTCAAGGAAGTAAAGTCATCATAACTACTAGGCATGAGAGGATGCTACAACCTCATCAGATGCTTAGGGTTGAGAAATTGACTCAAGTTGAATCGATTAAGCTCTTCAATCTCACAGCTTTTAAAAAGGATTTTCCTCCAGAAAGTTACACAAAGCACACTATAAGGGCAGTACAAATTTGTGAAGGGCTCCCGTTAGCTCTTAAAGTTTTAGGTACTTCTTTGTCTCGGAAAAGAGAAGATGAATGGATCCCCGAATTAACAAAATTGGAATCAATACCTCAGAGGGAAATCCTGGAGATACTTAAAATCAGTTATGACTCTTTACAAGACAACTATGATAAAAGTTTATTCCTAGATATTGCTTGCTTCTTCGTTGGAATCAATGAGGATTACGCAATCAAAATATTAGAGAAATGGGATCCTCTTGTAAAGAATAGAATTCAAAATTTAAAAGACCGTTGTCTCTTAACAATTGATTATTGTATGGTGTTGACGATGCATCGATTAATTCAAGACATGGGACGAAAAGTTGTTCAAGAAGAATCACGTGAGGTTGGAGAGCGTAGTAGACTATGGCATCATCAGGAAGTCTTTGATGTATTGGAAAATGAAACGGTAAAAAGCATATCATTTGTATTTGTTTCTTATCTTGCATGTACTATTATAATTTATCCTCTCTTTTTTTGTGTTATTCTCTTAATAGGGTACAGAAGCAGTTAAAGGCCTTACCTTTGATGTGCATATGTTGAAGGAAGCTGGCAATCATGGAAAAAAACGCAAGTATGAGGAATTTTGTGATAAATCAATATTGTCGACGTGTGCTAGCTCATTAAAGCGACGTTTTCTTAACTTCAGCTATGGGCAATCAGTAAGCACAACTATAACAAGTCAAAATGATGTATACTTGAGAACTGATGCATTTAAAAGTATGAGAAAACTAAGGCTACTCCTGCTCAATGATGTACAACTCGCGGGAAGCTTTGACAATTTTCCGAAAGGATTAGTATGGTTGTCTTGGCACAGATTTCCGTTAAAATCTATCCCAATTGAATTCCACTTAGAGAAATTGGTTGCTCTTGACTTGAGTCACAGTAGATTAGAACAAGTTTGGATGGAAACCCCGGTATGCTATTTATTTGTTTGTTTTTCTTCTTTTCTAAATTTATGGTGATGATTTACGTATATATAGAATTAATGGTCCTTTTTCATTCCTTACAGTTTCTTGGATCATTGAAGATTTTAGATTTGAGTTATTCTGAAAGGCTTGCAAGAACTCCCAACTTCTTTGGCCTCCAAAACCTTGAGAGATTGATCCTTAAAGGTTGTGTGAGTTTGGTTGAGGTTTGCGAATCCATCGGAAACCTCGAGACGCTTGATTTACTTGATTTACAAGATTGCAGAACTTTAAGGAAGCTTCCAAGAAACATTGGCAAGCTAGGATCGCTTAAGACTCTAATAATCTCAGGTTGCAATATTGGTGACTTTCCAAGTGAGATGAGAAATATGCAGTCATTAAAAGTGCTTGAGGCTGATGGGATTTTCAAAAACCTATTATGCATTAGCAGTGAGGAGGTCAAATGGTGGGAACGGATTGTTTGGCCAATGGTGGCAAAACCAAGGAAAGGTCCAGAGACTATATGGGCTTCCTTACCATGCTCTTTGAGAAAATTAAGTTTGGCCAGGTGCAATCTATCTGATGAGTCATTCCCCATGAATTTCGTTAATCTACCATCATTAAGTTTCTTGGACTTGAGCTATAATCCAATTCGTAGACTACCGAATTTGATCAGAAGCCTTAGCGGTACTTGGTTCAGCCTCGATGTAGCTGAATGTCATAGGCTCCGATTACTTAATCTTAATGGTTTATCGATGACAATTTTTGGATAAACGCATCCGGTTGCAGATCGCTGGAAATAGTAACACCTCTAAATAGGAAGATTAAGTAGGACTTTTGGTTACAATCATCTGGTAGAACTAGAAGACTCTTTCAAGAAAGAAGACATAACAGAGCTTTTCTACACACAGACAAGTTGCAAGAATATCCAGGTGTCCCCCTCCCCTCCCCCCTCTCTCTCTATATATATTATATAATGTATACTAATTCCTTACCTTTGGGTATGCGGTCAATAATCAATATTATGATTCATGTGGCACGCAGGGAACGTATGGGTATGGTGTATATAGCATATGTCTTCACGACGATATAATTCCAACATTTACAGGTGAAAAGTGTGAGGGTTCATCATCAATATGTTTTACTGTACCTTTGCGGCCTACTCGTAGAATCAAATGCTTGAATGCGTGGTGTAAGGCGCAGTTAACTTCTGTCCTAACTTACAAAATACGTTTATTAGTTAAAATCGAGAATAAGACAAAGGATCTAACCTGGATATATATTGACGATTTTTACGTATACCCCAAATGGGAAAATATGTGGGATGGTTGAGCCGATGGAGTTTGGGGAATCAGTTAGAGGCTAGAGATGAAATTATTATTACATTTGAATATAACAAAATAATTGAGGTAATTGAGGAGTGTGGCTACAAAATTGTGTATTATGACCAAGAAGAAGAAGAAGAAGAAGAAGAAGAAGAAGAAACAGAGAAGGGAAATACCTCAACCATCGAGAAGTCACCTCATCATTTACCACCACTCCGATTGAGCAGGGGAGAGGACATTGACGTTACGATTGAGGAAGATCCCAACAAAGATTATTGATTCCCGAGAAGTTTACAGTAAACATTATTGAATCAATGGTGTGCGCCTTTCACCCTTCTATTTCATTTCGCATTTACAAAGCTAAGATCTAACTTTTTTTTATTTTTTTTTTTAAAAAAAAAGAAGAAGTAGCAAACGAAGATTATCTAGAATATTAGATGATGAAATTGTATCCAACTCTATAAAATCTAAAGTAGATTTAGGGAGGAGATAATTGGCACCTCCAATATCTCTCGAAAACATTTCTATTGTTTATTAGATCCTTAACAACCGAGTAAGGTATATGTTACTTAGTTGTGAAAGACCGAGCATAAATTTAATAATGCCTTACTCGGTTGTCAAGAATTGAGTATGTAAGATTATACCTGGATCTCAAGAACCGAGTAACAAGACATCTTACTCGGTTGCGAAGGACAGGTGTAGGTATATCTGTCAATGGATCAAATTTTGATCCGAATCCGATATATTTTATCAAAAATGAATTTAAATTTTAATCCAATTATCATCCAAATCCACTAGTCCAATAGTTTAATGGAACATATATGAATTTAGGAATGTCCGATCCGTTAAAAATCCCATCGGAATTTATATAATATAATGTAACATTAAAATTTATATTTACTACATATGCTGTATATATATATATCAAGTTGATCGAGCTGAATTATAGTTTGTGTTTTGGAGCACTCATTTCATTTCCAATTTGCTTAAAAATAACCCCTCGCCATATATGTGCTAGTTTAGAAAATCCCCCGAGATTATAGGTAGAATCACTGGTTGATACAGAGCGTAGGTGAGGCCGCATTTAGCAATTACATTAATTCTTTTATGTATAGACTATAGCGATGCCACACTTTGTTTTTCCCAAATTTGAGACTCTGATCGAGAGCATTGTAGAAAATAGTAGGAAAAGAAATTGATTATTTTACTGGAACGAATTCTACATACAGGAACAAGGTTAAAAAAGGGGCTCGAATTTATAGGAGAGGTTAAAAAAACAAGTTGAGAATATAGTTAGATTAACTATAAATTTTTTACTTTTTTCATATAATTTTTTTCTTTGGTGGTAAGGAATTAAAAAAAATTCACAAAAAATAAAGAAGGATAGAAAACATATATATTCATAAAAATAAGAGCATCTCACAACAGACTTCAATTTATTTTTTAACTTGTCACACAAATTAGTTGTTTTTTTTTTTTATCATTTTTCATGTTTATATCAAATGGAGCCTTAATCCTTCATATTTATTTATATTAATAGGAGGAAGGAATGGAAGACACAAGGGCAAATTATTATTTTATTTTTGGGGAGTGTGGGGGCGGGGAGGGGGTGGGGGGGGGGGGGGGGTGTATAGCCCACCGTAAGTTTTTTTTTTTTTTTGGTTAATTAGAATACTAACAATAGGTTTAGCCTAACCGCATTACAAAATATAAGTGGAAAGGCTAATAATACATAATTTTCTTATAATTTAAGTGGGTAATATATCTTATACTAAAGAAAAGGTTGAGTTCGAATCCCTATCTAACATTTTCTCATGCCTTCTTAGGTATTTATGATCAATTTGAAATACTAATTGAAGTTAAATTTGTAACTAACTTTAAATAATTGATTATGATTAAGTTATTGTTAAGTTTTTAATGTTCAAAGATACTACTATTAAAATTTTCATGATAACCTTTCACAGGAATTCTGGATCCGCCCTTGGGAAGATATCAAGCATAACTACCGGCGAGCTATAAATTTTTGAGTAAGGTTCTTATGTGTAAGTGTAATCTGTTTTAGGGAAGTGTTGGTTGTTCTGGATTTTGGCTTCTTCTTTTTTCGATTGTGCTAGAGTGTAGATCTTTTTGTGTCTCTTTCGCAAAATGTGAGGGTAACTCTTTTGCTCAAGCGCCAGCAAAGTTTGTTGTATCTGCTAAAATTTGTAGTTTTGAGAGAAGCCTCTCCTTCGTGAAATTGGAGAAACTCTCCAATTCGATGTAGTTTCTCTTTTTAGTGAATGAATCTTCTATTTTCCTAAAAAAAAAAACTTTTGTTCAAATTTTATGTAATGGTGATGGACATCTTGTTCTACCTCAGTTGGTACTTCTTTTTGGTTTAGCAATAATATTTTGTTTCTTATCACAAAAAATCTATAAATAATAAAACATTTTATACACTTTCTCATTGTTGAAATATTTATTTATTTAGAGTTCATTTTGTTGTCCTCCGATTCACGAATTGGATAACTTAATATGGGTGGAGATATTGGCACCCTCAATATCTCTTGGAAACACTCACTTTTTATTCGGTCTTTAACAACTGAGTAAGGCGTATATTACTCGGTTATAAAGGACCGAGCACAAAGTTGATAATACCTTATTCGGTTGTCAAGGACTGAACTGAGTAACAAATACCTTACTCAGTTGCGAAGGACCTAACAAAAGTGCGAGTGTTACCAAGTATTTTTGGGGTGCCAATATCTCCACCTTTTAAAATTGTTTATTTCATAAATTATCTAATTTAAATGTTTAGTTGCAAAAGAATTAATATATAAAGTCACAAAATTAAGAGAAAAGCAACTCTTAATTTACAACGGAAGGAGAAATTAAACTTTATTTTAAATTAATATTTGTTAAACTACTCATTTCAATTAGAAAAATATTTTAATTAAAATCAGTTACCCAACAAGAGAAATAAGGACTAAATTTGTATTACAAAGAGGTTTTATAATCTGAACCTCCAAAAACAAGGTTTTAAAATCCTCAGCAATGGTGAAATACTGCTTAGTCACCAAAAATTACAAACTCTTTTCAATTTATTTAATTATCTTTTTTATTGCCCATTTGGTTGTCTTATAATTTACGTATTAGATTATTTAAAATCACTTAATTCGTAAATTATCTAATTTTAGTATTTAGTTGTAAAAATAGACTAGTTTATAAAATCAAAAATTTAAATTAATACAAAAATATTAAATAAGAATATGTGAACACATAAACCATGAACTCGGACAAAACCAAAACATCATAATGACCAAACCAAAATAATAAGTTCCATTTCATAAACAAATCACTTTTTGCACGGTATTTACACCTATACAACTTGCAGATTCATAATCTTATCTACAACAAAAAAAAAAAAGGCTTGTAGATTAATTTTTTGCAGATTAACACTTAACCATTGTCAATTAGGATCAATTAGAGAGATCAAATAATGACAGTTAAAGTTGCAACAATCAGTACAAAAGCACTACAATAATCAGTCAAAATACCTGAAATTACCCCGAACTGTCAGTAAAACACAAGTAAACCTATAACTTTCATGGCCCAGGGGTTATTGTTTCGACGAAGGAGATAATAAACGTTATCTTACAGGTAAGGCCAGCAGCCATCCCTCATTACTTTAAAAGGCGAACCAAAATTAGGCGCCTTTCCAAACCTTGCCAAATTCACAAAACGGGACAATCCCATGGCGGATCCGGTGGGGTGCCGGCAACCCAATTAACCGACCTTGGAACAGTAAAGGCAAGCTTATCTAATGGCTAAAGCTTCAGCCATGGCGCCTTTGACCGCTGCATTGCAATTGATTTTAATGTTCTCCCCTTGCTGTGGAACCCAAGCCGAGGCTGTTTGGATATTGCCGGAGGGAGCAGGGGGATCAGAGGGTATACCAATGTCTTCTGCAAATTCAGAAAACCAATTCAAAGCTTGTTCAACAAGGAAAGGAATGAGCTTCCCGCCTTCAAACAGAAACTTGTTTCACGATAACTAGATAGAACAACAAACAAGGTGCATTTTGAAAGCCCAATACACCAGCCGAAACTAAGACACTTTTGGCCAAAAATGTGCCAAACACTTAAAGGCCACGCACACCGAAATAGGAGGTGTTCAACAGTTTCAATCTTTACCTCGCATATGGGGCAAACAGGGTAGGTTCCACACTTCCTTGCAAGTAAATTTTCCCTTGTAGCCTCTGAGTTATGGATAACCCTCCATAAAAAAAGTTTAACCGTGGAAGCAGCTTTCTTGTAATGTGTTGAGATCCGCTGATTGTAATTTGCTTTCCTGCTCTGCAGGCTTTATTTTGTGAAAAAAAAAAAAAAGAGGCGTGGTGTCATTACAACCACAGCTGTATACAAGCCTAAAATCTGTATGAATGGTATATATACATGTATAGTATTAAAAATCTACGCTAACAGAATGATGAAATGGTTGTGACAGAAACATGATGTTTCGTTACAAAACAAGATTCAAAAGTTGGCCACAAGTCCCACGATCCAATTTTCAAGAGGAGAATACTTTATTGAACATCGATACAGAGACAGAAAAAGCCGATGAATTACGCAGTTGAAGATCTTTTATATGTACGTAATATGAACTTTTACATAAGAATGGTAAAACATAGATCTCACAAAAAGCTAAATAAACTCCCTTTCGAAACAAACTTCTTTGATAGGATGTTGTTTCATCTCTATAAATGGTAATATGTTGAAAAGACATAATAATTATCTTATATTGGCCGTCTAGCCCACTGTGTAACAATCTAAGCTTTTGGGAGAGATGCTCTCTAGCAAGGGACCAGAGCTCAAACTTTGTTGGACACTTGGACTGTCTTGGGTTCAAATCTTTCATCTTGCCTTTGTTCCCTCTTTATGCAGTATACACTTCTAGTTGGTGTATATTATCTCTCCGGATGCGAGCGAGATGTCAAAAAACATGATATACATCATAGTTGTTTGTAGTAGCATTTTTACTTCAAAATCAAACAATAGTACGTATTTTTTCTGGTTTCAAAGGGGACAGACTTTACAGACAAATGAAAAATCAAATTAAAAGGGGAGTAATGGTAGATAGTAGTACTCTTAATTTTTTTCCCTCAAATTAAGAGGGAAAACTAACAAACAAATGAAATATATAAAATACAATTTGCATCAGAATTTTTACTGATTTTAATAGTAGTAAACGGATGACACGTGTTTTGTATTCAAGATCCTGAAAAAATAGGGGGTCTCCTCAGGATTTTGAGGAGGTTACCATCAACATGGTTCATGCTATTGCAACAGCAGAATATCTATTGCTAGAGCAGAGTGTGCATATATATATGTATGTGCATTATACGTCAAGCACAATACATTACTCTTGCAATAGCAATTTCCGATATAAAATACCATCCCAACATGATTGGTAACTTTTTATAATTGATAGCTACCCTAGAATTTTTTATCTTAAAGAAAAAAAAAATATTGATTGGCAACTTTTATATCTACACATGCATTTGTCCTCTTCACCTTTCCAATCAGGTAATGCCTGCTTTACCCAACTCTATTGTCTTTTTGTATGGTAAAACAAAATAAAGAATGTCACAATTGAAGGAATATCTTGCTTAAATAAACTCGTGTTGGAAATTACCAGGAAGCATTGTCTTTTTTTTGTGAAAAGGGAGGTCTAAGTCTCTCCCTTAATCCTACAAATAAAGAAAAAAAAACCCCACCCACCCCCATGAGTAGAATCCTTGATCTTAAAACAAGGGTGGAGGTTGCCTACCACTATGCCAACCCCTCTCCTCTACCGGGAAGCATTGTTTGCAAGTTGTAAGTTGTCCCTTTTTTCTTCACCTATTGTCCAATTTTGACATGCTCTCCAATATAATTGACTTCACTTACGCTTGGGTGCTCGATCATTCATTGCCCAAAGCTAGCTTTCTCCAAATAATAAAATGGTTTTTGTAAGAACCCACGAAGCCTCTTCTTCTGCTTGTTACGATGTGTTTTTGAGCTTTAGAGGTGAAGACACCCGAAAAACTTTTATAGATCACCTCTATACGGCTATAGTCCAACAAGGCTTTTCCACATTTAGAGATGATGAGATTGAGAGGGGAAAAAATCTCATGTTAGAATTAGAATAAGCAATCAGCCAGTCAAAGATTTCGATCATGGTCATATCGAAGGACTACGCATCTTCCACATGGTGCCTTGATGAGCTCTTGTTGATTCTCGAACGAAGGAAGATATCTGGACATGTAGTTTTACCTATGTTCTATGATGTGGATCCATCCCAAGTTCGGAAGCAAACAGGGAGGATAGCAAAAGTTTTTGCAAGATATGAAAAGCAATTCAAGGCAGAAACAAATTCCAAAGGGAAAATAAAATTGATGGAAAAGATAAAAGGGTAGAGATCAGCACTTACAAAAGTTGCTAATTTGACTTGTCTGGATTTGCGAAACCAAGCTGATGGGTAAATAAGTCCTCATTATTCTAGCTTCTCATATATACTTCCTATATTTGTTGCAGTCCAAATCCTCTGCTTTTTTCCCAAGACTCAAAACAATTGGGAAAAAATTCAGTTGGTACCTAGCAAAGGGTCGGGTCTTAACAAACGCGGGTATATATATATACTCCGGCCAATGTGTTGGTTTTAGAATCTATTTTGCATCGGGTCTTAACAAATGCAGGTAAATTTTATGTCCACCTGAACACGACCCGATAAGCTATCAGGTAATATTTTTCGGAATTCTTATACGATTTGTTACGTTATCGGGTGACCCAACACGACATGTTTCTACTCATTAAGGAGATAAATTTTAGAAAAACTAAATAAAATAAAAAATTTCTAAGGAAATTTGCACTAGAAACAAGATGGATAAATAACTAAAAAATATATATATAAAAAAATAAGGATAAATATTCATAAATCATAAAGTTTGATTAAATATCTGACAATTTTTTATTTTATTTAAACATTTAAAAAGTTTAACGGGTTAATGGGTCACCCAAAATCGTTAAGGGTCGAGCCATAACCGATTTGTTATCATTATGTGTATAAGGGGTGAACCCAATAACCACCCGAATTCGTTAAGGGCCCACTCATTAACTTATAACTTCATGTCGATTCCTATTTTGTTATCACGTAACATGTGATTTTGCTAGGTATACATATATATATTATCAGAAAGAAGAATATCATAAATAAAAAAAAAGGGAGAGGATCAACCGAAACCCAAAATACCAAGCCTACAAGAGGATACCATCAACCCTACCAAACAGCAAAAAACTAATAGTTTACCCGATGATTAATAATAAAGGTAACACCAAGACATCCTCAGCTTTTTTTTATTTCTCCCAAAAAATTCTCTTGTTTTTTTCTATCCCAATTACCCAGATTGAAGCTTTGAATCACACCTCCAGAAAATTTTCGATCTCCTTCTAACCCTGATATCAGACCATATAGTTAGTCGGAAATCAGAGTAGCTTGCAGGAAGCCTTCCAGAAAAACCGAACAAACTAAAGATCCAATGCCATATAAGAGAAGCAAATTTGCAATTAAGAGAAATGCGATCGATAGACTCACCCGCTTCTTTGCAAGGGATACCAGCCCATTTATTACAGATGTTGTTATTGTTGTTGCTACCATTATCATCAGTATTTTTGTAATATTCTATCTTTATTTCAAATCTTGCTGAGTTTATAGTTTTCGAGGTTTATTATCCAATTCGATCACAATTTGTAGGTATGAACCAAGTTTATCCAAAAAATTTCTGAAAGTGATTATTTTTATCACTATTGTTGCCATTTTTTGTTTTGTTATTGTTAATTCCACAAAGATTTTGTATTTTATTTAAAGTAATTTGTAGGCATGAATCCAAGTTTATCCAAAAAATTGTGCGAGTGATTGGAGATAAATTAAGGCACCCAACCTTGGATGTTGCTCCCTACACAGTTGGATTAGACTATTGAGCCAAAGACATAAATATGCGGTTGCAAAATGGGTCAACTGATACTAGCATACGTGCTATTTGTGGGATGAGCGGCATCGGAAAGACAACCATCGCAAAATTTGTCAATAATCAAAACTCTCAGTATTGACAGTAGTAGTTTTCTTGCTAACAGCAGGGAAGTGTCAGAACAACCTAATGGCTTACTTTGTTTGCAAAGACAACTTTTATCAGATATTTCAAAGAGGAAACACGAAAAGATACATAACGTTGATGAAGGACTCACTAAGATAAAAAAATCTTGTATGTTCTAAAAGGGTGCTTCTTGTCCTTGATGATGTGGAAAAAGCATATCAAATATATGCCATATCCATAATGCAAGATTGGCTCTTTCCAAGAAGTAAAGTCTTTATAACTACTAGGCATGAGAGGTTGCTAAAACCTCATAAGATTTATAAGGTTGAGAAATTGGGTCAAGATGAATCAATTAAGCTCTTCAGTTTCCATGCCTTTGGAGAAGACTTTCCTCTCAAAAGTTACACAAAGAAAACAAAAAGGCCGGTGCAAATTTGTGAAGGGCTTCCGTTGGTTCTTAAAGTTGTAGGTTCTTTGTTTAGGAAAACTGAAGATGAATGAGTCAGTGAATTAACGAAACTTGAAGCAATACCTCACAGTCAAATCCTTAAGAAACTTAAAATTAGTTATGACTATTTACAAGATGATTATGACAAAAGATTATTCTCAATGTTGCTTGCTTCTTCGTTGGAACCAATAGGAATTTTGCAAATTGATCATTGTCTCTTAGACAGGGATAGTCATGAAGTGTTGGGAAAGCATAGATTAATTCAAGATATGGGACGAGAAATTGTACACCAAGAATCACAAAAGGCAGGACAACGAAGTAGAACATGGCATCATGGGGACCCCTTTAGAGTATTGCAAAATGAAACGGTAAACAAGATCTCAAGTGCATGTGTTTCTTAGTTTTCATGTATTCCAATAACTGATCCTCCCTTTATTTTTTTTTCCTTTCTTTCCATATTTTTCATGTTGTTCTATGAATAGGGTAGAAAAACAGTCGAAGGCCTTACCCTAGACATGCTTATGTTGATGGAACTGGTAATAATGCAAAAAAGTGCCACTATGAGGAATTTTGTGCAAAATCAATATTGTTGAAGCATGCCAGCTCACTAAAGCGACGTTGTTTAAGTCTCTTATCTTGGCAATCAGTAAGCACAACTTTAAAAAGTCCAAAGGACGTAGACTTGAGAAATGATGCATTTCAAAATATGTCAAACATAAGGCTACTCAAGCTCAATTATGTACATCTTACGGGAACATACAAGAATTTCCCTAAAGTATAGTATGTTAACCATGATATTCATTATGGTTCCTTCTCCTAACAACTTAAGCTTTTGGGAGAAATGGTTTCTAACATGGTATCAAAGGTTGATTTTCTAGGAGGTGCAAGATTCAAGCCTTGGCACCTCCATTCCCCATTTGTTAATCCAAAATTCAAAATTCGAAATTTGTTTGCTCTCCACGTGAGAGTATGGGGTCGCACGTGAGGGAGGGTTTAACCATGATATTCATTACGGTTCCTTCTCCTAACAGCTTAAGCTTTTGGAAGAGATTGTTTCTAACATAGTATGGTTGTCTTGGCATGGATTTCCCTTGAAATCTATTCTGGTTGAATTTCCATTGAAGAACTTGGTTACTCTTGACTTGCGCCATAGTAGATTAGAACAAGTTTGGAAGCAAACCCCGGTAATGATATTCATTCATTTATTTTTATTGTCCTCAGTTTTTGCTAATGACTTACGTTTGGAATTAATAGTTCTTTTTCATTCCCTACAGTTTCTTGGATCATTGAAGATTCTTCATTTGAGTTATTGTGACTGGCTTGCAAGAACCCCTAACTTCTTAGGCCTCCCGAACCTTAAGAGATTGATCCTTAAAGGTTGTGTGAGTTTGGTTGAGGTTTACGAGTCCATCGGAAACCTCGAGATGCTTGATTTACTTGATTTACAATATTGCAATACTCTAAGGAAGCTTCCAAGAAACATTGGCAAGCTAGGATCTCTGAAGACTCTAATAATCTCAGGTTGCAATATTGGTGAGTTGCCCAGTGAGATGAGAAATATGCAATCATTAGAAGTGCTTGCTGCTGAAAGGATTATCATAAACCCATTACGCACTAGCAGTGGGGAGGTCAAATGATGGGAATGGATTGTTTGGCCAATGGTAGCAACACCAAGGAAAGGTCCAGAGACTATATGGGCTTCTTTACCATGCTTTCTAAGAAAATTAAGAATGTTCGGGTGCAATCTATCTGATGATTCGTTCCCCAAAAATTTCGATAATCTACCATCATTATTTGACTTGGACTTGAGAGAAAATCCATTTCATAAACTACCGAATTGCATCAGAAACCTTAGTGGGCTAAGTTCCCTCTGTATACGTGAATGTCCTAGGGTCCAATCACTTGAGCTTAATGGTTTACATATGAAACTAGTTTTAATAGATGCAAAAAGTTGCAGATCACTGGAAATCATAATGTCTCTAAATGGGAGGGTTAACCTCTGGTCACGTGATTGCTATAAACTGATAGAACTACAAGACTGTTTCAAGAAAGAAGACACAACAAAATTTGACCACGGAGTCACAGCAATAACCAAATGGACTCACGCAAGGAGAGAGAATATGCAGATGCCCCTCCCCTCCGCTCCCTTCTTTCTCTATATATATAAAACGTATATAAATAATACCATACCTTCAGATATGAGATCAATAATTAACATTATGATTCATGTGGCGCAGGGAACATTTTAGTATCGTGTATTTAGCATATATCTTGAGGGCAGGGCAATTCCTACATTTACAGGTGAAAAGTGTGAGGGTTCATCAATACGTTTCACTATGCCTTCTTCTTCACTTCCTACTAATGGAAGAAGAATCCAATGGTTGAATGCTTGATGTAAGTTTGAGATAACATATTTCAATTTACCGCAGCAATACGGACAACAGTTAAAATCGAGAATAGGACAAAGGATCTAACTTGGATACACCGCTCCAACTATGTTCTATTTCATATATATGTGGGATGGTTGAGCCGATGGAAGAGGTTTGGGAATAAGTTGGAGGTTGGAGATGAAATTATTATTACGTTTGATTGTAGTAATCATTGTGAGGTTAAGGAGTGCAGCCTCAAAATTGAGTACCGTGACCCAGATGAAGAAGAGAAGGGAAGTACCTCAACCATTGAGGAGTCAAATCATCATTTTCTAGCACTTCGGTTGATCAGAGGAACGCTCTTCCGCTACCAAATGTTTGAGGAAGATTCTTGAGAAGTTTACAGTAAACATCGCTGATTTAATGGTTTTAAGGGATTGATGAATTAAAGAAGTCAATTGAGAGTAGAGATTGAAGATGATCAAGTATATCTATGAGAGTCAGAGTCAGAGTGAGAGTGATGCGATGTTTGAGGGTGAGTATGGAAGTTTCGATTTCTTAAATTCCAGTTAGGGCACTGAGACAATGGCGATCTGTACTCGCATTTCGTTTTTTAGTGGCTCGCTTTTGTACTCACAAGCTCAATAATAATGGGTTACTTTTCTTGTTCTTGCCCAACTAGCTTACAAGGTTCATGCCCTATTATTTTCCTTCTCAGCTAGAAGCGTAGACATTTGAACGTAGAAATTTTATAGATTCAATAGTTAGAATTATTTTTAATAAGTTTTAAGTTATCTACTCGAATCATTTAATTTCTTTTTTCTTTCATTTATAAATGATAGAAGCAAAACAGGAACATCAAATTTTTTGTGTTATAACTGCTAAGAATTGCTTGGATTTTATATGTAGATTAAATTTATTTATTTTTTAATACTTTTGTGGATTTTATATGTAGAAATTAATAAATCAAAAGTATATTTATTCTCTCAAGATTATAGGACGAGCTGATACAATAAGTGTAGGTGATCACATTACTTTAATTCTTTTATGTACATGCTATAGTCACGTCACACTTTTTTTTTTTTTTTTAATTTTAGGCTTCGTTTGATAGTAACATAGAAAATAGTAAAGAAAACAACTGATTTATGTGAGAAGTTGGAAAATTAGTTAAGAATGTGGTGAAATTAACAATTAGTTTTAGACTTTTTTTTGTAGAAAAATTTTCTTTAGGGGGTGAGGAATAGAGATTTTCCAAAAAAAATAATGAAGAATGGAGGACATGCGTACTCATAAAAATAAGCATGAGATGGAGAGCATCTCACCCCATACCTCAACTTATTTTGTAACTTCTTACACAAACTAGTTATTTTCAATGCTATTATCAAATAGAGCTTCAGGCTTCGTTTAATAACAACATGAAAAATGATAAGAAAAACACTTGATTTGTGTAAGAAGTTGGAAAATAAGATAAGGCATGTGATGGGATGCTCTCTATCTCATGCTCATTTTTATGAATAGAAGTCTTCCATCCTTCATTATCTTTTGTGGAAAAGTTTTCTTCCTCAACCACCAAAGAAAAAATTTCCTTTAAAAATGCCACAAAGTAAGAAGACATATCACCACATTTCTTAACTTAATTTATAACTTCTCATAAAAATCAACTATTTTTATTTTCCTTTTCCATGTTATCAAACAAACACTTAAGCTCCGTTTGATAACAACATGAAAAAGAAAAAGAAAAACACTTCATTTAGATAAGAAATGGAAAATAAGTTGAGGCATGTGATGATATGCTCTCTGTCTCATACTCATTTTACAAGTAATGTCCTTCATTCTTCATTATTTTTTGTTGAAAAGTTTTTCTTCCTCAACTACCAAAGAAAATTTTTCTATGGAAAAAGCCACAAAGTAAGAAGATATCTCACCACATGTCTCAACTTATTTTTCAACTTCTCACAAAAATCAATTGTTTTTATATTCTTTTTCCATATTATCAAACGGACCCTTAGTCTTTCATATTTTCTTATATTAATAGGAGGAAGGAATGGAAGACACAAGGGAGGATTTAGAGAGGTGTGTGAGGGCAAGGTAGGGATGGGATGAAGGGTGGGCAAGGTGGGTTGTAGCCCATCTCATGTTTTATTTTTTATTTATTTATAATACTGATATAGGTTTAGCCCATCCCCTGTACAAAATATCCATTCATTACTCACAGAAAAGGCCAAGCATATATATATATATATATATGTGTGATTGTAATCTAATTGGTAAATAATTTTTATATTAAAGAAATGTCTTGTGTTCAAATCCCCATCTAACCCTTTCTCATGCATTTTCCTAATATTTATTTCTAACCCTATATCTCTTTCTCTTTTTAGATATTTATGATCAATTTTAAATACTAATTGAAGTTAAATTTGTGGCTACCTTTAAATGTTGAACTTGCGATCTTTGATTTTCAAATAGCAAAACACGAGTTAGAGATTGATTATACTTGTGTCTTAACTTTATTCTATTGTTGGTGTGTCACTCTTTGGCATTATCTATGCTTAATTTGTTCTGTATACAACATACTAGTAGAGCCTTCAATATGATTTGAATAAAACTAAAATATGTAACTTATATAAATTAAAATATAACTTAACTACTACAAAAAATGGTACACTGATTCCCACCTTTGCATACATATTAATAGGCTGCTAGCTCATAGAGTACGATTTGTGGATCCAAATACAATCCACAACTAGAAATTACCAAAAAAGAGTAAATGCTACCAATATGTATCTTAGTAAGACAAACTTAAATCCAATCCAATCACAGCATAATAGAAATGAAATAACATAAATAAGATACAATACCTTAAACATGATTGGCGATTACCTGAGGTCTAAAGCGCACCCCGTGACAGAATCCAGATCATCAGCTGCCATGAAAATTGATTCATCAAGAATATCAAAAATGGCAGGAAAGGATTTAAAAGAGAAAACTAATTTTAGTCACTAGCATCTTAACACAAATTCATAGATACCTATTGTAGTTTCATCACATATTCATGTCAGCACTAAAGCCCAAACGGACTAGGAGGGCAGTGTGCATACTGGGAAAATAATATTCACACTGTCCAAAAATTAAGAGTCCAACTTCATTTATGCGACGGACTTCATTTCCCCAGCTCCAATACTGAGAAATCATTGAATTATAATTGCAACTGTCCTCTCAGACATTTCATCAAACACTCACATGCAACCCCAACCCGACCATGTTCTGCATACCCATCCATTTCAATGTTACGGTGCTCAACGGTGACATGAGAAGTGTCTATCTATGGGGTAAGGGCATTTAGCATTTGTAGAGTAACTAACAAAACTGTCATATAGTGAAAAATAAAATACTCAACATAAAAGCCAATCTGCACTTATGGCATTCCCAGTGCAGATGGAGGTTTGGGAATCAATTGGAAGCTGGAGATGAAAATACTCTTACGTTTGATGGTGATGAATATGAAGCAGAGGAGTGCAGTTTCAAATTGGTACCACTATGACCAACAAGAACAAGAGAATAGAATTTTAGTAGTAACTCAAGCTCAACTACGGTGGAGTTTCACATCATGATTTTCCTGCATACTCCGGTTGAGCACAGGAGAGTACTTCCTTAACAACCTGTTTGGGAAGTAATAGTAACTCAAGCTGAATGAAGGGTACCACTGTGACCAACAAGAACAAGAGAATAGAATTTTAGTAGTAACTCAAGCTCAACTACGGTGGAGTATTCACATCATGATTTTCCTGCATACTCCGGTTGAGCACAGGAGAGTACTTCCTTAACAACCTGTTTGGGAAGTAGTAGTAACTCAAGCTGAATGAAGATTACTGGTTAACGAAAGATTGCAGCCAACTTAATTGGTTCATTCAAAGGTTTGAGCCTTTTATTACCCACCCATAATTAAACCATCGGACATTTTTTTTCGTTTCCTTGTTAAACTTTTCTTTCTAAAATTGTATACATTTGAATAGCACAAGCATTACTTGTGTACTTCCCCAAAATGACTATCTCATGTTGTAATTTGGGTTCTAATGTCCTATCACTTCTATAAGCCAAGGATCTCCCCAGCCACTAGACTACCAATGTGGGATGTGGGTTGTTGCAGACTCGGGCCTGGGTCCCCTCCAATACCATATGTAACCACTATGGTCTTTCTCCAAAATAACAAGCCCAAGTTGTAATTTTAGTTCTTTAAACCTGCATATAAGCCAAAGATCTCCCCATAATACTACCAGTGCGGAATGTAAGTCATTATATATATATATGCTAGCATCCAATTCATGATCAATCGTAAATACGCCTAAATATTGTGAAGCAGTCTTAAGATTGCATCTTGTTTGTGTGTGTTTTCTTTTTATTTCGTTAAAATTATAGCATTCATTTCAAGACCAATATTTATTGAGTGAAGAAGTCTTCTAACATTATATCCACAAACAAATTAAAGTTCTCAATATGAAATGTATTTTCGACAGTTACTGAATATATGCTTAATTTAAATTAATTTAAATATACAAAATACTGCCCGCATCACAAAAGCTTAGAGAAAACTTGTAAAATTAGGCATGGGGTTAAGGCAATCTTATTCAAAAACAGAGAGATATTTTTAATATTTTTTTTTTTTCAATTTTAAATTACTAGGTGAAACTTTTATTTTCTACATATCTTTAATTACTAAGAAATTGGGCATGAATTTTTATATTTTTATTTTTATTTTTAATTACTAGGTGAAACTATGAGAAAGGCGCAATTGTCATTGGACATATTTAAGGTAATAAGTTAAATTTTTATAACATACTATATACATAAACAAGACAACCTTAATCTAATTAAAACAAAATAACATAGTATTTCATTAGAGATGCAGGTCATAATTAGAGAGAATTTTTTCTTGCAAAGCACAACTCATTAGCCATTATATCTTTAACGAAGCACCATTCGATCCTATCATAGGCCTTGCTCATGTCATGTTTGAACGCTACGTGACCCACATTACCCTTCGTTTTACACTTTTGAGGTAATGGTATGCCTCGTGCGCAATCGGCACATTGATTTTCTGATATAAAATTAGGCAGGTGAGACTTAATTCTGTTAGCTAGGAGCTTGGAAACCAATTTATAAATCACATTATTTCATAAACTAATTCAATGGAATTGCATGACCTCATCAGGATTGTTACAATACTATGTAATAAATTTTGCTATGGAATTGGCCATGGTTAGGGAACTGTGATACGCATTGCATAATTTTGATCCGCCCCGACAATATGCCAAAAATTTTGGAGAAAAACAACCAGAATACCATCAGGCCTGGAGCTTTAGGGGGGTGGATGCAAAATAAGTGGAGTATACCTCATTACTGTTGAGCTACCGGAGGAGAGCGTTGTTCATTTCGTTGCCTCTGTTATCCACGAATCTAGCTCATCTCTACAGATGCTTTTGTTCTGTTGCATCACTGCTCCACTCTTTAACAATAACTTCTGCACATTCTTACATTTTGAACCACATTTCTTCAAACAAGAATTTTTTAAGTGTTCCTCCAATTTACATCAATGAGCCCCTCTGGTTAGTTGATCATAATTGGAGAATGTGTGCATGAACAGGTTTGTCACTTTAGCATCCCGGAAAATGTCCAACCAATCAGAACTCCACGTGAAGTCATAGTGTAACAGAATTCCTGAGTGGACCCAAATCATTGAAAATCTTACTAGCAGTTTCGAGGCTCCCATACTTGGCATACATGTCAAGAAGTGCCCATCTTCACAAAACAATTCATTGATATGCCCTTATTATCAAGCCTTCTGCAAGGCAAGGATCACCATGAGACAAACAAGACGATATGACAGCAGCCCAAAAAGTCTTATCAGTTTGAACCGAAGCATTCATCGTCTCATTGAACAATTCTACAGCTTCCTCTGCAAACCCATTTTGGGCATAACCAGATAACATTGCATTCCACAAGACAGCCTTTTTTTCAGGCATTCGATTAAAAGCTAAAACACCTCCTTGCGGTCTCAAAATTTTTAACTATCGCATCCCAAGTAATGACATTCCTCTCCGGGATAATATCAAACATCTGACGAGCTTCGACTTCATTTCCCCAGTTCCAATACTCAGAAATCATCAAATTCCAATCCACAACCGTCCTCTCAGACACATCATCAAACAACTGACGTGCATCCCGAACCGGACCATATTTAGCTTGGTCATCCATGATTAAATTGCGGTGTCCGATCAAAACCATGACCCAATTTCAAGAGATGCCCATTTGGCAAAGAGAACGGCATTGTGCTGGAGCGGAGCGAGCAGGTGCGTACAGTGGGTGATGAGTAGATGCTGTTGTGGTGAAGGGAGGAATGTTCCGATTTAGATAAGACTGCAGTTTGGGCTTAATCTATTACAAGTTGAGGTCTTACTACATATTGACTAACGGAGAAAAGGGGTAAAGTGACAAAACTGATATTGTAGCTATAGTATAGATATAAGAATAACGACTAATATTTTTTCTGTTTAAAATAAGTAAGAGCAATCACAAAGTTATTATTTTTTTATCAAATTAAGTATTTTTCTACAATTAAATTTTTTCAAATGAAAATTGATTAAAACCGAGTCTGGACATATATATTTCAATTTTGTAGTTAATTCACTTTTTGGTTGAATTTTTTTATGAAATTTGGTGGAGATGATTTCCCACCAATTTCATTAAAAAACTCATTTGCAACCCCAAAATATCAATTCATGATTTATGCCTTAAGTTATTACTTGAAACTATCTGTGTATATATATATGAACTTTGTGTGCACATAAGTAAATATGGAAAATCGAAATAGTTCAAATTGCTAAAAATATAGACTGTCAATATTGAATTGAAAGTTGCACCAAAGATATGGACTTTACACCTAGGAGTTTTTTGGTTTCGGTCCGGGTAAAATATGACTCCCCAAATTATTTGCAGTCGAGTTCGGTCTCAATATGGAAAACTTTAAAGTTCAAAATTGCACTAAAAATATAAATTCACAAAAGGCTATTATATAATGCATATTAGTATTTTAATAATTAGTTAAGTAATTATTATAAGAGTTGGGATGTCATTTTATAATGAAAAAAAAACACATGTTTTATTAACGTATTGTAAGACATAAGTAATTACATTAATTACAAAAAAAAAAATTAAAAGATTCTTTTTTAATTCGGGGAAATCCCCAACTCATATGTGAAAATCAATTTTCGATTCGATTTTTAAGACCTTTTTTTTGGTTTTTTTTGGGTTCGGGACTAAATTTCGGATCGCAACGGATCGATTTTCGTTCTTTAATTTTCGGATTTCTAACAATACCCCTTGTCACATTCAGTCAGCTTGACTAACGGAGAAAGGGGTAAAGTGACAAAACTGATATTGTAGCTATAGTATAGATATAAGAATAAGAACTAATATTTTTTCTGTCCAAAATAAGTATGGGCCAATTATAAAGTTATTATTTTTTTGATTAAAATAAGTATTTTTTTACAATTAATTTTTTTCAAATGAAAATTGATTAAAACCGAGTCTGGACATATATATTTTAATTTTGTAGTTAATCTACTTTTTGGTTGAATTTTTTTTATAAAATTTGGTGGAGATGATTTCCCACCAATTTCATTAAGAAACTCATTTGTTTGAACCCCAAAAAAGCTCAATTCATGATTTATGGTCCTTAAGTTAAGCCCTTACTTGAAACTTACCCTCTGAAACTTACCTCTTCCACCTAGGAGTGTTTTCGATTTCGGTCGGGGTAGAAACTAGAGTACTCCAAACCCTCCCCAAATTTTATAGTTCGGTTTTGGTTCAGTTCAGTTTCGATTTTCGTACCTATGAAACCCAAACCCTCCCCAAATTATTTGATTTTGGTCCGATTCGGTCTCATTCGTTTTTTTTGGAATAAATTATTAAATTGGAAAAATATTTTTATTTTTCGTTTAAAATTCGCTCACCCAGTTTTGAAACGGTAAAATGAAGGCCTTCCCGAACTCCGATCATTTTGAAATTTTTACAGTAGTTTCGCCTGGCAATTTTGAAAAATTAGCATGATAACGGTAAATTAGAAATTAACAAAACAAATTTGAATTTAAAACTAGCTGTTGGAACTTTGATGTGCAATTTTGACCCATTAATTAATTAATCCACTACAAACGGGTTAGGTCATTTATATAATGTAAATGTTGTAAGAAAGTTTCACTTTACAAATATTTTTTCATCTATTGTAAGTCAAGCTTTTTATTGATCAATTTACGTTATCATTTGAGCTTCTAGAAAAAAAAAAGCTTCATATTGTAATACACACTTAGATTCGGTTTTTTTGGTCCAATTCAGGGACCCCGAATCCCCAACCCATACCGACAAGAAGGTAAATCGGTTATTGAGTGAAATTGTGAGAGGTAAATCTCATAGTTAGCAAGAGGGATTTTGTGGGAATTTGTGGTCAAGCAATATTTCGGAGTGTAATTTACACTTGTTTTGATCTTCACCCGGAAGGAGATCGGTTTTTGGAAGTTCTCGGAACTAACCGAGCACGGAGTAGGGGTTTCCACCGAACCGTGTGGACAATTTGACGTCAATTGGTTCAATTTTCTTACTCAATCTCTTTATTTATTTGTATATTAATTGATTGAAGTTGTTTATATTATTGCTTATTCTTGGGAATTATTTAATTGTGTTTTCCTTGATAAGTTGCTTTGCTTAAATAAAAAACGTTTTAAATTAAAAAACCCTAGAAAGTTTAAGATTATGGAGTGAAAGATGATGGCAAACCCTAGTTGTTTCTCTCTGCTTCTTCGAACACTTTATTGATAATGGCGACACCAGTGTTTTTCAATCGAAATTGTCACTTTCAAGGATTTGTTACTCTTCAGCTTCAATTCATTCCTCTACGGGTTTTGAGAATAAGTCTTATGCTGCAGCGATAAGTAATTTAATTCTAGTGCCTCCATCAGTGGAAATCAATAGATCAAAAATAGTTGGGCCTAGGAAAAAAGGGAATGAAATAGTTATTATGCTATCGGACTAATTGTATTTGCAATCATTTCAAGAATGTCAAAGCAATTTGTTAGGGAATATTTATTTCTCGAAGCATGTTGTCTCCACTGACAGGGTGTGCAAGCATGTTTCGGATCTATGAAAACTAGTTGAGGGCTGGAGAATGGTGTCATTGGGCAAAGGATTCTTCAATATTCATTTTGCCTCGGTTGGAGAGATACAGAAATTCTAATCAAAGAGTCCGTGGTTGATTCCGAGTGGAGTTTTTCGGACGATGCCATAGCAGGTTGATTTTAATCCAAAAGCTCCAAAAACTACGTATTCGTAAGAGTGGATTTGCTTGGCTCTTGTCAGCTAAGAATATTATAAGCCATTGCTATTAATGAAAATTGCTAGGGGCATAGGGATCCCTCTTCAATTGAATGAGACGGCTAAATTGCGTAAGTATGGACAGTTTGCTCGTATCCTTATAGCGTTGACCTCTCTGCTCCTTTTCCTAATTCGCTATGGGTAAAGCGTAAAGGAGATGGATTTTATGTAAGATTGGATTATGAAAAACTTTCGCTGTACTGTTATCACTGTAAAACGGTTAGGCACCTTGTGGCCAATTGTAAATTAATTTGTGGAAAGCTAGTGAAGGCTTAACAAGAGCTTGTAGTGGTAGGTGGGGAAGTTTGTGAGCGTGTTAATGAGAGAATTGTAGATACATTAAGAGTATTAGTTTTCATGTGGAAGCAAGTACGCCTGACAATAAAGATGCTCAATCTTCAACTCTGGAAATAAAGGAGGCTGAGGAATTTGATAGAGGTAGATAGGGTTTCATGGAGAATAGTACAGAGGCTATTAGCAAGGATATGGGCGAGGATGTTTTAGTTACCAATAGGCAGATTTCAGTGCCTGGTGTTAACGGTAATAAGGGTCTAAATAGAAGTTAGGAGATAAGAGACAACAAGCCTAAAGTTATTGGCTCTCAGGTTTAAATTAGTGGTCTAAATCGCTTTACTGCTTTGTCAAATCTTGATGATAATGATGGAAAGGAAGGGGAAAAAATGGATGGTGTTGTTCTTGAGTTAAACCCACAGACTAATGAATTGTCAGTAACTAGTTTGAGGATTGATGAATGAGGGGAAGCCGTGAATACTTCTTCAGACAAACCAGTGTTCTTGTAAGGCCGAGAAAAAGTGTAACAAAGTTCTCCATTCTCGGTGGGGTGATATTTGTGGTGACAAAGTGTATGGGGCAAAGAAGGGTTCTGGTGTTGGGATTTTGTCTAGGGAAGATATTAATGAAAGGAAATTTAAGGATCAAGAGGAGGTGGGTAACAAGTCTGGTGGGGATGATAACTTTAAATTGGATATGTCTAAGTCAGAAAAAAGGCCGGTAGTAACTAAGACGGCAACGAAAAATAAGCCTTTGCCTAAAAGGTCTAGGGGCTGTTCAAAACTTTTTGAATGAAAGTTTTATATTATAATGCTAAAGGGTTAGCTAAGGTGTCGTCTCAAGAAAACTTAAAAATTATTTGTAATTAATATAAGCCAGACTTTGTTTGCATTTCTGAGCCTATGGTGGGGTAGTTTGCTATTCATAATTACTTCTGCAACTCTTTACAGTGTTCCCTTGTTACGATTATAATAGGCCTAATAAGTTGCCTAATTTGTGGTTGTTTTTTCACGATATCATATAAGATTAAAAAGTGGATGTGGTAGAAGCTAAGCATCAGTAGGTTACTATATCGGTTGATATTAGTAGAGTTAATCAGCTGATTATTTCTGTCTATACGTGTACCTTTTATGTTAATAAAAGCTTTTTGTGGTAAGATCTATCTAGGATCAAAGTTGATACTAGGCCTTTCATGGTTATAAGCAATTTTAATGCAGTTTTAGGTGCTTATGAAACCTTTGGGGGGATGTTTACCTCCTCTATCTCCTCTATTTCTTGTGAGGAGTTTCATAGTATGTCCAATGATCACAGCTTCTGTCATTTGCCTACTTAAGGAGATCTTTATACATGGGTTAAGAAAAGTAGATTTCCTCATCTTTAATTAAAACAAAGGCTTAATAGAGTTCTGTGTAGTACTTAACGGTTGCATTATCGGCCTTCTTCTTTGTGTTATGCTAATATGCGGTATAATTATGATCACAATCCCTTAATTTTTTAAGACGATTCTCAATGGGTGTAGTGTCCTTCTTTTTTTTTATTTTTGAATGCTTGGTGTTCTCATTCAACTTTTCTTGGGGATGTTAAAGACACATGGTAGTCAATGCATTTTTCTAGTAATCATATGCAGATGGTGATGAATAAGTTGAAGGTAGCGAAAAAGAGATTAAGGGCTTGGAATAAAGATATTTGGTGATATTGATAGGATAGTGGATGTTGCTTATAGTGATTTTCAGAAACTTCAAAATAAGATTTCTGTTTATGGGGTGAATATTTTTAATGTTTAAACGGAAGCAAATTGTTATGATAAATTGTCACAAGCAATGGTTGTTCAAGAAGTTTATTGTAAGCAAAAATCTAGGCAGCAGTGGCTCAAAAAAGGCGATAGAAATATCATGTATTTTCATACTTGTGTCAAACTTAAAGTTGTTAAAAGCCAAATAACTTTATATGTACTTCCTATATATATATTATGTTGATATAGAGAGGCATGTGGTTGACTATTATAATATGTTATATTATTCTTCTGATGTGGAGTTTAATGATGGTGACTTTTTCAATTATATTCCTAAATTGGTTCATAAGGCAAATAATTATATGTTAGCCAAAACTTCATCTGATATTGAAATTCGAATGGCTATGTTTGAGTTGGATGCATCTAGTGTAGCGAGACTGAATGGTTTTAATGGCATGTTTTACCATCATTGTTGGGGTTTGTTTCGTAGAGATGTGTGATGCTGTGAAAGAGTTTTTTAGCGTAAGAAAATTTCAAAAGTTCCTTAATACAAACCTTGTTGTGTTTCTTCCTAAAGTCAAATGTGCTAATTCGATTACTCAGTTTTGATCCATTGCTCTAAACATTTTTTGATCAAAATTATTACTAAAGTCCTTGCCTCGAAATTGCCTTCGAATCTTGATAAGTTGGTTCTTCCAAATCAATGTGGTTTCATAAAAGACAGACATGTTTCTACATGCATTATGGCTGCTTCAAAGTGCATCAATATGCTTGATAAAAAGGCCTATGGGGGTAGTATAGTGATTATGGTGGACTTCACTAAAGCTTTTGATACGATTGAAGATCTTTCCTTCTTAAGGTGCTGCAATTGTTTAGGTTTAATGACACTTTTGTGGGCTGGATTCGAGACATTTTAATGTCTGGTTATCTTTCTGCGTGTATGAATGGTAAAGTTAAGGGTTTTTCGTGTGTAGCAGGGGTGTTCAGTAGGGAGATCATATTTCTCCCTTACACTTTATTTTGGTCAAGGAGGTGAGAGCATTTTATCAAAAATCTTTGCAGTGGGAGTCAAAAGGGATTATTAGAGGTAGAGATTTATATCCTCCATCTTATTTATTTTATACCGATAATTTTTTCATATTTTGCAATGCTTCTATTGCCTAATGTTGTTAAAGTGGTTAAGGTTTTGGAGAACTATGAGCTTATTTATGGGCAAATGTTAAACGAGGCCAATAGCTTTTTTGTGTTGGGTGTGAGGGGTCGATCAATGGAGTGGTAAACTGATATCTATTACTGGTATGTTGGTTGCTAGTTTACCTTTTCGGTATCTTGGGGTTCCTTTGTTTATAAGAAAACCTTTTAAGAAATATATTAGCATGTGCATAGATTCCATTAGGTTTAAAATGGAAGGTTGGAAGAGGAACACTCTATCTATAGTGGATATAATCTAGTTGGTTAATGCCATGGTTTATTGTAAGTTGCTGTGTAACTTTTTTGTTTATGATTGGCTGACTAGGCTTTTTAAGCAGTTAAAAGAATCCATTAAAAAATTTATCCGGTTGGGTAATTGTTCTAAAAGGAAAATGGAAATTCCTTCCATGGGGGACATGTGTAAACCGGTTGAAGTAGGTGGTTATGGTATTTGAAGTATTAAGGCCCTCAATAGGTCAGTTTTGGTTTTATCGGTTTGCAAAGTGATTTTTATCATAATGATATTCTTAATTTCATAGATGTCAAACTTCATCTTACTACCACTGTCTCTAAATGCTCTTATATTTATTCATCTCTGATTAGTGGGTTTAAAGGTGCTTTTTTTTATCATTGCAAAAGCACACTTAGTGGTGGGTAGGAAATGGGGCTCTCGTCATTTTTTGGCATGATAACTGGTTTTAGGGAGTTCTTTAGTGGATTTGCTTCAAATTCCTAATCAAAATGCTTGTAAACTTTCGGATCGGGTTTTTGACGTTTTAGTGGATGGCCAATGGTATATTCCTACTTCATTCTCTCACGCTTTCTTTGTTATTTTAGCCCAAATCAAGAATATCATTCCTTAAACGTAGAGGGGGTACTCTTTTTTGGTCAAATGATTCTAAAGGTGATGTTTCATTAAAGGGTTTTTATAATAATTTTAGAAGCCATAGCGCAAATTTCTAGTGGCTTTCATGCACATGGAGTTATTTTAGTCCTCATCATCGATCCATTCTAGTGAGCAGAATTGTTAAAGGGTAGCTTGCGACTAATGACTTTCTTAAAGTATGTGGTTTAGTCATTGTTTCTCATAGTAATTTGTGTAGCCATGCTTATGAGTGTATTCCCCATCTGTTTTTTTGAATGTACTTATGCAAGCAAAGCATGGGATTAATCGAAGTTTATATTTCATGTTTATTGTGTTTATAAAGGAATCACATTGCGTACTTGAAGCAGCCTTTTGAGTATAATATGAGTAAGCAAGTTAAGAATATGTGATGGCCGGTATTTACGCTTTGCTTTGGGGTTTGTGAATTCAAAGAAATTATTGTAAATTTGAAGATAAGAATCCTAGTTTTGATAAGCTTTGTAATGCTCTTATTTATTGGATTAAGGAAGTTGGGGATTTGTCCAGAAGTACAATGCATAATGTTGTGGAAGATTCGACAATTATTAAGACTTTTAATGTTCCTTATCATCCTGGCAAAGCCCCTATAATTACTGAAGTTCATTGGTACCTCCTTCCTAGATGGATAAAGTGCGATACATATGGATTGTCTGAAAAGCCTAGCAGATCAACTATGTGTGATGGTGTTTTGCAAAACTATAGAAGGTTTGTTTTAGGTGTTTTTGCTCAGAGATTGTATGTGAAAACAACTTTCTTTGTCGAGTTCTTTGATGCCATTTTGGCAATTGAAAAGGCATATATTTCGGGATGGCGCAAGGTTTGGTTCGGGTTACGTTGCATCCTTTTTTAGCAAGCGTTTTACTACTCCCTACAAAATTAGAAAGAGATAGGAGACTTGTTTTTCTATGTCGGAGTCTATGGCTCTCCTTCATCCTGCTATGAAGTAGTGGTATGGGGTATCCCTAAGATTTAGGCTGCTGTAGTTTAGGATATGATGGATAAGTCCAAATATATATAGATTTGGGTGGGGTTTTTTTTCTTATTCTTTTGTGGTCTGTTTTGTTTCTCAATATTTCTTTCAATAATAGGTTTCAAGTTAGTTTCATCTAAAAAAAGGTGTAGCTTGCCAAAAAGTATTGTTTGTGTCAAAATGAAATACCTAAACGTTAAAAGGGTAAATGGGTTAAATACTCAAACGAATGAGACATGAACCAGATGCCACATTGTATCCTTTTTTAAAATATAATAACCAAATCCTTATTGTATCCCTTCGGATAGTACACTCAACAACTATTCTTATCGTATCAGGTTTCTTGGATTCGGATAACGTCTTTATCTATTTTTCTATATAACTATAGACACGTTGCACTACATTTTGTTAATCTAAAAATTAGCTCAATTTAAAAAATATATTTGACTACATAATCTTTTAATTAAGGCAAAACATTTTACACTCAATTTATAACTAGAAAAACAAAATAAAGCATCGCAAAACATATTAAAAAAAAGACTTACATTTTATATCAAACTATGAAGTAAAATATTTATTTTATTTCTCCTATATAATACCATTAGGCCATCCTCACTTTGTTGAAATATTCTCGCGTGATTGTATAAATGCATGTAGCAAACACATTGCATTGTGCAGGTAGTCAAGTATATGTTTGTGTATATATATAAAATACTAAATTATAATGGATATGGATATCCTGTAAAACAGATATTTGTAAATATGGATAATCCATCTTAAATACAAATTATCCTTATCGAATACAAGCAATATCCATATACGTATACATTTCTTTAGATATTTAAAAACACTATCAAAATCCCTTTTTTTTAATATCCATTCAGATAATATCCCCACAAAATATAGATTCGAATGCAGAACTGATGTACCAAAAAATTTGTATAATTTACCACACTAATTTATAATTTAGGGAGCGTATTTTATTACTAATATTTTTATTTTTAGTATTTCTCAGATGATATAAAAGAATTGAAAAATATTGAGAAAAATAGATAAATTAAAGCAAGTGAAAACACCTAAAATAGTTCAATAATTCCAGTGAAAACACCTAAAATAGTTCAATAATTCCGAATGCATAACTTTTTACTCGGAATTCAAATTCATGATATTCTTGAGCCTATTTAAAAAAAATCAAGAATTACAACTTTGCAATTTAACACTTTTTCAAATTCAGTCATCTTGGGATTTAAAATTGTGACGCAAAATTCATCGACTTAATAGGGCAAAAATCCAACAAAATGCATGCCCATAACCATTCAACTCAACAACTAGCCCATTTGTCTTTAATAAGTTGCTGCCAAAATGCACAATTGAATCCAAGTAAATGGCCAGCCAGCCCATGTGCAACAATCAAAGCCCATTTAACATACTAAAGCCATGCACAGTGCTGAGCACTTCCTCTTCATCTTCTTTAATTTTTTTTGTTTTCTTATTTTTTAACTCTCAAAATTTTGAGATAAAAGATTTGTTTTAGTTAATTAATTACATGCTAAGTAAGTTTTCATTAAATTTTATTTGCTATTTATTTTATTTTATACTAATGTAAATTTGTGCTATGGTTAAGATGAGTGTATTTAATTGATTTCATTACACGTGTTCATGCCAATTGATTACAAATTTAGTGCTTTAATGTTAAATACAATTCTTCTTATTGGATTCTCATTCTTTTTTTTGTTAGATTCACCTTATGATTTTTTAAGAGCAGATATAGGATGTGTTTTAACTGACATAGTAAGTATTTTGACTTTATACATAAGTTTGGCTATGGAATAATTATAATTAGATTTTATAAATTAATTAAATTTGAATAATTTTATTTTACACAAATAATAGAGTTGAGATACCAAATTATTGTGATACAAGAATAGAGTTTATGCACATAAATACTAAGGAAGATAAGATTAAATATATGACTCCGAAACTCTAGTTAATTTATTCGTTGATTTTATTATCTTGCTTAATATTATTTAATTATTTAGTTTACTTGCTTTGCTTTGTTTTACTTATTGTAGTTTATTTTATTCCATCACTTTTTTTGCTATATTAGGAATTTAGTAAAAGATTAAAAAGATAATTATAAAGCATACTATTTGAGTCCTTGTGGGTTCAACATCGCACTTACCTTAGATATATTATATATTGATTCGTGCACTTACAAATATTTTAAAATTTATCACAACAATAACAAATTTGAATTTTCGAATACTTTAATAATTAGTATGAAGTATAAAATAAAAATGCTACTCATAACAAAGTTTGATACGTATATAGCAAATAAACAAAAACATAATAACAAGTGTAAAATCCAATTAATAATTATTATAAGAAAATCATAAAATTGGTCTACTATAAAAGTATGCTGTATATACATGATAAAAGTTTTTCATGGTAAATTCTTTTAGTCTTTAAGTACCTAAGTATATTCTTATTTAGAAACACAAAAGTAATACATTTTTGAAAAAGCTAGTAAGCTAGCGCGTGCGAAAGCGAATTAACAAATTAACCCTAGGTTTATTATTTGATGGTTGATCCTCAAAAACTAATTTTAATCGAATCAAAAAGTAAACCCTAAAAGTTTATGAATTTTAATTTTGGGAGACATGTTTTATATTTTCTAGCATGCAGTAATTAATAAAGCAATTAAACAAATAAGTAAACACCAAAATTAACGAGGTATCTCTGCAGTGCAGGTATAATCATCAACAAACTATTATCTGCACAAAAGTTTACATATTTGATTAATCACAAATACAGACTTGCAACTTGAGTCATACAAGAATTGATGCAGTCTCCACCTTCGGTGCATATAGTCCTTCTATTCGAATCACATGAATAGGCCACAATGAATCACTCACCACAGTATCACACCGTTCTTTAATTTCTTTTGCGAATTACACACACTTTGGGATCTAATTTGTTCTTTAAATAAAGAACGTCTGCTTTGGCATGAAAAATCAAATCCTAGGTGGTGGAGGATTTCTGATTTTCAAAAAGGATATATGGAATTTTTCTCAAGAAAAAGCTTACCCAAAGTTAGGATTAAAGCACATATATATAGATGAGAGCTAAGCTTTAATCTAACTCATTTTGAGCTGTAAACATTTCATAATGAAGTGTAATACATTGTATTTTATGGGCAAGTGGGAGTGTAAGTTTTAAAGTGATAAAGCAAGTGGACAACTTGTTTGAATGAAACAGCACAACAGAAAATCAATGCGCGGACCGGTTTAAGCTTTCTGCATACTAGTCCGTAGTTTTAAATTTTAATGCATGGACCAGTCTAGACTTTTGCAGGACCGGTCCGTAGTTTAAATTTTGATGCTACTTTAATTTTCACTTAAACTTTTTGAAGGTTTGTTTTGTAACTCCCATTAAAAAGAGAGATCACCTAAATATATTTTACTAAAGATTATTTTTGAATCAATTTAGGATTTCTCAAAAGATTTGATATTTGAAAGAAAAAGAAATCCAATTTGATTTTCATTTTGAAAAGTCTAAAGTTACTATAAAAAAATTTGAACAAAGAGAATTCTACTATGAATTCTCTTTTTTGGACCAATGAAAAATCACCACCTATGATAAAATGTTTCAATACCAAGCCAATGTAAACATGAGTTTGAGTGTTCGGCTTCTAGAATCTTGTACTTTATCGAGTATGAAGGAGAACGACTCAAGCATTTTACAAAATAAAAATTGTGTTTTTGTCGAAAGAATTATGCCAAAAAAATAGACTTAACAATCTTCCCATTTGGCTGTTCCGAGACAAAATACTTTACAACCTAAGTAGACTCAATGACTCAATAACTATAAAGATGCAACCCCGTACGTAATTACAATTACAAAATCAATTCTTGCCCACTATAAAACAACTAAGGACGCAAGATATGCCAACATGTTGAATCTAGCTCTTAGCCGGCTGCTTCAAATTCATGTTTCTCCTTAGCCTGTATTTCAATTTGAAACACCATAACTCAAATAAACATACTTGAGAAGCATACGGGTTAAAAAATAACTAAACATATACATCAGATATAATCCAACAATTTAATCTTATGCAATTCCATCTCTACCCCCTTTATCAAATTCTGCTGCTGCTTTAATTTTCACTTAAACTTTTTAAAGGTTTGTTTTGTAACTCCCATTAAAAAAGAGATCATCTAAATATATTTTACTAAAGATTATTTTTGAATCGATTTAGTATTTCTTAAAAGATTTGATATTTGAAAGAAAGAGAAATCCAATTTGATTTTCATTTTGAAAAGTCTAAAGTTAGTTTCTAAAAAATTGAACAAATAGAATTTTACTTTGAATTCTCTTCTTTGGACCAATGAAAGATCAGCACTTGTGATAAAATGTTTCAAAGTTTACCAAGCCAATGTGAACATGAGTTTGAGGGTACGTCTTTTAGAATCTTTTATCGAATGTGAACGTGAAAGACTCAAGCATTTTACAAAATAAAAATTGTGTTTTTATCGAGAGAATTATGCCAACAAAAAATAGACTTAACAATTTTTACTAATTCTTTACAATCAGTAGATAGTTAACTCTATTAAAAGTATGTGGTTATATATTTAAGTCGACACAATATTGGAAAGTATTTCAAACCTATTCAAATTCTGTTTTTATTTTCTATATATTCACTTAATACTTTTATTTATATTTTGATTTTATTTTCCTACTAATTCAATTACTTTTATATAATGATATTTTCTTATCAATCAACAACCCATTAATTTGGAGGGATTTTAATATGCTTCCCACTTATAAATGGTTTCTTTGTTGACATTTATATTTTTGGTTTTTATTGTATTTGGAAAATATACCTAACAAAAACCCTCCATAAATTTATAAATCAAAAAGACTTGTGTCCGTTAGAAAAAAAATTATTAATTAATAAAAATAAAATTAAAAACTTAATTGAAAAAAATAGACTTGTAGAGTCTTTTATCTTCACAATTCACTAATAAAACAAAATTACATGACACAATTAATACACACTTTACCTGTATGTTTTCTTGAATCACTTTTTATTTTAATATTTTAACATCTACAACATCTCTTTAATGGTTATCTTCCCTTTTTTTTATTATTATCTTTCAGTTGCTAAATGGAGTTGAATTTTCTTATAAATATTACATGGCATAAATTAACTTCCTAACGAGTTGGGTTTGGAATGTATTTTTTAAAGAATAAGTTGGATTTTGGTTCCAAAACAAAAAAAAGGCTACTGTTTCCAGTCAAGTTCAAGTTCGCATAAATTTAATCCATTTAACTTAACTAGACTTCACCCTAGTACAATAATTTTACTTCAACTACTCTTATAATATAATATTATTACAAGACGTGGGGGTGAATCAAGGCAAGACAAGTCAAGTTTGTACTTATCAATATAGTAAAAGCAAAAGGTGCAGGTTTAACCCGTAGCAATTTGATCGAGTTTTTTTCTCACCGATGGATCACGCATATTGAATTTTGCTATTTATATGTATATCCTACGAACTAGAATATCTCTTGAGTTGGGTTTGGGGCATTTTATTTTAAGACCGAGGTGGAAATGAGTTCCATAACAAAATCTGGAAAAACCTTGGGTTAGGTTCATATTTGTGTAAATTTAACACATTTGACTCAACTCATCCTAAATAAAATATTTTTTCTTTAAATACCTTAAAATATAATATAATTACAATATATTATGGGGGTCAATATGAGGCAGGTTGTGTAATGCCTATCTTCCCATTACCCAGTTCCATCCTACCTTTTTAGCCTAATCCTCATCCTGATTAGAGTATAGTGCATGGTTGCACCATGTATCAGACGACCCGATTGAGTATTGAGGCGTTAAATCATTCATAAGCGTAATTTATTTTTCTTTGTGCCTTTAAGAGGTCAATTCGATTTTGGGCATACTCTTATAGTATGAACAAATTTTATAAGTCCTATTATTGATAATATATATGCCTATATAGTCGCTATGCAATTCGGATTGTCTAAATGGGTTTGGATGTCCGATCGCTCCTTAGTAGCATTTATATTAGTAATCGTACTTCGGATAACCGTTTATGATTTTAGGTATCTTTACATGGATCCAACACATTCTACAGATCATATTAGGCGATATATCATATACGTGTAAGGTATAAACGCATTTTGGAAACCTGTGGTTGAAATTGGTCGGCTAATAGTGAGAAATTGAGTTTTGGCAAAATGATTTTTTAGCCAACTTTGAAAGATTATAACTTCTTCATATGATGTCCAAATGAGTCATCATTAGTGCCTATAGTTCGGTCTCATTCCCTTCTACAAGTTCAAGTGAGATAATGTCATTATTAATTTTAAAAAATAAGAAAAAAGTGGGAGTTACTAAGGGGGCTTTGATCAATCAACGTCGAAGGTCTAATCAATCAGGCCTTTTGACTGATAAGATTGACCCAATTATTAGCTTAGAATCATCGTCATCTTCATTTTCCCTTGCCTTCCTTTTACGATTGGAGCTTGAGGTGCTTAGGATGGAGCTAGTCCAGTTGTTTCAACAAGTTCCCACACTCTGAACTTCATCATCTAGCTTCATTTAAGGTGGGAACACTAATACCAAAACTCTTTTTGAACTATTATGTGTTGAATTCTCTATTTCCACACAAATTTAAGGATTTTTGTATAAATTCTAGATTGATGCATGCATGGGATTTGGGCTAGAATTTCTTAATTTTTTTGGTTGATTTAATCTTTTTATGATTTTAGTTTGACGATTAACCAAGAATCCTCATGTGCATGTTATGATTTCATAATATGACCTAAAACCCACATAATCGAAAATGTTATTATGATTGTAAAGGCACACTATTATGAATGGAATTAATGTGGATTTTAGAATGAAGATGATTTTTAAAACACATATAAAATGATGAAAATAGCTTAAACCCACACTTTCATAAGTTACGAATATGTATACGTATAAGCTTATGAATGATAACAATTGTGGGTTTAACTTGTACTTTGGTACTATAACTTATAAAATGATATTTGTTTTAAATATCCCTAACTAATGATATCAATGACGTTATGACGTTAATGGTTAACCTGCTAATTTTTCATATATATGGAACTTTATTACTACCTCAATATATAATAAGATTCTAAACCTACAAAATGTTGTCTACATTTTTCTTATGGTTAGGATTATTGCTAAATTATATCTCATATGGTTTTGAGACTTGTATACATAATATCACTATTGACCAGGCACTAGTGATCCTTGGGGGACATAGCCATGGTGACTACATATCCTGGTCCGAATAAAATGACCCTGCTATAGAAGCAACATATATACTCTATGATCCATTAGGGGGACCCAGCCTATGGGGGCTACATAGCCTATAGTATATAACTTATAGTAGGCTTACATCTAAGGGATCTATAGGCAAACCCAATTTTGGGGGCAACATATCCTTGAAGGCTTAAAATTATGGTCACAATGTATAATTGAATAAATCCTAGATGTTGTATATGAGATGAAATAGTGTGTTATCGTGCCTAGTTTTAATATGAGTATACCTTGGTGGTATTTTATTTTGTACTATATTTTGATAATACTAATTCATTTTATCTATTGGATAGGGATAACATTTGATGTGCATTTCATTTGCATTAGTTTCATGGCATTTAAGATGAGTACTACATATAAGTATATGATATATATATATAAGAAAGACTACCGTATTTCTAACAGGCATGATGCATTTGTATGACAAAGTATATTTTAGTATACAAAACCCTTATAATTCCTACTGAATTTTTAGTATGCATTTCTTACAACTTTAGTCCAACAAGAATTTTTCACTTTTAGAGATGACGATAAAATCGAGGAGGACAAAAATCTCAAGTCATAATCATAAAAAACGAAGACAAATGGGTCTTTTTATACAAAAAGTTTCAATATGACATTTAACGGAATAAATTTTAGATTTCTAAATTGAAAGATTCATAATAGAATAAATGTTCATAATATAATAAATCATGAGTTGGATAATCTTAATTCCTAATCAATTGACAAAAATAAAATAAAAATACTACCATTTATAATTACTTAACCAAAAGACAAAATAAAGTCCGATATTGAGTATAGTAAAAAATTTCTAATCAATATACCAAATAGAGCATGAAAAAATAAAGTACGATTAATAATTAGCTCATAACCAAAAGACCAAATATGGTAGGACTACAAGTAGAATAAATATTTCTACACGAAAAGGTCAAATAGATCAAATTTTAACCAAAAGAACAAAATAGAGTAAAATTTTATCTATAAAAAAAATTATATTACAATTTATAGTTAATTCCTAATGTAAAGATCAATAGAGTAAGTTTTTGACTTGTTATAAATGTTACAAAAACCTTATATAAATGATTTGTATTTAGATATTCTAGAAAATCAGAATCCTAATATATATATATATATATTAGTCATATGTACACGTGCTATTCAAATATATTTAGTTCAAATCAAAATATTAAAGACAAATGTTACGTGATCTGGTGGTTAAGTAACAAATTATTTTGTCAAAAATCTATAGTTCGAACCCTCTTGCAAGTATATTTTTTAATAAAAAAAAGACCACATAATTTTTAATGAAAAAAGAGACTGCAAGAATAACACAGCTTCATGGTCTTAGCTTTATATCATAGTATGGGTATATAAAGACTGCGTGATTCCAATAAATCTATAATAGGTGGATTAAACAAATCGTAACCAAAAGAATAAGATTAGACTAAAAGTGGGTACCTTTAATTTGATATTTAGTGTAGATAAAATATTTTTAATCAATTGATAAAAGTGTAAAACACTTTTAGTTTAAATTAGCCCACTTCATTCACACTTTCATAATTAAAAAAAATAAAAATATCGTATAGATATAGAATTTCTAAAATTAACCAAGGCAGCTTTAGTTCAAGTATTTCTTTGTTTAGCAGTAGCACTTATACTTTTTCTTTTTAAAATTAAAGAAGACAAACTTGAGAAAACAAAGAAAAAGGTAAATTAAAAGAGGAGTAACGGTGGACGGTAATAGCGGAATTTTTTTTCCTTTCTCAAAGTTAAAAAGGGGAAACTTTAAACACCCACCCATTGTCCAAATAAAGAAATACATTTTAGAATTAGATTAATATAAATTTATAATATTAAAAGCAATCAAATAATGTAATGTTTAAATGTGTTTAGCATACTAATATTAATACAAAAAAGTACACGGTGTTATTAAAGGACAGTGTTATTTACACCTTTCATATTTGTTACGAACACTCTTTTGTCATCAACACTCCCCAAGGTAAATTTATTATTACTAACACCTCCTTAGGCCTGCCTAATGAGAAGTAAGTGTAATTACATATATCCGACCTACTTAGGGAGAGATTGTTGGTAAGAATTTGCCTAACATCAAGATAATTGAGTGTTGAGTGTATTAGGTTATTTTTCAAATAAAATTTGATTAATAAGAGGTGACTGTACTCACATAAACTCGAGTCAAATGTAGAGTGTATTGCTATACACTTGCCTAACATCAGGCAATGGAAGAGGGTGCTTGTGATAAATAAGAGTATTGTTGAAATGTATTTTTATTTAAATTTTAAAAGAGACGTTTGTGACATATTTGATTAGTGTAAATAATACTCTCTTATTAAAAAGAGGAATGATTGTAGATAGTAGTACTAGCACTTTCATTTTCTTTTTCAATTTTTTTTTTTTGGGGGGGGGGGGGGGGGGGGGGGGGGTATTTGGGTTTTGGCCCCTATTTAATTTTTATAATAAAATTTAATACTCACTTTTGTTTTTTCTTGGCCTTTGGACCCCCAAAATGGATGAAACCGTTCAGTCAAAGAGTCAAATCATTGATCAAGTCATATTTATTACAAAATTACCAAATATACCCCTAACATTGATTTTGTGTTAATTTAGCTTCTTTAGTGAATTTTCTCTTGAAAAAAATTACTTTTGTTTGATTAGAGCAAGCATTAAAAAACAAAGGATAGAGAAAATATTAGAAATAATTAGTGCACCAAATTAAAATGTTAAAAATAATAATTATTTCATCTCACATTAAGTTTCTTTTCCATTTTGGGTATTCCAAAATTGATTAAGAACTTTATTTTTGTATAATAGAGTAAGTTTTTGACTTGTTATAGATGTTACAAAAACCTAATATAAATAAAATATATGATTTGTATTTAGATATTCCAGAAAAACAGATTCCTAATATATATATATATATATATACTAGATCACATATACATGTGCAATTCAAATATATCTAATTCAAACCAAGATATGAAACAAAGATATTAAGTAGTCAAGTGGTTAAACAACAAATTATTTTATCAAAAATCTAAGGTTCGAACTCTCTTGCGGTGATTCCAATAAATCTATAATAGGTGGATTAAACAAATCGTAACCAAAAGAATAGGATTAAACTAAAAGTGGGTACCTTTAATTTGATATTTAGTGTATATGAAATATTCTTTACCAATTGATAAAAGTGTAAAACACTTTTAAGTATAAATCAGCCCACTTCATTCACACTTTTATAATTAAAAAAAAAATAACGTATAGATATAGAATTTCTAAAATTAACCAAGGCAGCTTTAGTACTAGTATTTCTTTGTTTAGCAGTAGTACTTATACTTTTTCTTTTTAAAATTAAAGAAGACAAATTTGAGGGAATAAACGAAAAGGCAAATTAAAAGAGGAGTGATGGTGGACGGTAGTGGAATAATTTTTTTCCTTTCTCAAAGTTAAAAAGGGGAAACTTTAAACACCCACCCATTATCCAAATAAAGAAATACGTTTTAGAATTAGATTAATATAAATTTATAAAATTAAAAACAATCAATTAATGCAGTGTTTAAATGTATTTAGCATACTAATATTAATACAAGAAAGTACATGGAGTTATTAAAGGACGGTGTTATTTACACCCTTCATATGTGTTACGAACACTCTCTTGTCACCAACACTCCCCAAGGTAAATTTATTATGACTAACACCCCGTTAGGCCTGCCTAATGAGAAATGACTGTAATTACATATATTCGACCTACTTAGGGAGAAATTATTGGTAAGAATTCGTCTAACATCAAAAGAATTGAGTGTTGAGTGTATTGGGTTATTTTTCAAATAAAACTTGACTAATAAGATGTGACTGTATTCACATAAACTCGACTCAAATGTAAAGTGTATTGCTATACACTTGCCTAACATCAGGCAATGGAGGAGGATGCTTGTGATAAATAAGAGTAGCGTTGATATGTGTTTTTATTTAAATTCTAAAGGAAACATTTGTGACATATTTGGTGAGTGTAAATAACACTCCCTTATTAAAAAGAGGAATGATAGTAGATAGTAGTACTAGCACTTTCTTTTTCTCTTTTTTTTTTTTTTGGGTTGGGAGGGGGGGTGTATTTGGGTTTTGGCCCCTATTTAATTTATATAATAAAATTTAGAACTCACTTTTGTTTTTACTTGACCTTTGGCCCTCAAAATGGATGGAACCGTTAAGTCAAAGGGTCAAACCATTGATCAAGTCATATTTATTACAAAATTACCAAATATACCCCTAAAATTGATTTTGTGTTAATTTAGCTTCTTTAGTGAATTTTCTCTTGAAAAAAATTGCTTTTGTTTGACTAGAGCAAGCACTAAAAAACAAAGGATAGAGAAAATATTAAAAATAATTAGTGCACCGAATTAAAATGTTAAAAATAATCATTATTTCATCTCACATTAAGCTTCTTTTCCATTTTGGGTATTCCAAAATTGATTAAGAACTTTATTTTTGTATAATAGAGTAAGTTTTTGACTTGTTATAGATGTTACAAAAACCTAATATAAATAAAATGTATGATTTGTATTTAGATATTCTAGAAAAAGAAACTCCTAATATATATATATACTAGATGACATGTACATGTGCTATTCAAATATGTCTAATTCAAACCAAGATATGAAACAAAGATATTAAGTAGTCAAGTGGTTAAACAACAAATTATTTTATCAAAAATCTAAGGTTCGAACTCTCTTGCAAGTATATTTTTTAATGAAAAAAAATGCATAATTTTTAATAAAAATAGATATCGCAAGGGTAACACGGCTTCATGGTCTTAACTTTATATAATAATAATATATATATAAAGATTACTTGATTCCAATAAATATATAATAGGTGGATTAAACAAATCGTAACCAAAAGAATAGAATTAGACTAAAAGCGGATACCTTTATTTTGATATTTAGTGTAGATGAAATATTCTTAACCAATTGATAAAAGTGTAAAACACTTTTAGTATAAATTAGCCCACTTCATTCACACTTTCATAATTAAAAAAATAATAACGTATAGATATAGAATTTTTAAAATTAACCAAGGCAGCTTTAGTACTAGTGTTTCTTTGTTTGGCAGTAGTACTTATAATTTTTCTTTTTAAAATTAAAGACGACAAATTTGAGGGAATAAACGAAAAAGCAAATTAAAAGAGGAGTGATGGTGGACGGTAGTGGAAGAATTTTTTTCCTTTCTCAAAGTTAAAAAAGGGGAAACTTTAAACACCCACCCATTGTCCATATAAAGAAATACGTTTTAGAATTAGATTAATATAAATTTATAATATTAAAAATAATTAAATAATGTAGTGTTTAAATATCTTTAGCATACTAATATTGATACAAAAAAGTACATTGAGTTATTAAAGAACGGTGTTATTTACATCCCTCGTATTTGTCACAAACATTTTCAAAGATAAACTTATTATCACTAATACCCTTTTTAAGCATGCTTAATGAGAAATTAGTGCAATTACATACACTCGAAATTCATCTTATTCTTGAAAAAAAGTCAAAAATTAATAAATTCCTTCTAATGTGAAATAAATAATTTTAATGATTTCGTGCCTTCCAATATTTTTCGTATTATTTGGGTATTTACTTTGCAATACATATTTATGTTAGGATTTGTAACAAATTAATAAATTTTATAAGTTAATTAAACATTTGAAATTTGCAGCTGTTTAAATAAGAAAAAAAACCAAGCATTAAACTTGAACAAAGTTAAAACATAAAATGCACAATTCAACGATAACAAAGCAAAGTCTTGATGAATTTACTACAATATAAATTAATGTATTGGTTATGTACCAAATTAAATAAAAAAAATTAACTGAAATGAGATCTAAAAAAATGAAAAACTTAAGGTGATACAGTAAGATTATTATATTTCAAATTTTAAGTTGGTGCTCTAATTATTTTTAATCTCTCTCCTTTTTCTATTTCTTTTTTTTGAATACTCTATCGTGCCTGAGTTAATTTTTTTTTTTTTAGCCACAATCCAATATAGAAACCAAATCAATACAAAATAATTACAGGGTATTTCAGGTAGTTTCGCTAAAAAAAAAATTGTAACTTAGTTAAAGGCTTGACCTTTGACTTAGTGGTTCCATCTATTTTGGGGCCTAAGCCCAAGAAAAATTAAAAGCAGCTACCAAATTTTATTATGAAAATTAAATGGGGGCCAAAATCTAAATAACTCTCTTTTTTCTTTCTCAAAATTGAAGGGGAAAATTTAACCGCCACCCGTTTTCCGGGAATTTGCCGGGAAGCATGGTTTGCAAATCTAAGAAATTTCCTGGAAGTTTACAAGTGGTCCCCTTTTTTCTTCATATATTCTCCAAGTCTGTCTACCTGGAAGAATTTGCTTTGATTATTTCCTGGAAGACTTCATTCAATCTGATTTTCCGAATCCACCCACTCTCCGAAATATATACTTGCTTTTAACTTACGCCTGGGTGCTCCATCATTTCATTTCCCAGAGCTCTTTCTCTCCGAATAGTATTATGGCCGTCGTAAGATCTCATGAAGCCTCTAATTCCACTTGTTACGACGTGTTTTTGAGCTTTTGAGGTGAAGACACTCGAAAAAATTTCACAGATCACCTAGCCTGTACACGGCTTTAGTCCAACAAGGATTTTCCACTTTCAGAGATGATGAGACAGAGAAGGGTGAAAATATTAAGTTAGAATTAGAAAAAGCAATCCGTCAATCAAAGATTTCGATCATTGTCATGTCAAAGTACTATGCATCTTCCACGTGGTCCCTTGATGAACTCGTGATGATTCTCGAACAAAGGAGGAGCTCTAAGTGTGTAGTTTTTCCTGTGTTCTATGATGTGGATCCATCCGAAGTTCGAATGTAAACAGGGAGGATAGCAGAAGTATTTGCTAGATACGAAGAACAATTCAAGACAGATATGGATGAAGAAAGGAAAATAAAATTGATGGAAACACAACCCATTAATTTTCTATATATTCACTTAATACTTTTATCTATAGTTTGATTTTATTTTCCTACTAATTTAATTACTTTTATACAATGATATTTTCTTATCTATCAACAACCCACTAATTTGGAGGGATTTCAATATGTTTCCCACTTACAAATTGTTTCTTTGTTGACATTTATATTTTTGGTTTTTATTGTATTTGGAAAATATACCTAACAAAAACCCTCAATAAATTTATAAATCAAAAAGACTTGTGTCTGTTAGAAAAAAAAATATTAATTAATAAAAATAAAATTAAAAACTTAAGTGAAAAAAATAGAATTGTAGAGTCTTTTATCTTCACAATTCACTAATAAAACAAAATTACATGACACAATTAATACACACTTTACCCATATGTTTTCTTGAATCACTTTGTATTTTAATATTTTAATTAACATCTACATCTCTTTAATGGTTTTCTTTTCCTTTTTATTATTATTATCTTTCAGTTGCTAGTTAGAGTTGAATTTTCTTATAAATATTACATGGCATAAATTAACTACCTAACGAGTTGGGTTTGGAATGTATTTTTTTAAAGAATAAGTTGGATTTTGGTTCCACAACAAAAAAAGGTTACAATTTTCGGTCAAGTTCAAGTTCGCATAAATTTAATACATTTGACTCAACTAGACTTCACCCTAGTACAATAATTTTACTTCAACTACTCTTATAATATAATATTATTACAAGACATCGGGGTGAATCAAGGCAGGACAAGTCAAGTTTGTACTTATGAATATAAAAGCAAAAGGTGCAAGTTTAACCCGTAGCGATTCAATCGAGTTTTTTCTCTCCGATGGTTCACGCATGTTGAATTTTGTTATATATATGTATATCCTATGAACTAGAATATCTCTTGAGTTGGGTTTGGGACATTTTATTTTAAGACCGAGGTGAGAATGAGTTCCACCTCGGTCTATGGGCAAACCCAATTTTGGGGGCAACATACCCTTGAGGGCTTAAGATTACAGTCACAGTGCACAATTGAATAAATCCTAGGTGTCATATATGAGATGAAATAGTGTGTTATTGTGCCTAGTTTTAATACGAGTATACCTTGGTGGTATTTTATTTTGTACTATATTTTGATAATACCAATTCATTTTATCTATTGGATAAGGATAACACTTGATGTGCATTTCATTTGCATTATTTTCATGACATTTAAGATGAGTACTATGTATAAGTATATGATATATATATATATGGAAGAGTTTTCAATGGTTACATTCTCTCTCTACCCATAGATGGGTACTAACATAATTAATGTACATTGATGAGTTGGCATATCCCTTAACCTGTTATAGCAGGTTAAGGTGACCGGATCTTTTTTTTTTTTAATTAATCTTTTAGATTCTTTAAAGATTCCATTTGCCAAACAGACTTGGTATAACCCAATTCCGGATTAGGATAAGTGCTTATGGGTGTTTTAGTCATTTCAGTTTTATAGTTAATTAATGGCATATGTTTATAGGAAATAACACTTCAAAATAGATTTGAGTTTGATTTTTCATCTCTATATATCATGTTACATTTTACGTACAACTCTACTTTCTTTGCTTTTTGTTTGTTTATTTTTTTGGTCTGAGTCTTTGAGAGAGAAAGAAAAGTAAAATACAGAGCTGTTTCTTCTGCTTCTAAGATGAGATATGTTGGAGCATCACAGCAAGTTCCAACAAGATCACGTAACTACCGGAGAAGATCAAGATAGATCGTAGACAATGCTCGCCGATATTTTTCCCCAAAAAAGTCTGAGGGATCATCATCATCAAGATTCAAGAATCGAGGCAGAACCAGTCGTACGAAGCTTGATCTGTGTTCCTCACACGATTTTTTGGTAATATTTGTGTATAGTCTGCTTGTTTTTTTTTGTCTTTTTTCCTGTATTCGAGAATTGCTTAACATGTTTCCTTATTTTAATCAATAATATCTGTACATCTTAAATTATTAGGATTGTGCCAGTAATGGAAATGTTAGTCTAATTGAAGATGACGATGTCCCAATACCGCCTTGGACCTTTCTTATTCCAGACCAAGATGGTGATCCAATGACTATAAATATACCATCAGATGTTAACATGAACAATATGCAGATTCCAGAACATGTTAGATTTGTAAGTGGATATGTTTTTTAATGTTTGTTCTTACTTTTTCCTTTTATATATATATTTTTATTATCCTATGTTTGATACATAATATAATTTTACAAATGTAGGTTAGTGTTGAGAAAGTGTCTACCTTGCTGAGAATGATTGTTGGGTTGCAAAACATACTAGTTTCGAAGATGCTAGAATCGAGAGATAGGTTGAATGTTTCTAACGTTGTAATACATGAGTTACGACGTCGTATTGTAAGTACCGTTTGATCTGATTATAGGAGTATTTAATGTACTTGGTTGATTAATAACATAAAACTTATTTTTTATTTGTTTCCTTTGCAGCAAGAATATGAAGGCAATCAAAACAGAAATGGAGATGAGGAAGATGGATTGGTGACAAGTGAAGTAGTGCCCGGAGCCGGAGGTGGACGTTGATTATGAAAGATATTTTTATTTATTTGCTGGTGAAATAAAAACTATAATATCATTAATGCATTGAAGTCTCATGTATATATGTATTTTTATTTTTATTTTTATTTAAGACCAAGCTGGATATTGAAACAGCTTGTTTGAGGAAATACAGAATTTGTATTTTTGTCTTTTAAGTCTCATCAGTCAAATTTATCTTTAAGACGCAAATGGATTTAATTAACAAAGATTTTGATAAAATTTAATTGAAAACACCACCCGTTTGGTTGTGTAAATTACCTAATTTTTGAATTATGGTTAATTTTCGATTGAAGAATTGTGAATTTGCTCATTTATAACTAATTCAATTCCAATTGTTAGAATAATGTTCCCTTTTGTTCTATGTCATTTAAAATTTTGTCTAGATGCATCAACATCACGGGGTAGATACTAGATCTTCTCGAAAAATAGAGTTGGAATGAATTATATAATTCTTGAATTTGGGGCAATTTCAAGTTTTACTTGAAATGACTAATTTGAGTTTTTGTGAATCAACTTGAATTATCATCTTTACAATTGTTCAATTTACACAACCAAATACTAATAAATTAAAATTTTGTAAATTAGTTAATTGTAAATTATCTAATCCGCAATTTGAAGGACAATGAAACCGTAACTGATTTTTACATATCAAATAATATTATGCAAAACAAAAGAAGAAACACAATGGATAGAACAGAGATCAAATTTTATTGAAATAACTGATTTTTTACATCTTTAATATTATGCAAACTACAAGAAGAATTAAAACAATTGTTAACACAATTTCAATGAGAACCATAACATACAGTTTCTCGTGCTTATTTAGAATATTAACAGAAGCTGAAGTAGTTGAATGTGTCGACCTATCTTTGTTCTCTTCTGGAAGAGAAGACAGAGCACTTGGTTGAACAAACCATTCAAAAAAACCGCAGCCATTGTTCTTGCAGCAATAGAAAATCCTATTTGGGTTTTTCAGTGTCCGGCTAATCTTAACGGAGGCGTTTTTCCCACAGAAGCATAGCTTTGGCCTGCAAACGAGATTTTGTTCTTCTGAATTGCTGCTGCTAGAATAATCTAGTGCTCCCATCTTTGAAATCGTAGTAACAAGAAGCGAAGAACTTGTAAGAATATAATAGTATAGTGTAATTTGATTGAAGAATTTAGGTTAATTAGAAGGCTTTAATTATAGCGAAGATCTTCTAACAGTTGGAGTAGTTTTAATTATTTCCTTGGCAGCGTGAGATAATGCAATTTCCGATGCTTGGTGCATGTAAAGTAGTATTTATCTAAAGCAACGATTCTGATTGGGCATGTAAAGTATTGCATGCTGCAACTAATTAATATTGTTGGAACTCACAAGTTTACAATTATGACTATTTTAAAAAGTCTTGTGTAAAACGATGTTGTCCATTAATTCTAATTTGGAGAGAATGCTTGCATGCTACTTACGATTAGCCAGGGCGACTTACGGCGGCAAAAGGATTAGACGTCCCCCCATGCTACGGTTCCCTGCCGTCCGAACCCGGTGCCGCATTAGGTTAGGGAGCTGGGCGATACCCACAGTTTTTATTGCATCCACTAATCAAATGCAAGGGTCACCATTACCCTCTTTTAAAGAGGTTAACAAAGTCCTTCATTCCTAATGGAGTAATAACAGTCGAGAAATACTTATTAATACTCGATGAACTTAATGGAAATTAAATCCATGAGTTTTGTCATTCGGTTGATATAAAATAACTAATGTATTCCCTAAAAGAAATTATGAACGAAAATACTTGTTTTATTTTGTGATGTACTTTAATAAAAGTGTAGTTATGTCCTGTTGTTTTAATTTTTTTTTATTTTTTTTTTATCTTCAACTTAAAAATGACGAAATTATGTTTTTAGTTTTCTTTTTTATTCAGAGAAGGAGAACCTAAGCATTTGAACTAACAAAAGGAAAAAGCTTGATTTGATGCTTCGGAGAGGCCAGGGGCCCAAAACAAAACAATTGAGAGAAAAGTAGGGGATATAGGTGCTCTGAGGACCAATCATTTACACAACCACCAAAAAAAAATAATTTACCAAGAGGATCCGCTGACAAAAATCCTTACCCAAAAAAGAAAATGTTAAAAAAATCAAAAACTAGGGTTTTCATCGATGGGAGTGGTTTGGAGGTTCATCATCATCGCTGTCCAGAACATAACCATTTTCTTCCTCTTTACCATCCAGAGAATGGCTCACATGGTCGCTTCCGTCTTCGTACTTCAACCACGCTTCAAATTTGTCAATGTCGGTATCGACATGATTTCCGTACTTCTTTCTCTTGTTCTTCTTTTTGTTCTTCTTCATCTTCTTCTTCTTGTTCTTCTTCGTCTTCTTCTCTGCCCTCTCTTCTTCACACTCCAAAATTTGAAATGTCTTCATTAGTTTCTTCGGAGCAGATTCCGACATGTTTATTTGAGGATCACTCTCCTCAACTCCGTCGTTGCGGCGTTTCCTTGAGGTTCCTTCACTCATGAGGGATTTTGGAACGTGGTCTGCACTGTCTATCTTCGCCGTTGTTGTTTTAATCATTTTTTCGTAGTAGTTGGTGGTGAACAAAGGGACTGTTACGTTTCCGAGTTATGACAGGCTTAGAGCATATTCATCGCACGTTTTGTTAATAATGGACACGTGTCAAGCCCCGCAGAGAAAGAGATCATTTTACTATATATTTTTATTAATATTAATAATAATATAATATAAAATATAAAATATAAAATATAAAATATAAAATTTATAATATAATTAGATGGATATCAAAAAGTGCTTCCTAATGCAATCAAGAATGATGACCATGGGACATATATTTCTACGTTTTAAATAAGTGTTTTCAAGTTTTAACAAAGAAAAAAAAAGATTTCACTTTTACCCGGTCAAAATCTATGGGATATATATTTTTTGCTCCATTTAAATCGTAATATTACATCACGTTGGAGGTTAAGATGCTACATAAAATAATTTTGAACCTCTTAAAAAATGACTCTACAAAAATAATTTTGTTGACCTATGTAGCACTTTAAAGAGCCATTTTAAAAAATATTTTCAATGATCTCCAAGAGCCTCTTCAAATATATTATTGTTTTAATTTTTAATATATTATTATATATTAAATGTTTTACTTTCCAACAATGTCATTTTAAATTAGCAGAAAATCACTTTAATAAAATATTAAAAAACATGTTTGAAGAGTTCTTTCATCACTCTTCATATTTGAAGACTGAGAAAGACTTTTCAAATTGGAGATTCCATTGTGCTACTTCTGTTGGAGTGAATTTTGCTGACACGGCTATTCAATTAATTTGCAATTTAGTCCTTTGAAGAGCTTGTTGGAGATGCTCTAACAATTAATTCAACAAGTGGACAACGTACGTGGTGGATAGGAATGTGGTTGCATGGCTTTTCCTTAAATGAATTTTGTGGGCCCCGCTATAATTTAGGGTGCAAATTGATACGTTCTTTTAGATTGGGCTGCATTATTGTCATTTACTTGTTTGATAAAAATAAACTCCTGCAATTAAATAAGGCACAGATTCTCGTAGAAGAAATTGTTCTTTCCATTTATAATAGTTTTAACATGTGCACTAAGGCCTCATATTATCATTTTCCTTCTTAAATTTAAATATATATTTTCAGTCAGATGGCAGAACAAAAATATTTGAAAAGAAAAAAATCAAGCATTAGTCTAAATTATGGGTGAAAATATTGGCACCCCCAATATCTCTTGGAAACAATTCCACTTTTGATTCGGTTCTTTACAACCGGGTAACTATACATTACCCAGTTGTCAAGAACCGAGTATAAACGTAATAATGCATTACTCGGTTGTCAAGGACTGAGTATATAAGCTTCTAGTCGATCCACAATAACAGAGTAACAGATACTTTACTTGGTTGTAAAGGACCGAATGAAAGTGGGAGTGTCACCAAGTTTTTTTGGGGGTGCCAATATGACTGCCCTAAATTCTAGTTACAATAATGTGACCATTGTCTATCACATCACTTTATTTTTAACTATCACTACTAAAATAGTACTATTAGTTTTGTTGTTTTATAGATTGGTGTGAATCAGTTCAATTCGTTCGGTAGGCTTTCAGATTTACTATAACACCCCCTAAATTAGTACTAAACACCTTGAGCTACTAATATTACGTACCAATTGTCTACTACTACTGTCAGTAGTAGTGGTGACAACAGTAGTAGTAGTAGTAGTAGTAGTAGTAGTAGTAGTAGTAGTAGTAGTAGTAGTAGTAGTAGTAGTAGTAGTAGTAGTAGTAGGTAAGTAATAGTACTATCAGTTCGTTGTTTTTTGGATCAGTGTGAATCAATCCAATTCGTTCGTTAGGTTTTCGGATTTGCCATAACAACCCTTAAATTAGTAGTAAGCATGCTGAGCTTCTAATATTATGTACCAATTGTCTACTACTACTGTCAGTAAAAGTGGTGTCAGTCGTAATAGTAGTAGTAGTACAATAGTACTATTAGTTTGTTGTTTTTTGGATCGATGTTAATTTGTTCAATTCGTTCGGTAGCTTTTTGTATTTTCCATAACACCCCTTAAATTAGTTCTAAACACCCAGTAGTAGTTACAATAGTACTATTAGTACTAATAGCTTGTTGTTTTTCGGATTTGCCATAACACCCCCTAAATTAGTAGTAAACACCCTGAGCATCTGATACTATGTACCAATTGTCTACTACTACTTCTATTACAACAACTACTACTACTATTTTCTTTATTTTTATTTTTTAAAATTTAAGGGAGGTCTAAGTCTCTCCCTTAATCCTACAAATAAAGAAAAACCATTCCCTCCCACCCCATGAGTCGAACCCTTGATCTTACACCGAGGGTGGAGGTTGCCTACCACTGGGCCAACCTCTTTCCTCTACTACTACTACTACCGTCAATAGCAGTGGTGTCAGTAGTAGTAGCAGTAGTAGTACAATAGTACTATTAGTTCGTTGTTTTTTGGATCAGTGTGAATTTGTTCAATTCGTTTGGTAGGTTTTCGAATTTTCCATAAGACCCCCTAAATTAGTACTAAACATACTAAGCTGAGTCGAACCCTTGATCTTACACCGAGGGTGGAGGTTGCCTACCACTGGGCCAACATCTTTCCTCTACTACTACTACTACTACTACCGTCAATAGCAGTGGTGTCAGTAGTAGTAGTAATAGTAGTACAATAGTACTATTAGTTCGTTGTTTTTTGGATCAGTGTGAATTTGTTCAATTCGTTTGGTAGGTTTTCGGATTTGCCATAACACGCCCTAAATTAGTACTAAACATACTGAGCTACTAATGCTACATACCAATTGTCTACTACTACTGTTAGTAGTAGTACAATAGTACTACTACAATAGTATTTCATTATTTTTTGGATTTGTGTGAATCAGTTAAATTTGTTCGGTAGGTTTTCGGATTTGTTTCTGTTGTTATTATTCTATTATTACATTACATATTATTATTATTACAATAATATATTATTATTATTATTATTATTATTATATTACATTACATATTACTATTATTATTATTATTATTATTATTATTAGTACTACTACTACTACTACTGTTGTTGATATTCTTATTGTTATTATGAATGAAATTAATTGGTATTATTATTATTATTATTACTATTATTATTATTGCTATTGTTATTATTGCTATTGTTATTTTTTCGTTCCACAAAATTTTCTTCTACTTTATTCTCATTTGGCTTCATCAGATTGTACAAATGTCACGGGTCATCTCCCTAGGCAATGCCGTGTTCATTTCAACTTAATTTTGGGCGCCAAGTCACGCCATGGCAGGTTGCATTTAATGTGATGCAGTGGTAGAATAAAAAGTTCGAAGTTCTAAGATTAACATGATTACACAAGGCATGCGTATTAGATGATATACAACAAAATCCCTTCTTTTTTTTTGGGGGAGTCTTGTCTCCGTTACACTATAAATATATGCACCAGTACATCATAACCGAAGCATCACACTATTTTGAATAATACATCTTCTCTTAGTTTCTTAATTAATACTCAATATGTCTTTGATCATTTTGTCTGATTCTAAAGAAGTACCAAAAAAGAAAATCAACAAAAAAAATGTTACTCAGGCAGATGAGTGTTCTATTCATTACGAAGAAGAGGATAAGGAGGAGGTTCAATCTCCGCTTAAAAAGCTCAAGGTTAGCCGAGAGGATGACGTTGAATCTCCCTACAAAAAGATCAATGTTCGCCAAGAGGATGAGGTTAAATCTCCCCTTAGAGAGAACAATGGTAAAGAACTTGACCAGAAAGAGGACTTGACACAACTGCTGAACAAGTTTCATGAAAATTTGGACATATATGGCAAACAAAAAGCCCTTTTGAGTGCATGCGTGACCGATATTATGTTTATCAACGCTACCATTGAGAGTCTGGAGAAAAATCTCGCTGAGATTTTCAAGCCTTCGGACGATATTTAATGTTTTTTTCTTGTTACTTTTAAAATTATTTGTCAAGTCTTTTTGTTTTGGGGCCCTTGTCCCTTCTAAGGATCTTAACTTTCTTTGTCAAGTATTTTGTTTTGGGGTCCTGGTCCATCCGAAGGATCAACCTTCCGAAGTATCCTTACTTTATTTGTCAACTCTTATGTTTTGAGTCCCTGGACCCCAAGAAGCATCTCGTGTTGGCTTAATTAATGTTCATCCTAATGCTTTTAAATGTTGCGATTTCCCTCTTCTTTTTGTTAGTTCAAATGGTACTTGATGTTCAATTCTCCTTCTCAGTGCATGCATAGCAATTCAAGTTTTCCTTCTAAGCAAATACATTAGTTATTTTATATCAACCGAAAGACAACTCAGAGATATAAATTTCATTAAGTAATTTGTCCTCTCGGGTTTTTTGCAAAAAAAAAAGGGCACTTTTTAATCCCGTATTCAATATATATACTTGAAGTACTTAAGCCTTTGCATTAACTACAAAGGAGACGTAAAAAAAGAAATAAATACAATTTCTATCTTCTTTGAAATAATATTTAAAAATTAATCTTGCCTCAAATATGTAGGCCTCAAAGATAACAACACATTAATGATTATTTAGGTTTTTATTTCTGCAAAGGCAACACCAAAACGATAATTTATTTGCAGAAGCGTTGTACAAGCATTTAAACTATCAAAGAGGAATTAACATTAACATTAACATTAAGCGAGAGGAATTAACATTAACATTAAGCGAAAGACAAAATACCTCACAAAAAACTAATATTTTTAATGACAAAAAACAAAGAAGTAACAAAAAACGAAGATAATCATTATAAATCGTCCTTCGCCTGAACCGTTACAGATTCCTCTAAAAAACCTTATCTTCATTTTAGGTATAACCGTAACAGTGCACGTCGCAGTCGGTCATTTTCTTCCCTCAATCGGCGGATTTGTTCTTCTTGCTCCCTCCCCAATCGGATGGAGTCTTGTAGCACGCCATCAGCATAAGCATTTGTGCTGGCCTCCCGGGATACAGACATCTCGTACTTTGTCCTCAATTGCTCATATCTTACCCCAAGGTTACGCAGCTTAGAGTCAAGGTCAACTATTTCACACTCCATCCGGTGGACTTTACCTTTCAATTCCGCCTCTACCCGTCGGATCCTTTCGAAATAATGCTCGTTTGGATTAACATCTGTCGAGTTTGAACCACTTGCATCGCCCGTATCCGACCGTCGGAGCCTACGAGGAATGGGTTCGGCTTCAACAAGAAAGATATCCAGATTCCTGTGAGTCGACATATTCCAGAAACGACGAAAGAAGAAGGACGAAGGAGTAAGCCCTAGGTTTTTTCTTCGAAGAGGGAGAAAGAACTCAATTGTTTCTATATTTTCTCCGTATTTAACATATCCGCACGCGCAAGTTCACACGCGTCCCACGCTCGATCAACCAAACGATGGAGTGTAACCATTGCCCATTGGGAGTCGAGAATAGTCACCATCGCGCATTTAATGCAAAAGACGTGCGTTGAAATGACCCCAGGGAAATTTCACGTGGCATCTTCAACTTAGAAATAATATTAATAATAATAATACTAGCTTAATATATAATAATATCCACCCAGTGCGTGGTCGTTTTAATAAAGAATTTGTTATATAATTTTGTTTTACTAATTTTTTACTAACATATCACTTCACACATCAATTATTTATATAATGCCTACTAAATTTCAGAAATCTTATGCATCTCAGTCAATTAATATTTAGTTAGTAATTAATATATAAAAATAGTTTACTATAAGCAAATCAAATACTCCATTCGTCCAATAAAAATAGTTTACTATTCTTTTTTCTTCTGTTCCAAATTATAGTCATCTTGCCTTTTAAAAAATGTACTAAAATTTTCTTTTTCCTAATGTACCCTTATTTAATTACATTGTTATCAACTCCTAAATAATTAACTTTACCTAATAAATACTCATTTCCCATAGGAAAGATAAAAAAATGTATGTTCATCTTCTAATTCAATGTATTTATTATAGTAGAATAAATGAGGGTATAATAGGGAAAATATGAAAAAAAATTATGGTTCCAATTACATTAAATGAAATTTTTTAATCTACATGAAAAAAAATGGGTCTATCTTTGTGAGACGGAGGGAGTAATAAACTTCTTCGAAAAGTGTTTACAGTGGCAAGGAAATTCAAAAGCCGCATTAAATGAAAGAAGACGAGGAGTAAATGAGATATAAATGCTCAATTGTTAAAAACGCGACACGTGGCACTTCTTTGGTAAGAAGGGGCTGCATTTTTATTTAGTTTTTAGTTTTAGTAGATAGGTATCCTTTATCCGTCTCACTTTTTTATTTTATTTTTTGCATCGTTTTCCGAGTGTCATAACTCCTTTTTGCGAACGGTCATTTAGCTTGGCTATAAATACCCAAAGCACCTTCTCAGAAACCCATCTTTCTCATATTACATGCCTTTATACAGAGCCATATATAGATTTTTGGTAGAATTCGGTGCTTCAGAATCGTCCACCTTTATGAAGGAGAACAAACCTCTAGTTAACCAAAACATCAAGCAAACTATGGATAAAGCCAGTACTTCCAACGTTCCTCCCTCACCCAATAGCTTCGAGGCCCTTTCCTTAAGGGTGGTGAGTTTGGAAAGAGAGATCCCCGACTTGGAAAGAGAGATCCCCAAAATGGTTAGTCAAATCCAAAGTTTGGAGGAGCGCTTGGCAACCGTCATGGCAGAGCGGGATGAGCTGCAGAGAAGATTGGGAGAACGGAAAGAAAACACTACTTGATGGTGGTTCCCCCCATATAAATCTTCTTACTGGGGACACTTTATCCTGTTTTGCTCTTTTACTGTTCAGTCCGTTCTTTTTGTTCACGCTGTAAGTGTACTTTGTTTTTGAATCGTGAAATGTTTGGCCTTCTGTATAAGTCAAGTGTAATCTTCTTCACTTAATGGAAATGCAATATTCTGTCTAATTTTTTTTTCTTTTTTCAGTCTACATATTCTGTCTAATTTGGGGCATTAACATTTTTTATATTATTAACTAATACACAACCATTTTACACATTGAAGAGAGTAATATTTCATAATTAAAAAAGAATTTAGTGATTATGAGACAAGTTTGATTAAATTTTGAAATGTGGCGTCAGTGCTAACACCAAAGTAGCATATCCTAATTCAATAAAATTTAAATATTTCTCTATATCCAAAAATCTTAATATAATAAAATTTCTACAAAAGTAAGAGCAATCGTGACAGTAAATATTTACAAATAAAGAAGAAAAAATGTTTGAAGGCAAATCATCAACGTAGGAACTCTCCTAGTGAAGTGCCAACCACTTCATCAAACTCCTTGCCCAAGCTCTCTTTCACATCACCTAGCAACTGCCTCCTTTCAGCGGCAATAGCACCGAGTTGCCAGTCCAAAGTGCGCATCGGTTGCTCCAATTCTTGAATTTTCTTCATCAAAGCACTTATCCTTGCTTCCAAAGCAACCTTCTGAGTTTCAATTTCCTCCTTCTTACGCAGTAGTTTTTCCTCAGAGTAAAAGAGAGTATCAAGCCTATCACTTTTGCTGCGAGTGGAGAGGGACTTCAAAAGACGAACCTTCTCCTCCAGATATGTAGTATCCAATTTGCTCGCATGCAATATGATCAAGGCGCTTTCCATTCGCTCAATGTCAAAGTCGCTCAGCAGCTCAATGGCAGTATCACCCATCACACCGAAGGTGTCATTAAATATACCAAGAAGGTGTGGCCTGAGTGTTGACTGACTTGCCAAAGACCGAAAGAAGGCACGGTCCTTGGTAGAAAGTTTCTGAAGAAGGTCAACTTGCAGTGTCTTCAATTCCATTCCACATGTAAGAAAAGTCTTGCTCATCAGCGTCGACACCTTCTTCAGTAGAATGACCAGGTTGCTCAGTCATTCCTTCATAATCCACTAGTGGAGCAGGCAGGTGAGGGTTAAAAAAAAGGAGGGAAAGCAATATGAAAAAGGTATAAGCAAAATAAATACCATGGCCACTTCCAGCTGTCGGAAGGTCGACTTGAGCAGTCTCCTCAATTTCCTTCGTCTTGTAAGAAGAATCGTCAGTTTGCTCAAGCATTCCGCCAATTTCACTTTCAATGTTGCCTTCATAAACAACTAGGGGAGCAACGTCCGTAGAGGCTGTAAAAAAAAATAGAAATAGAAAGGAGAAAGCATGCAGCTAAGAGTTAAAAAAAAGGTGAGAAAGCAATATCAAAATGTATAAGCAAATTCCCACCTGTTGGAATGCCGACTTGCGCAGTCTCCTCAAATTCCTTCCTCTTATAAGAATCCGCAGGAGTATCTGAATTCCCACCGTCGCCGGAAGAATGATTATGTCCCTCACTGAGGCCAGCCGACACATTGCCACCGTCGACAGAATTGTCATCATGTCCCTCAATCAGGCCAGTAGTCCCACCTTCATTACGGCCATTTGAAACAACCAGTTCAGCAATAATACGAGGATTTTTCCGCACAAGGACGCAAGCACCCTCTTCTTCCGACTAAAAAAAAGGAGGGATAACAATCAGATGAGAGCATCTCCAATAGCAATGTATAAAAACATGTGGACTAATAAATAATTGACATTTGGTTGATAAAAATTTGTTTTACAAATAAATTATACACATTGTCAGTTTTTGCTCCAATGGTTTGTACTTATAATTAAAGGGTCATTTTAAGTACCTCATTTCCAACGAAAGAAAGGAAAATTCATATACCTCCGACAAATGAACTTCCACTTCACTTGCTATTTCCTTCTCTCCTTCGGCGCCCTCACAATGTTTTCCACTGAGGTCATCTTAAGTCTGACCGGCAATGGAAGAAACTTTCTGGCTGGCTGCCTCCTTTAAAGCTTTGACCAATTCCGACAAGGGCACTTCATCATCAGGGAAAGTTTGGGACAATTTTCGGCGTTTGTCGGCCTCCATGGGTACAAAAGTAGAGGCATCTGCGTCCCTACTCTTTTGTTTCCGTTTGGAACGACCGGAAGGAGCAATTCTGTTGCCCTTGGGAACATTCTCTGCTATGTCCTTAATGAAACGGCTCCGATGTCCTCTCCATTGCCCTTCAACTGGAAATTCTCTCAAACGGCGGAGCGTAGTTTCCGGTATTTTCACCATATCAGAAGATGCCACTTCGGGATCACTCTGAACGAATTTAATTATTTCGGCGGCTTGTAGATGCCAAAACAAAGAATAGTTAATGGTTTTCCTACCAATGGAAGTACTATCAGCAATCACGAAGGGTTCATCAAGCCGAATACATCTCTTCAGTGCTAACCTCCTAGTAAAAGCGGTCCATGCGAAATCGTGCATGCCCGAGAGAATTTCGCTTTTTGCATAAGGGGCAGGAGGCGTAGGAACCACCTGGTCCCATCCAAATTGCCTTGCAACTCTGTGAGGGTTGTAAGCCGCTGCAGAAGTCTCCAGTTCATTCAAAACAGGTACACAGCAGCGAAGAACACAAGCAAGGGTCTTGCCGATGGTTTCACGATAAAACTGTTTGGCGCTAATTCCCGGAATATTCCTATACGACTGAACTGTTGGACCGAAGAAATCGTGGTGAAAAAATACAGTCTTCTGATATGGCCTGAAGACAAAGTCACTTTCAACATCGATGAAATCTCCCAAATTGTTTAAGGACGAAACACCGTTCCACTGTAAGAACCTCAAAGGTCCTCTCTCTTCGTTGCCTTCGGCATTAACATTTAGAGGGGGAAAGGGCTTCGGGGTAGGAGCGTATTTGGGAAAACGTTCATAAATGAAAGGGAGCAGAATCATTATGGGCGCGTAGCTGCCAATCGCATACCGACCCATTGAACGGCGGAAATCGGAATGGGCTCGATCGAGCCAGCTATAAAGATTGCCCAGCATAAAAGCGGCCAAAGGAACGTCACAACCTGAGGCCAGTTGAACAGCAAGAGGCGCAAGAAGCTTTCGGGGGGCTTCAGCGGGCTTACCGGGCGAAATAACTCGCGAAAGAAACATAGTCAAATAAGCGGCCAGATGCCACTTATGGTTACACAACTCCGATGTTTTAACCGTAGGAGTTGTGCTGCTTGAACCCGCCTTCTTAGACTTCCCCTTGGCACCACCGTCAATATGACCAAACACATGTCTGACCCAGGTTCCGAAAGTAGTTTTCTTTGACTTCTTTCCATTATCGTCAATCAGATTGCCAGCTTCCGTGTACCAGCGGTCAAACACGTCAAGAGCCTCCTTCATTCCACCAATGGAGTTTTCGTCATAAGGGTGCTTGGTTAAGGGGGCTAACCCAAATAGCTGGCAAATATCTTCTAGTGTAATTGTGAATTCGCCCCAACCCGTGATAAAAGTATGAGTATCACAGCTCCATCGTGAAATTAGGGTTATCAGAGAATTAACAACCGCGTCCTTTTTCTCAAAGTGAAAAGAACGAAAAGCCTCCACTAAATGATAAATACCTGCTTTCATCAACAGGACGCGATATGTGGAATTACTAAGGATGGAATCGGTCCACACTACCCAGTTGTTGGTGGTTCCGCTGTAAGCATCGAATATAAGCAAAGAGTACGGGAAATCACCACGATCCAAGGCGAAGCGTAGAACAGAAGAAGGGGGAATGAAAGAACCTTTCTCAGGCTCTAACTCGATTTTGGGAGAAGGAACATCGGGATTAAAATGAGCAACTTCGGATGGATCATTATTTGTGCCATCACAATCGATCAGATCATCCATTATAGTCTCGCAAGCATGAAAGAAGGGAGCAGACCTCCAACAGTTGGGTGGAGGAACATTCAGAACGTGATCTTTAGATAAAGGAATGTTGGCCATTACGAATAAAACTATTCGGAAACAGAAGAATTTCAACGAGAACAATTTTTTATCAATTTTAGGGTTCGTTTGGTCTGGGTTTTTTTTTCTTTTTTTCGACCGACCAATGAAGACGTAGAAAACTTTGAATGATGAAAAACCAGTACCTAAATATTAGGTACTGTGCAAAAGGAAGTATCGAAGTAGTAGGAGAGAAGCGGGAAACAAAAGTGAAATAAGAGGTGGCAGAAGATGTAAAACAAAAAAATTGTTTAACGCATCTCCCGCAAAAATAGACTTTTTACTTATACAAGTGGCACAAAAAAAATGTTCTTGCTGGAGGACTCTTAAAAAATATTGTAAAGTAGGTAGTAAATTTATAGTATTAAAATTAAATAAGGGTATGTTATTTTCACGTGATTTACGTAATTTGAGACTCTAGTAGAAAAATAATATAACTTCATTTGTAAAAATTTTAAAAAAAATTATTTAAAAAAATGCTAGGATTGATATTCAACATGTGTTAAAATCTTATTATTTTAAAATTTACACTACCATTGGATATGCACTAAAAAAGGAAACAAATAAAGGTTGGGTGCTCACGCGCCCAATTACAACGGGCCCACAACCTGACATAATCACATCAAAAAGCTAGTCGTCTCAAAGAAGACAGACTGGGTGCTCACGCGCCCCATTGCAGTCTTTGCATTTAATGCAAAGATTCAAAATCATTGCGCATATCTGCCTTTCTATTTTTTTTTTTTAAATAAGATATTGATATATTGGGACCCACCGGAAAAAAAAATGGTGGTGGCAAAATTGGATGGGTCATGGGGTCCCAATAACAAAACGGCACGTGTCCATTATTATTATTATTTTTTTAATCTATTTCAATCAAATGAACAAATGAAAAAGAAATTAATTTTAGGTGAGAGTGGACACCCGTAGAAGTGATTAGGTATTGTGCATGTGAATTTTTTATTAAAAAATTGACATCAACTTTCTTTCATTCATTGACAGTTTTGTTTTTCTTTCTTTTTTATTCAAAATAAAAAGTTTAAATTTATATATTTTTCTGAAAGAGGAAAAAATTCCTCCTTATATTATATTTTACTAATTCGAGTGTTAATATCCAACTCCTTATTTATATTGATTCAATATTTTATTTTTTAACTTTTCTTAAATTTAAAGTGTAAAAACTAATATTTTGTTTTTAAGATTTGTAAATATTTATCATATCTAGAATTTATTTTTCTCATGATCATATGGAATTTCAAACCAAAAATTATAAAATTGATGTTAATAAAAAATTATTGTGCTATAGGCACAGACAAAGCCATCATTAAATTAGGAGTCGTTGATAGGTGAATTGAAAGGCAATGATAACCTACGCGGATGAAGTAATGTTACAGGAAGCCCGTATGACGGTTACACAGGCAGAATTAACTTAATTAATTTACTGATCTCCTCTTGGTTATCGTGCATCTCTTCGGTTTCCAGAGTGACACCCTATTATATAATGATGGCCCTAGTATATAATTCCGACTACCATTCACAATTCAAACAACCCACAAACTTCCTTCTTTTCTCTACTTTCACTTTCTCTCTCCCCTAAGATAGCGATCATGTCAACAAGTCCAATCACTCCTTCGGATATTAATGTCAAGCGTGCCTAGTATATAAAATTTCTCGATGGACTTTCGGATGAATGGGCTTCCGAAAACAAAAAACTTCGAGAGCTAACTGCGAAAGAGAACCCGAATGCTTCAGACGAAGAACGCGACGAGTTCGATAAAAAAATGAACGATGTCTTATTAAAAATAGATGGGCTGATTCAGAAGAGGCGGAAGAGAACAGACGAGATGGATGCATTGGAACTCATGTAGGAGAATAGTAGGAAAAAATAAATGTTTTTTTCTTTTTTTTAATGGTCCGCTATGTATTACTTGTTTTTTAATTATTAATGAAAATTATCAGTAGTTTCGAGAATCTCTGGTTAAGGAGGGTGAACATCTAATTCAGTAGCCTGCAGCCATTTTGTCCGAAATTGTTTAAAAAAATAAAAAACAAATGTTTCCCAACCATGAACTTATAGGAAATGCTTTTCAACCCACTGAACATCGTTTTACACAATAATTTTAGGGTGATTTTATTTCTGTCCACCATATCTCGAAGTTAATCCGCGTTATTAAGTTAATCCACGTAGCCTATTAAATTAATCCACGAATGTGGATAAACTGAAAAAAAAAGATTATTGATTCAATTTTATAAATATTATTTATTAATGATTTCATTTTAAAAAATCCACTATATGTAATACTATAAATTAATTTCGCCTAGTTTTGTAATATTGTATGTTTTTGATAAATAATGAATGTAAAGTACTTGTATCAATACAATTTTAACAAATTAAGAAAATTATATATTAGGAAACTACTTTTAAAAGTAAATATATTTAAAGGAAGTATATTCTAGTTAGGAAACTATCTTTTAAAATAAATATATTTGAAGGATTATTAATTGGTGGATAGAAATAAAATTACCCTAATTTTAAAATAGTAATAAATGTAAACTTGTGAGTTCCAACAGTATTAATTAGTTGCAGTATGCAATAGGTTTACATGCCCAATCAGATATTACTAACTTAAATCGTTGCTTTCGATTAGCCACACAATGGAAACGGTTCGAAAACCCATAAAAATCATCGGGAACGGTTGATGGGGACTTTAAAGTCCCAATATAAATCCCTGCGCATTAAAGTATAGCCTTCCACATTACGTACATCATTAAATTACTAGTCTTTCCTATTGTATTTAAATAGATTCTACAAGTAAGAAAATTATTTGCAACACATATACCTCTGATACGAAAAACCTGTTTCCAATGGCTTCACCAATCAAAAAAGCCAAGTTTGATCAAACAGATGCTTTCTCAGGAGATCATCCAAAAATGAAGGCTGACGTCCAAAATCCTCCAACTTACTACAAATCCCCTCCCCCACCACAAACTGCAGCAAAAGATATTCTTAATGATTGGCCCGAGAACCTAGCAGAGCCGTATGATCCAACGGCTATAGAGGAACCGGACGGAGACACCGATGAAGCAAGCGATGAAGAAAGCGATGAGAAGCGACGGATAAAGGCAATGATTACTATCTTTATGGAGACAGTTGATGACCATCAAAAGGGCATGGTGCACTGCCCAGTTTGCTACGCAACTGGCAACCGCAAGCGCTTCAACGGGTTAAGAACTTTATCATCCCATGCAGCAGGGACAAAGAAGAAAATAAGATTCCACAGGGATCTGAAGGGCCGTCTCGATGATCTTCTCTGATGGCAAGGGGTTGGAAGAACGACGAATAGGTGTTGTTGAATGCTTCATAAGAGGGAAGTCTTTTTTTTTTTTTTGGTAGGGTTGTGAAGTTTTTTGGGTGTAATGGCTTAATGGCATTTTTAACTATGGGTTTAATGGCATTTTTTAGAACTGAAGATTACACTATGGGTTTAATGGCATTTTTAACGAATGTAAATATTTTATAAAACATATATTTTCCTTAGGGTTGATCCTTCGGCAAACCAATAGTTATCCCACCGAATGATGGGTGCTCCTTCGGCAAGTAGAGTCTTTTTTATATACATTTGCAAAAACAACGGTAACCTATTAAATAATAGTTAAGAAATGACTGGAACTTAATGGAGATTCGAACTGACTTTAAGCATTCGAACTTAAAAGATTACACTACGGGTTTAATGGCTTTTTTAACTAATGTAAATATTTTATTAATGTCTGTTGTTCCTGCGGGTGGGTCCTTCGGCAAACCCATAGTTATCCCACCGAATGATGGGTGCTCCTTCGGCAAGTAAAGTCTTTTTTATATACATTTGCAAAAACAACGGTAACCTATTAAATAATAGTTAAGAAATGACTGGAACTTAATGGAGATTCGAACTGACTTTAAGCATTCGAACTTAAGATTACACTACGGGTTTTATGGCTTTTTTAACTAATGTAAATATTTTATTAATGTATGTTGTTCCTGCGGGTGGGTCCTTCGGCAAACCCATAGTTATCCCACCGAAGGATGGGTGCTCCTTCGGCAATTAGAGTCTTTTTATATACATTTGCAAAAACAACGGTTACCCTAAATAATAATAGTTCCACCGATGGAAGGCTGGTCCTTCGGCAATTAGAGTCTTTTTTATATACATTTGCAAAAACAACGGTTACCCTAAATAATAATAGTTCATAAATAACTGGTACTTTAGCATTGGAACTTAATATTACACTATGGGTTTAATTTTAATTTGAAAAAAAATGAAGAAATGACGAAGTAATATTGTGCAATAAAAATGTAATGTAGATATATAAACAAAATAATGCTTTCTCAAAATGTAATATACATAGATGCATTAACATGTCTACGAAAAAAAAAGGCGCTAAATTAAGAAGAAAAAAAAATATTATTAATTTTTGTTTGACTTCGTCCCTCCTCCATTGGTTGGGCAATTTCTTGAATCGTGGCCTGTTCCATGACATCTCTTGCAATATCTTGGCTTAATAGTCGTTGTACTTTTCCTTTTTCCACGTTGAGATGATTGAGTAGGTCTGCCTTTGGTTGGAACAATTGCTGGGTCTTTAATACCCAATGTGGCAGAGTTTTGGTCTCTTGATATAGGATCATCTCCTTTTTCTTTCGCCATTTTTTGCAACTCAACTACTAACCCAGTCATAGTCTTCATTGCCATATTGAATGCTTTGCTTGATTTGGTAGCGTAGAATGCGACCAAATTACTCTGCGTGCTAATGCCACCATACCTGGTGTTCTCTACGACATCCGGATGAGGGCATTTTCTCTCCGAACCTACTGATGACAGATCAATGATTTTTGCATCCCTTAACCACCTCCTCTTTACTAAATATTTTGGGAAGTCAGCCTTGTTCAAATACTTCATGACTGAAAAAATATGTCTACATGGTATTCCTTTAGTTTCATACCAATAGCACTCACATCTGACGTCATCCCCATCATGAGAGTAAAGAACCTTACGCTTTGAATCATTGCGCATGTACTTTGTCACTACGCAAACATCGTAGTTAGGTAATTCTGTCCGTTCTAAAACAATGTATTTATCAGCACGTAGAATCTGAGCCCTCACCCGATGAAATATCTCTCTAGTGAAAATTGAACAGGCCTGTTCCTCAAGCAACTCCATGTTGGTCCGATCAAGGACAGTTTCTGTCATGTTTGTTCTAAAGTCTTCTCTCATATCATGGTAACGTAAAGCAGCTAAACCATTGTCGCAATGTCTAAGAAACATCCACAATGGTATATCCTCTTTTAAATCCTTTTTGAGAAAAGCATTCATAGACTCACACCTGCTGGTTGCTCTACTCCCACCAAAATAATGACCACGAAGAAAAGAATCTGCCCACATATGCCTAGTCATGTACTGTGCCTCCAACCAATCATTCTCAAGTAATTCGTGTTTGGCCTTCATTTTGTTCCACTCTTCTTCCCACTGATTATCTGAGTAGTACCTGTTGAGAAGACAGAATGAAAAAAAAAAGGTGTAAATATATTGATCGTTCGGAGGAGTAACAATTATTTACCTGAATATTAATCTCTTGAAATCTTCGCAGAATCCAGCTTTATGTATATGTTGTATCGAGTTTTTTATTATGTGCCATGAGCATATACGATGCACAACACCTGGCATGGTCTCTTCTAGTGCCTTGTTCATGGATCGACAACCATCAGTTAAAACTGTATCAGGTTGCTTTCCATCCATACATTCTAAAAATGTCTCTAGTATCCATGTATACGTTTCAGCCAACTCGTTTTGTAGTAAAGCAAAACCAAATACACAGGTTCTATCGTGATTGTTTGACCCCAATAGAACTACCAATGGTTTTCCATACCTACAAAAAAATTACAAATTAAGAAAAACGTGTGGATTTTATTATGAATGTAAATAATTTGGCATGAGCTTGGAACTCGTACCTATTAGTTTTATATGTGGAATCGAAAGATAAACAGTCACCAAATAACTGATAGTCGACTTTACACGCTCCATCCGCCCAAAACAAATTTGTCAACCTCCCTTCCTCGTCAGTGGCATGCTTGTAGAAGAATTCAGGATCTGGTCCCTTTTTTGATTCTAAATAACCCATTGCCGTAGATGTATCACAATCACTCCAAGCACCATATTTTTGCCTCACCCCCTATACAAGTCAGGTTTGATACACCCTACCTTCTGCCAACCTCCGTGTTGTTCTACCATATATTGCCAAATGTGGCAAGTCCTTATTCCAGACCTTTTCATCAACATTGCTTGTTCCCTATCTGCTTCATTTAATTTTCGGCTGGATCTAAGAAATGGTTTTTGGTGGGATAAGGCTAAGGAATGGTTGTGATGTGTCCTAAGACATTTAACAAACCATGTGCCATCTTCTTTATTTCTGTTTATTCTAAATGAAGCCCTGCAACCTGTCCTAGTTATATTTATTGGCTCCCTAGTCCTACGTTCAAGATATTGATATTTATTCTCTCTATATCCTTCATTTGAACACACCCAACTTCTAATTATACACTCACCTACTGAGTTTCTCCTTTTAATTTTCTTACGAATGCTAAACTCCATTATTTTTGAGTACATATGGTAGAATGTTTCAGCTTGTTCCATTGTAACGAACTCTTTATCGACTAAGTCATCATCTTGTATGTCTTCCGGTGCTTTATCAATGCACAAATACGTCATTAATTCTTCCCACACCGTAACATCTGGATCTGTCCATTCTAATAACTGTTGCTTATCTTTTTGAGGTTGATCTTCACCATCTTCATTTTCACCTTCAGCTTCCATGTTAGAAGATTTATCTTCTGAAATCTATTCTTTTGCCTTTTTGGTTTCAGCAATATGCGTCAACACTCTGCTGTTGCTTAGAAAATCATCATCATCTTCACATAAGTTAATGGCTTCCTCATTTTGGTTTAGAAGATTGAATGTAGATGCAGAACTAACTGAATGTTCCATTCACAAATTATGATGATGCAATATTACTTTCTTATAAAGCAATATGATTACTGATGACTGAATGGTGGAGTACTTGTTTAGGTTTTAAGTTTTGTAATGCCCACTTTCCTTCCTAATTTTTAAGTTTTAAAATTTTAAATAAATGAGCATTGGAAAACAGCAAATTACTTGCCTAACAATCAATGGCCATTGGAAAACTAAAAATAGATAACCAATTGTGCGTAGCCAAGTTTCATGATTTTCAGAAGGCATGCGCAGTAAATGACAAATATTTTTTTTTTTGCTATTAGTATTGTGCACGTTTTAATATAAATAAATAAATATATGAACGCGTACAACGTAACCAAAGCATCACTGCATTTTCAATAATACTTCTGTTAATACTCAACATGTCCTTGATTATACTGTCTGATTCTGAAGAGCTACCAAAGCTCACAAATGATTTTAACGAGGCAGAAGAATGGTATATTCAGTACGAAGAGGAGGAACAGGTTCAATCCCCCCTGAAAAAAATCAAGAATCTCCATCAAGATGAGGTACAATCTACCCTGACGAAGGTCAACACTCGCCAAGAGGATGAGGTTCAATCCCCCACGAAAAAGATGAAGCCTGATGTCTCTTGTCCTAAAGAGTTAAATCATAACCAAGATGGACAAGTACTGACGGATTACCAGAATGCGGAGTTGACCCAACTGCTGCACAAGCTGCTACAAAATTTGGAGAGATATGCCAAAAGGAAAGCCCTTCTCAATGCTAGCGTGTCCAACATTATGATTATCAACGTTGCAACCGAAAGCCTGGAGAGAAAAAGCTCAGAGAGTTATTGAAGCCTTCGGACGATGTCTGATTATTACCTCAATCCTATGGTAGTTCTAAGCTTGTTTTGACTAAGCATTATTTTTAGATATATTGTAAAATCTGAAATTCATATTAATATTTAATGTCAGTTCAAATTCTTCATTAAGTTAATCGTATTAGGGTTACCGTTGTCTTTGCAAATGTAAATATACAATCAATATTGTGCCGAAGGAACACGCATTATTCGGTGAGATATATATGGGTTTGTCGAAGGAGCCACGCGCAGGAACCGCAAACATTTTATAAAAAAACTACATTAGTTAAAAAGTCCATTAAACCCAAAGTGTAATCATAAGTTCCAATGTTTAATGTCAGTTCGAATGCTCCATTAAGTTCAATGTATTTCTGAACTATTACTGTTGTTTTTGCAAATGTAAATATATTAAAGCAATATTGTGCCGAAGGATCACGCATCATTCGGTGAGATAACTATTGATTATTGAACCGTCCATCTCTTTTATTGTAGGTGCACACGTAATAATAACTGTTGGAATGCACGCACTTGTTGGGGTTTCCAAACTGACAACCCTTCATATTCCAAGAAACTAGTATATAAACATAACTGCCATTCACAAATCAAATCAAACCAACCATCAAATATCTTATCAACTTTCAATTTCCTGTTTCAACATGTCAACTCCTCCAAAATCTCCATCGACGTCGAGCCCACCAAAATCTCCATCGACGTCGAGCCCTCCAATATCATCGTTAAACTTCACTAAGATGTGCATCGACAATTTGATTTATGCTGAACGATTGACAAAAGAGTGGGAGGCTGAATCAAAAAAATTTGAAGAGGCCTATAGGAGGATGAAAGAGATACTGGAGGAACTGAGGAAGGCAAACCTCGAGATGGAAGAAGCGGCGGAGAGAGAGAATAATGAGAAGAGGAGGAGAATTTGAACTTTTTTTTATTACGAATTGGGTTGGTTTCCTTAATGTTAACGTAGTAGTGTTGTTTTTGCTTTCTGATGTTAACGTAGTAGTTTTCTTTTTGCTTTCTAATGTTATCGTAGTACTTTTGTTTTTGCTTTGTAATGAATATTACTACTAATTAATATTTTAATATTTCTTCCCGAGTTCAATGACAAATTAAACATATTATATTTTTTCCTTTTTTCCAATACATGTTAACATTTGGACTTCCAACTGAGATTGTATGGACAGAGAAACTTAATTAAAGTACTTGAAGCATACACACCAAATTTACTCTCCAACCGTGTTTAGAGAGAGGAGGAATACAAATATTTAATCATAACTATTGGCATGCATATTGATTACCGTGCATCATCATTGTAAAAAATAATAATAACTCTTCATTAATCAAATCTATTGGCATGCAAATTGAGCACCGTGCATCATAATAATAACTTTTCATTTTTTCTTACAAAAAAATTCAAAACAGTTTACATGTTCATTTTCAAATAAAATTCTCGAACATCGTTCATCAATATATCTCTGTGCTTGTTGTAGTTAGAATTCGCCAACCAACATGCTAATCTACACCGCTCTTCATTTGAGTCGAACTACAAAATAATTACAAAACAATTAAATAAAGGAAACAACGATTGAATTAATTAGTAACGCTAAACAAATAGAAATATCTTACCACAAAGGATCGTGAATCGACTTTACATCCAGATTGCATAAACAAAATAACAAACATGCCGCAATCAAACCCGTTAGGTTGCCTCGGAACGAATGATGCACGAACAATGCGAAAACTAGAAAAACTGAAATTTCCAGGCTTCTTTCTAATCTCTCTCTCAAGTCCCAAGTCCAAATTACGTAGCTGGAATATATTAGGAACATTACAGGAAAAAAAATGACATTTTATGAACCTTTGAAAAACAATCAATGTGGAATAGAGATCCCGTAATTTTAAACTTACAATATCCTTAATTCTTGCAGAATAAAGAATAGGTTGTGTCGCATCCGATAGAGAGTCCCAAACTTCAACAACTTTTGTCTTCAACAACACTCGTGCAAGAATGTAGTGTCTTGAAATTAAAATTGGAATGAATACCTAATGTAAAACACATTACCAATTAGTTAGATATAGAACGTAAAACGAATTACGAAAGAGATAATATATACTTGCCTCCTCGCACTTGTCCATGCATCCCATAAACGTCTTATAGTAATTCATTGTTCCCCAAACTTTGTGTAGTGGTAGATCACGATGTGGCAGATGATCCTTCTGCAAAAAGTATAAATTAATAACAATAACTAAGTTTTTTAAGTAAGTGATTCAATCAACGGCATACTCATTGTTAATCTCGCAGGAAGATACCACTTTCTTGCCTTTTGGCTAGTTCTGGATCTCTCATCTTCGGTCAATATTTTGGAAACCATAGTAATAATCTATTTCATAAATAAAAAAAGTCAATACGACCACTACGTGAATGAAACAGTACTTGTCTTATTTTACTTTAAAAATAAAAAATATAACAATAAGAAGAAGAAAAACCTCAGATTCTATTTCTTCATTGGGACCGAGATATCGAAAATCAGAACGCAAAAGGCTATGATCACCACTCGCCACGATCAATTGGCTGATACAAACAAGAAAAATAAATTAGTGTAATTCAAACAATATATTATATGAAGAGTTAATATAACTCACTCTTGCTTTACAGATTTCGAGAATATGTACTCCAACAATTCTCTTTCCTTTGCCCTGAACGTATTTTTCAGTTTGAAATCTTCGAACAAACAAATATTCACTGGCGTCGTACAAATACTTCTACGAACTTGATGTGTTATTATTTTAATACTATCGTCATTCGATGACTTGAGTTTCTTTCGAGACATAAAGGAAAACTCGTCATCATCCCCGTAACAGTTATCATCAGAAGAGTTTCTCTCTCTCTTGATAAACTCTTTATCAACCATCAAACTTTTTATCAAACTTAATTCATTCTTCACTGTTTTTAATTCTCTCTCCATGCGTATTCTCCATTCTTTTTCACCTACCTCCTTAACCTGATCACTAGAACTCATTTTCTTTAAAAACTATTCAATGGATCGAATAAACCAATCCAATATAACTTAGTTTGTGGTCCTTTGTGAAACTAGCTATCAAGAGTTGTAAGTAGAAGAGATACTATATATCATATCTACGGTGTGATAATACAAACTTCGTGACTAGTGTAGTATTAAATAATTAATTACTTTGGTTCAATAATCAATGTGTGGTGTTTGGCAAATAATATTTGAGATCATCATATTTTACAAGGGTAAAGAATAGGGATATCCCGAATTGGAATTAGCTAGCAAATCATGGAATGAATCTCTAATGGGTAAAGAATAGGGATATTCCGGATTGGAATTAGCAAATCATGGAATGAATCTCTAATTTAAGATTCCTTAAAAGTAAATGGAAATAAAAAAAAAATGCCATGTCATCAGGTAACAACAAGTTACCCACTTAACCTGGCACTTAATGGTTTGTATTTCTTCAATGTGCATTAATTATGTTAGCCAACTACTCATTTGATCTCAACCATTAATTTTTCATCCAACGGTTAATATTAGAGTAACCATCCATGGGTAAAAATAGCGGTAACCATTGAAACCTTACCCATATATATATATATATATAAGAAAGACTGCTGCATTTTTAACAGGCACGATGCATTTGTATGACAATGTATATTTTAGTACGCAAAACCCTTATAATTCCCACTAAATTTTTAGTATGCATTTCTATACAAATTTAGTCCAACAAGATTTTTTCACTTTTAGAGATGACAATAAAATCGAGGAGGACAAAAATCTCAAGTCATAATCATAAAAAACGAAGACAATTGGGTCTTTTTATACAAAAAGTTTCAATATGACTTTTAACGGAATAAATTTTAGATTTCTAAATTGAAAGATTCATAACAGAATAAATGTTCATAATATAATAAATCATGAGTTGGGTAATCTTAATTCCTAACCAATTGACAAAAATAAAATAAAAATAATACCATTTATAATTACTTAACCAAAAGACAAAATAAAGTCCGATATCGAGTATAGTAAAATTTTTCTAATCAATATACCAAATAGAGCATGAAAAAATAAAGTACGATTAATAATTAGTTCATAACCAAAAGACCAAATATGGTAGGACTACAAGTAGAATAAATATTTCTACACGAAAAGGTCAAATAGATCAAATTTTAACCAAAAGAACAAAATAGAGTAAAATTTTATCTATAAAAAAAAATTATATTACAATTTATAGTTAATTCCTAACGGAAAGATCAATAGAGTAAGTTTTTTACTTGTTATAAATGCTACAAAAACCTAATATAAATAAAATATATGATTTGTATTCAGATATTCCAGAAAATCAGAATCCTAATATATATATATATATATATATATATTAGTCACACGTACACGTGCTATTCAGATATACTTAGTTCAAACCAAAATATAAAAGACAAATGCTAAGTGGTCTGGTGGTTAAGTAAGAAATTATTTTATCAAAAATCTATAGTTCGAACCCTCTTGCAAGTATATTTTTTAATAAAAAAAAAAAAAAAACCACATAATTTTTAATGAAAAAAGATACCACAAGAGTAACACAACTTCATAGTCTTAGCTTTATATAATAGCATATATAAAGACTACATGATTCCAATAAATCTATAATAGGTGGATTAAACAAATCGTAACCAAAAGAATAAGATTAGACTAAAAGCGGGTACCTTTAATTTGATATTTAGTGCAGATGAAATATTCTTAACCAATGGATAAAAGTGTAAAACACTTTTTGTTTAAATATTCTTAACCAATTGATAAAAGTGTAAAACACTTTTTGTTTAAATTAGCCCACTTCATTCACACTTTCATAATTAAAAAATAAATATAGCGTATAGATATAGAATTTCTAAAATTAACCAAGGCAGCTTTAGTACAAGTATTTCTTTGTTTAGCAGTAGCACTTATACTTTTTCTTTTTAAAATTAAAGAAGACAAACTTGAGAGAACAAAGAAAAAGGTAAATTAAAAGAGGAGTAACGGTGGACAGTAAAAGAGGAGTAACGGTGCCTAATGAAAAGTGATTGTAATTACATATATTCGACCTATTTAGGAAGAGATTGTTGGTAAGAATTCGCCTAATATCAAGATAATTAAGTGTTGAGTGTATTGGGTTATTTTTCAAATAAAACTTGACTAATAAGAGGTGATTGTACTCACATAAACTCGATTCAAATGTAGAGTGTATTGCTATTCACTTGCCTAACATCAGACAATAGAGGAGGGTGCTTGTGATAAATAAGAGTAGTGTTGAGATGTGTTTTTATTTAAATTCTAAATGAGACATTTGTAACATATTTGATGAGTGTAAATAACACTCCCTTATTAAAAAGAGGAATGATAGTAGATAGTAGTACTAGCACTTTCTTTTTCTCTTTTTTTTATTTTTTTATTTTTTTTTAGGGTGGGGGGGTATTTGGGTTTTGGCCCCTATTTAATTTATTTAATAAAATTTAGTAATCACTTTTGTTTTTTCTTGAACTTTGGCCCCCAAAATGGATGGAACCGTTAAGTCAAAAGGTCAAACCACTGATCAAGTCATATTTATTACAAAATTACCAAATATACCCCTAACATTGATTTTGTGTTAATTTAGCTTCTTTAGTGAATTTTCTCTTGAAAAAAATTACTTTTGTTTGACTAGAGCAAGCATTAAAAAACAAAGGATAGAGAAAATATTAAAAATAATAAGTGCACCGAATTAAAATGTTAAAAATAATAATTATTTCATCTCACATTAAGTTTCTTTTTCATTTTGGGTATTCCAAAATTGATTAAGAACTTTACTTTTGTGTCATAGAGTAAGTTTTTGACTTGTTCTAGATGTTACAAAAACCTAATAAAAATAAAATATATGATTTGTATTTAGATATTCCAGAAAAACAAATTCCTAATATATATATATATACTAGATCTCATGTACATGTGATATTCAAATATATCTAATTCAAACCAAGATATGAAACAAAGATATTAAGTAGTCAAGTGGTTAAGTGGTTAAATAACAAATTATTTTATCAAAAATTTAAGGTTCGAACTCTCTTACAAGTATATTTTTTAATGAAAAAAAAGACCACATAATTTTTAATTGAAAAAAGATGCCAGAAGGGTAACACAGCTTCATGGTCTTAGCTTTATATAATAATATAAATAAAGACTGTGATTCCAATAAATCTATAATAGGTAGATTAAACAAATCGTAACCAAAAGAATAGGATTAAACTAAAAGCGGGTACCTTTAATTTGATATTTAGTGTAGATGAAATATTCTTAACCAATTGATAAAAGTGTAAAACATTTTTAGTATAAATTAGCCCACTTCATTCACACTTTTATAATTAAAAAATAAAATAAAATAATGTATAGATATAGAATTTCTAAAATTAACCAAGGCAGCTTTAGTACTAGTGTTTCTTTGTTTGGCAGTAGTGCTTATACTTTTTCTTTTTAAAATTAAAGAAGACAAATTTGAGGGAATAAACGAAAAAGCAAATTAAAAGAGGAGTGATGGTGGACGGTGGTAGCAGAATTTTTTTTCCTTTCTCAAAGTTAAAAACGGGGAAACTTTAAACACCCACCCATTGTCCATATAAAGAAATACGTTTTAGAATTAGATTAATATAAATTTATAATATTAAAAACAATCAAATAATGTAGTGTTTAAATATCTTTAGCATACTAATATTGATACAAAAAGGTACATAGAGTTATTAAAGGACGGTATTATTTACATCTCTCATAATTGTCACAAACTCTCTAAGGTAAATTTATTATCATTAATACCCCTCTTATGCATGTCTAATGAGAAGTAAGTGCAGTTACATATACTCAACTTACTTAAGGAGATGTCTTTGGTAAAAATTTGCTTAACATCAAGATAATAGAGTGTTGAGTGTATTAGAATATTTTTCAAATAAAGCTTGTCTAATAAAAAGTAAATGCACTCATATAAACTCGGCCCAAATGTAGAGTATATTGCAACACACTCACCTAATATTAAGCAATGGATGAGGGTGCTTGTGATAAATAAGAGTGTTAAAACTTGAGATGTGCTTTTAATTAAATTCTAAAAGAGGCGTTTGTGATACATTTGGTGGATGTAAATACCCCCACCCCCGGGGCCTGCCCTCCCTTATTAAAAGAGGAGTGATAATAGATAGTAGTATAGAGACATTCTTCTTCTTTTTTTCAGAGGGAGGGGGCGGTATTTGGGTTTTGGCCCCTATTTTATTTTTATAATAAAATTTAGTACCCACTTTTGTTTATTAAGCCCCAAAAAGGATGAAATCGTTAAGTCAAAGGGTCAAACCATTGATCAAGTCATATTTATTGCAAAAATACCCTCACATTGATTTTGTGTTAATTTAGCTTCTTTAGCGGATTTTCTCTTGAGCAAGCATTAAAAAACAAAGGATAGAGAAAATATTGAAAATAATTAGTTCACCAAATTAAAATGTTAAAAATAATAATCATTTCATCTCACATTAAGTTTCTTTTCCATTTTGAGTATTCCAAAATTGATTAAGAACTTCATTTTTGTATAAAACCAATGCATGGAATTATATCACATTAAATTCATCTTATTCTTAACAAAAAGTTTAAAATTAATAAATTCCTTCAAATGTGAAATAAGTAATTTTAATGATTTCATGCCTTCCAATATTTTTCATATTATTTGGGCATTTACTTTGCAATATATATTTATCTTAGGATTTGTAACAAATTAATAAATTTTAAAATTTTATAAGTTAATTAAACATTTGAAAATTTGCAGCTATTTAAATAAGAAAAAAAACCAAACATTAAACTTGAACAAAGTTAGAAGATAAAATGCACAATTCAACGATAACAAAGTTAAGTCTTAATAAATTTACTACAATATAAATTAATGTATTGGTTATGTACCAAATTAAATAAAAAAAATTACTGACAATGCGCTCGAAAAAAATGAAAAACTTAAGCTGAGACAGTAAGATTATTATTTTTCAAATTTTAATTTGGTGCTCTAATTTTTTTTAATCTCTCTCCTTTTTCTGTTTCTTTTTTTGAATACTCTATCGGGCCTGAGTTTATTTATTTATTTATTTTTAGCCACAATCCAATAGAGAAACCAAATCAATACAAAATCATTACAAGGGTTTTTCGGGTAGTTTTGCTAAGAAAAAAATATAGCTTGTTTAAAGGTTTGACCTTTGACTTAGTGTTTCCATCTATTTTGGGGCCTAAGCCCAAGAAAAATTAAAAGTAGCTACCAAATTTTATTATGAAAATTAAATGGGAGTTAAAATCCAAATAACTCTCTTTTTTCTTTCTCAAAATTGAAGGGGAAAATTTAACTACCACCCGTTTTCCGGGAAATAGCCGGGAAGCATGGTTTGCAAATCTAAGAAATTTCCTGGAAGCTTGCCAGTGGTCCCCTTTTTCTTCATATATTCTCCAAGTCTGTCTACCTGGAAAAATTCGCTTTGATTATTTCCTGAAAGACTACATTCAATCTGAATTTCCCAATCCACCCTCTCTCCGAAATATACACTTGCTTTTAACTTACGCTTGGGTGCTCCATCATTTCATTGCCCAAAGCTCCTTCTCTCCGAATAGTATTATGGCCGTTGTAAGATCTCATGAAGCCTCTAAGTCCACTTGTTACGACGTGTTTTTGAGCTTTAGAGGTAAAGATACTCGAAAAAATTTCACAGATCACCTGTACACGGCTTTAGTCCAACAAGGATTTTCCACTTTCAGAGATGATGAGACAGAGAAGGGTGAAAATATTAAGTTAGAATTAGAAAAAGCAATCCGTCAATCAAAGATTTCGATCATTGTCATGTCGAAGTACTACGCGTCTTCCACGTGGTGCCTTGATGAACTCGTGATGATTCTCGAACAAAGGAGGAGCTCTAAGCATGAAGTTTTACCTGTTTTCTATGATGTGGATCCATCCCAAGTTCGAAAGCAAACAGGGAGGATAGCAGAAGCTTTTGCTGGATACGAAGAACAATTCAAGGCAGATATGGATGAAGAAAGGAAAATAAAATTGATGGAAAAGATAAAAGGGTGGCGATCAGCACTTACAGAAGTTGCTGATTTGATTGGGCTTGACTTGCAAAACCAAGCTGATGGGTAAATAAGTTCCTCATTTATTCAGCTCATAATATACTTGCCATATTTGTTGCTGTCCGTTAGCCCTCTGTTTTCACAAGAACCAAAACAGTAGGACAAAATTTTCATTCAGTACAGGATTCCACATATTACATTAACAGATCCAAATAGTTTCAATTTAAGATAAAGTTTCTAATATTTTCATAACTAATAATTAGTTCATGAGATCCAGGCTTAAGCTTAAGTGGTAGAAAATGTGAGTGTTACACAGAGGTGAGCAAGCCCCCCTTCGAACCACCTAAATCTGTCAACTGCTTGTATAAATAACTGTTAGGCAATCAAAATAATTACCCCATGTGCTCTGGCAGATTGCTGATATTAAACCATTGCCTTGATATAAGCAATCTATGCAAGGCTGCAAGCACAAGGCTTAATATATTAAGCCTAACAATAACAAATATATACATATATTTAGTTTGGGATTCTGCAATTAGCATAACTAATAAAACCCCTAAAATATACCTTTATGACATTGAAAATATTTAAGGTTAAATGTTCTAACCACATGTTGGTCAGTCATTCTTTTTTTTTTTTTTTAATGATTGCACCCTTGGTCAGTCATTCTATATAGAAGGATTAGTGGCACTGAGCCAAAAACTTTCACGAACATGCTCCCCATTCAATACTATCAACAACTAAGGACAACACCCCTTGTTGCTATTGTTTCGCAAGATTTTGTATTTAATTTAAGTCTGTTTAATTATTGAGATTTCTTATCCAAATCAATCAAAATTTGTAGGCATGAATCCAAGTTTATCAAAAGAATTATAGAAGAGATCGGAGATAAATTGAGGCACACAATCTTGGATGTTGCTCCCTACAAAGTTGGAATAGATTCTCGAGCCAAAGATATAAATATGTGGCTGCAAGACGGGTCAACTGATGTTAGCGTACGTGCTATTTGCGGGATGGGCGGCATTGGAAAAACAACCATCGCAAAATTTGTCTACAATAGAAACTTTAAAAGTTTTGATGGTAGTAGCTTTCTTGCAAACATCAGGGAAGTGTCAGAACAACCTAATGGTTTACTTCGTTTGCAAAGACAGCTTCTATCAGAAATTTCCAAGAGGAAACACAAAAAGATACATAATGTTGACGAAGGAATTGCCAAGATAAAAAATCTTTTATGTTCTAAAAGGGTGTTTCTAGTTCTTGATGACGTGGAACAAGTGGATCAAATATATGCCATACTCGGAATGGAAGATTGGCTTTTTGCAGGAAGTAAGGTCATTATTACTACTAGACATGAGAGGTTGCTAAGACCTCATCAAATTTATAAGGTGAAGCAGTTGGGTCAAGATGAATCAATGAAGCTCTTCAGTTGGCATGCCTTTGGAAAAGATTGTCCTATAGAAAGTTACATAAAGCACACAAAAAGGGCAGTAAATATTTGTGAAGGGCTTCCGTTAGCTCTTAAAGTTGTAGGTTCTTCTTTTTTTGGGAAAAGTGAAGACGAATGGGTCAACGAATTAGCAAAACTGGAAGCAATACCTCACAATCAAATCCTTAAGAAACTTAAAATAAGTTATGACTCTTTACAAGATGATCACGACAAAAGATTATTCCTTCATATTGCTTGCTTCTTCGTTGGAACCAATAACGATTACGCAATCAAGATATTAGAGAAATGCGATCTTCATGCAAAAATTGGAATTCGAAATCTAATTGATCGTTGTCTCTTAACAAATTGTGAGGATAATGTGTTAGGAATGCATCGATTAATTCAAGATATGGGACGAGAAATTATTCACCAAGAATCATATGAAGCTGGAGAGCGTAGTAGAGTATGGCATCATGTGGACTCCTTTAGTGTATTGAAAAACGAAACAGTGAGAAACATCTCATTTATATATGTTTCTTAGTTAGTTTGCATGTATTCTAATAATTGATCATCTTTTTTTGTATCATGTTGTTCTCTTAATAGGGTACAAAAGCAATTGAAGGCCTTACCCTTGACATGCTTATGTTGGAGGAAGTTGGTAATAATGCCAAAAAGCGCCGCTACGAGGAATTTTGTGGCAAATCATCATTGCTGGAGCATGCCAGCTCACTAAAGCGACGTTATTTAAGCTTCGTATCTGGGCAATCAATAAGCACAACTTTAAGAAGTCCAAATGACGAAGACTTAAGAACCGATGCATTTAAAAGTATGACAAAGCTAAGGCTACTCAAGCTCAATTATGTACATCTTACTGGAAGCTATGAGAATTTCCCTAAAGGGTTAGTATGGTTGTCTTGGCATGGATTTCCCTTAAAATCTATTCCGGTTGAATTTCGATTGGAGAACCTAGTTGCTCTTGACTTGCGACATAGTAGATTGGAACAAGTTTGGAAGCAAACCCCGGTAATGATATTCATTTATTTTTATTCTTTCCTCAGTTTTTAGTGATGACATATGTATAAATAGAATTAATAGTTCTTTTTTACCCTACAGTTTCTTGGATCATTGAAGATCCTTGACTTAAGTTATTCTGAACGGCTTGCAAGAACCCCCAACCTTTTGGGCCTCCCTAACCTTGAGAGATTGATTCTTAAAGGGTGTGTGAGTCTGGTTAAGGTTTGTGAATCAATCGGAAACCTTGAGAGGCTTGATTTACTTGATCTACAAGATTGCAAAACTCTAAGGAAGCTTCCAAGAAACATTGGCAAGCTAGGATCTCTGAAGACTCTAACAATCTCAGGTTGCAATATTGGTGAGTTGCCAAGTGAGATGAGAAATATGCAGGCATTAGAAGTGCTTAATGTTGATGGGATTGTCATAAACCCGTTACGCACTAGCAATGGGGAGTTCAAATGGTGGGAACGGATTGTTTGGTCAATGGTGGCAACACCAAGGAAAGGTCCAGAGACAATATGGGCTTCCTTACCATGCTCTTTGAGAGAATTAAGTCTATCCAGGTGCAATCTCTCTGATGACTCATTCCCCGAAAATTTCAATAACCTACCATCATTATATAACTTGGACTTAAGCTATAACCCATTTCGTAGACTACCAAATTGCATCAAAAACTTTAGCGGTCTAGGCTTCCTCCATATACGTGAATGTCCTAGGCTCGAATCACTTGAGCTTATTGGTTTACCGATGAAATCAGTTGGGATAAATGCAAAAGGTTGCAATTCACTAGAAATCATAATGTCTCTAAATGGGAGGGTTGACTTCTTTACGGGTTACTATCAACTGGTTAAACTACAAGACTGTTTAAAGAAAGCAGACACAACAATATCTGGCTTCAAAGACGCAACAATAAACAATATGACTCACGCAAGGAGAGATAATATCCAGGTGCCCCCACCCCTCTCTCTATATATATACAAAATGTATATTAAACAATTCTGGTCAATAATTAACATTATGATTCATGTGTGCAGGAAACGTCTGAATATGGTATATTTAGCATACATCTTCTAGGCAGGGAAATGCCAACATTTTCAGGTGATAAGTCTGAGGGTTCATCAATATGTTTTACTGTGCCTTCACTTCCTACTCATAGAATCCAAGGCTTGAATGTGTGGTGCAAGTCTGAGACAACAGATTTAGATAAAGATTTCGATAGATGTAAAATATGGAATTCAGTTAAAATTGAGAATAAGACAAAAGATCTAACCTGGATACACCGCTCCCAAAACTTTTCATATTTTAAATATATGGAATGGTTGAGCCGATGGAAGTTTGGGAATCAGTTGGAGGCTGGAGATGAAATTATTATTACATTTGAATATAGTAATCAGTTCAAGGTAAAGGAGTGCGGATTCAAAATTGTGTACATTGACCCAAAAGAAGAGAATGGAAGTACCTCAACCATCGAGGAGTCACATCATCGTTTTCCGGCATTACAGCTTAGTGCAGGAACCATCTTCTGCCGAATGCTCGAGGAAGATCCCAACAGAAATCTTTGGTTCCCAAAAATGTTAGAGCAAACCGTTGATTCAATGGTATGCGCCTTTTACCCTTCTATTTGATTTCACAGTTACAGAGATAAGCATCAATTTTTATTTTTATTTAAAAAAAAAAAAAAACAAGGAAAGGAAAGGAAAGGAAGAATTGTATGTAACACTCTAAAATATAAATAAGATTTAATCCCTCAAGATTATAGATGGAATCACTAGTTGTCCAGCTGATACAGCAAATATAGGTGATCAGATATGATTACATTAATTCCTTTATGTACAGTAATGCCACACTTTTGTTGTTTTTCGAATTTTAATCTTTCTATTTTCTTATATTAATAGGAGGAATGAATGGAAGACATCAAGCATAACTACCGGCAAGCTATAAGCTCTTGAATAGGGCTCTTATGTGTAATCAGTTTCAGGGAAGAGTTGGTTGTTCTTGACTTTGGCTTTCTAAATTTCTTTTGTTTGAATTTTATGTAATGGCGGTTAACATCTGGTCCTCCCAAAACTCGTACTTCCTTTCGGTTTAGTAACAATATTTTGTTTCTTATCACAAGAAAACAATAAATAAAAAATTATCATATGCACTTTCTCATGGATATCTATTGACTACATACTGTGCATCCCCCCCCAAAGTAAGAGTGCACTTTCTTTTCTAGGAAGCCCACCTTGCAAATCACATTTTAAAAATCAATATATTGATACCTAAACAAGTTTTCTTCATAAGACCCGCTTGTGGGCAGTAAGTTGAAGGGGTTTAACAAGTATTATTGGCAAGGTTTCGGTCATCGGTTCGAGTCTTGCCCTCACTCCCTTCCTCTTCACCCTTAGCTTGAACCATGGTTCCCCTCCGAAATTGAAACACTTGTGTAAAATGGAAAAAGTTTTATTCATCAAAAGATTCATTACTTGAGAATCGGAGTGTTCACAAATGCCAAGAATTCAAATAGTATCTCTTAATGTGAAAAAACAAGTTATTGTGATCTTCGATTCTCAAACAGCAAAATGCAAGTGAATTTAAAGTAGACAAACACTCTTTTAGCATATAAAAATAAGCTTCGCGACTATATGATTTTCAAGAATTCTTTAAATTTTGAAAGTTAAAAACAGCTCTTTCGATATTTCATATTTTTCGCTCGTAATCTTATTATGAAGACCGGCCAAACGTTCATTTAAAGTGGGTTTATGACAAGGTATATCTTGATTTCAGATACTTACAGATATATATATATAGCAATTGCATTAATAGATAAAATTTCTCAAAAAATAAAATTGTAACTTATAAAATTAACATCTAATATAACTATAATAAAAAATGCGCACCGATTCCCACCTTGCATACATATTTATAGGCTGTTAGCTCAAAGAATACGATTCATGGATCCAAACACATGACTAGAAATTATGGAAAAATGCTAAATACCAGCAACGTATCTTAACAAGACAAACTTAAATCGCATTGCAGCATAATAGCAGTAAAATACCTTAAAATAGATAAGATACCTTAAACATTATTGGCGATTACCCAAGGTCTAAAGCGTGCCCCATGACAGATTCCAGATCATCAGCTGCCATGAAAATTGATGCATCAAGAATACCAAAAAGAACAAGAACGGATTTAAAAGAGGAAATAAATTTTAGTCATTAGCACAAATTCATAGATGCTTACCATAATTTCATCACATATTCATGTTAGCACTGAAGACCAAAAGGACTAGGAGGGCAGTGTGCATACTAGGAAAATAATATTCGAATTAAGAGTCCAGCTCCATTTATGCAACGAACTTCATTTCCCCATCTTCACTACCCAGAAATAATCGAATTCAAATCCGCAATCATCCTCTCGGACATTTCATCGAACACATCACGTGCATCCCCAACCTGACCATGTTTTGCATACCCATCCATTTCAATGCTTCGGTGCTCATTGGTGACATGAGAAGTGCCTATGGGATAAGGGCATTTACCATTGTTAGAGTAACAAAACTGTCAATATAGTAAAAATTAAAATAATGAAAGATTTAAGGGGTTTAAATCAGAATAAAAGCATTTAAGAATGGAAAATGATAACCTTACAACATCTCTAGTGGTTACGTAAAAACTAATTTATAAATCCTATATATCAATTTATTTTTATACAGAATATATATATATGCTCCAATATACTGATTAGTTAAGTCTGTTATTTCATGAAAATGATTGATGGAGGGGATGTAGCCCAAATGGTAGAGTGCTTGCTTAACATGCGAGAGGTACGAGACCGATACCCTGAATCTCCATTTCCATTTTTATCGAGTTTACATTTTTGGTATTCAATGTCTTTTAATTTAGGCTTTTTCCATAACCATATAATTTAAACTGAAAAAATTATGAGAAGTATAGTTTTCTCACCTAGTTGAATCCTGCTTACCCTCGTAACAAGGAGGTATGGGTTTGATCCACATAAACGTGATATCGAACCCTATTGTATCCACTCGTTTGTGCTGGTTGTGTGTACACCTTTTATTGTTGTAGTTGTAGACTTATATAAAAACAAAAAACTTCTGTTATTGACATATTATCCAATTATCGCTTGTATTAAAAAAAAAATGTGTAGTATTTTTTACTAAAGCAATGAAAATGTTGATTTCCTAGGAAGCACTGTCTTACAATATAGTGGGTTTTGAAGGAGCTAACAATGGGGTAGAAGCAAATTATACTGAGGGCCATTTTCTCATATATATAATTCTTTTTGGGACTTTGTGCAAAAATTGAAACTGAGGGCCTATCTCCAATGATAAAAATTGTTCTAATAACATTGGCTTTGGAATGAAATTCGGTTGCTCATAGTCATGAGCATCATGAGCGATCCTGTGATATATAGAGTTTTGTGCAAAAATTGAAACAGATTGCCATTTTTCTCACAAACAACATAGGTTTTGGGGCTTTATTTTAATGTAGTGGTTAAAATATTAGACACCTTTCGGATGGTGAAGTCAAGATTCGGACCAAGAGGGGTCAAAGTTAGTACTACAATATTTTGTTTTTTTTGAAACAGTAAAAATAAGATGAAAAAAAAGGGGAGTTGTGGGGAACCCAAAAGGGCAAATATTTTGACAAACACAATATATAGTAGAAGTCTTTCATACAACCCAACGAAAACATTGATTACAATTACAAAGTAACATAACAATAGGGGAGTTGTGGGGAACCCAAAAATCAAACGATCGAATTGTACTGAGTCAACCCGATCCGTTAAAAACCGAATCCAAAACAATCGAAACCAAATATGTTTGGTTCTGGTTTGGAGTAGGCCAATGCAAAACTAAACCGAATCATTGCATATATGATTTGAAAATAATATTATTTCACTACGAACACTATCTAAAATTTTATGTTCCTAAAATTTACACGTTCTAGTGAGAACCCAACTATTTGAGCTATAATGAATATTGGAGCTATAAATTATTATTTTTTTATGTTCCCAAAATTTACATGTTCTAATATTTTTTTTGTCTAAAGTAATAAGAGCAAGCATATAGTTATTATATTTTTAATCAAACTAAGTGTTGCCATACAATTTATCTTTTCTTTAAAAAAAATATATGAAAATTGAATAAAACCGAATCAAAAGGCTTGGTTCGGGTCTAGGTTTGGAACATTTAGAAACCGAAACCAAACTTTCAAATTCATTTTGGGTTTGTGTCTCCTAATTTCCACCCCGACCGTAACCGAAAGCACTTTAAATAACATTCTAAGGTTTTGTTAAATTAGTCTCACTAAAATTGGACTCCGCTCCTCTCCATTACCTTTCATTCCAATTCCGTCCAAAGAGCTCTAGTTAAAGAACTAAACGGATAAAATTTTTCATGAAACTTGGTAGAGATGATCTCTATAACGAGTAGACCATCCCTACAAAATATCATCTGAAGATTCAATTTAGAAATGGGTGAGATGATGATTTAAAATTTAAATGGTCGAAAATGAACAAAGACATCAAGTTTTGATTACACACACTTCCGGTTTGAATTTCTTAATGAAATTTTGTAGAGATGATCTACTCATTATAGAGAATCTCTATCAAATTTCATGAAAAAATTCATCTATTTAGCCCTCAAATTAGACCCTCTTGGAAAGAATCAAGTCCACTAAAATTAAATCCAAATTTATCAAAATTAAGGTTAACTAAAATTAGTGTCAAATTTATCAAAATTAGGGCTAAAGTTGTTATGGTGTTAAATCAAAGATCAAATAACTAACAAGAAGCAAAATATAACATCAAAGATCAAAAAATAGTAACAAAAAGTATCAAACAATAAATAATGCACAAAATCAACATGTACAAACAGTACTTGTAACATTCAACGAAGTAACTAACCTTTGCAGAGGCTACAGAGAGGAAGAGCCGTGGAGGGTGAGAGCAGTCAAATTACTCATGCCGCAGAGAGGGAGAGCCGAAAAGGGAGAATTTACGGCAAAAGGGGGGGTAAAGTACTTGGAGTTCTCTGTATCCGGTCTTTGAAGATGAGGAAAAAAAGAGTATATACCCTTATTCCCCTTCCAGTTTTGATTTACTTGGTCAAAGTAGGAGAAGTACTGGAGTTTTTTTCCTTTTTTTCCCTAAATAGACATTTTTTTTAATAAATTTGTCTATTTAATTTAGTTTTCAAGTTATTAATTAAAATAATATATTTTAAAAATAGTAATTTGAAATTACTATTTTTAAGGTAAAAACTTGAATTTTTTTTTTCACCTTTCATCCCGTTGAAACGAGCAATGGCTGATCCCAAGTAATTATGCTATCGCAGGAGTTCAAATATACGATGAGGTAAAAACGTGATTTGGAATCACTATTTTTGTTGATAAATAGTGAGAGTATTTTTTTCAATTTCATAAAAATAAAAAAATAGTGATTTGATGTCACTTTTAAAAGAATGCTATTTCGGCTAATAAGTTGAAAACATTCGGTTTGGCTATTTAGTTTAAAAAGTTGCTTAGTTTGACAAAAAAGTCGAAGTATTGACTTTTTTTTCATTTTCAATTTTTTACCTTTTATTTATTATAAGAAGACCCCCAAACATTTTAAAAACTTTATAATGACTCTAAAATTTATCTAAAAAAGAAAAAAAATAGGGAGGACCGGGGAATTTGCTACCTTGGCTATTGCCCCTTCATAAGTTATAAAATTTTTTACCGTGACAAAGGTTCTATATTCTTCTCCATCGTACACGACCACAAGTCGAAACCAACCCGGTTGGTCAATTTGTTGGAAGAATCCATGATTTTGTTATTTAGACTTTGGCATTAGGTGGTTGATGATCTTTTATTTTAATTAGGGAGATGTTAAATCAAAAAAGTGTAACAAAAAATGGTGTATAATAATATAATATTATGATGTATGGCTCAACAGGTTTTATATTCTTCTCCAAATTCAAATCAAAAAAGTGTAACAAAAAATGGTGTATAATAATATAATATTATGATATATGGTTCAACAGGTTCTATATTCTTTTCCATCGTGCACGACCACAAGTCGAAACCAACCCGGTTGGTCAATTTGTTGGAAGAATCCATGATTTTGTTATTTAGACAGTGGCTTTAGGTGGTTGATGATCTTTTATTTTAATTAGGGAGATGTTAAATCAAAAAAGTGTAACAAAAAATGGTGTATAATAATATAATATTATGATGTATGGCTCAACTTTTTAAATTGGTTGGAAGAATCCATGATTTTGTTATTTAGATAGTGGCATTAGGTGGTTGATGATCTTTTATTTTAATTAGGGAAATGTCAAATTAAAAAAGTGTAACAAAAAAATAGTGTATAATAATATAATGTATGGCTCAACTTTTTATGTAATAATATAATTTTTTATTATGTATTTTTTTTTATGTATTTTTTTTTATCTAGATATTTTCTAATATCACAGATAAAATATTAGAGCCAACATTTAACACTAATTCCAGTACGTTGCTATTAAATCACTTATTGGTGGTAAAAAGATAAATATACCTTAGACAATATACATAATATTATCTAAGAGTAGGACGACATGATGTATATCATCCCAATGATTATTTAAAAAAAAAAATAAGGCCAGAAGGTACACTAAACATCATCCAATCAAGGTCTCCAAGTCAACAATTTTGATTGATTTACTCCCTTGGTCTTAGACGATATTTAAAATATTGTACCAATGTTTATTTTAATAAAAAAAATTTGGACAATATATAATGCATTGTCCTAGTGATTGTTAGAGGTGATACTATATATCGTCAGGCTAAATTGTGTGTTAGAAGGTAAATTTACCTTCTGCTTATTTTTATAGAAACTTTTTTTCACGTTTACACATTGCGGTAAAAAATCAAATAAGTTAAATTTAGGCACATACAAAAAGTAAGTAGAATGTTGATACACAATATACAATTGATTCGTCAAAAACTCTAACCTACCAACAAGTAACTACATCAAAATCATTTAATTCAATAATTGATAAATTATTTTACGTGCTAACATTTTTGTATAATCTTATGTGTGCAACATGGGTGTTAATTAATTAATTATTAAGATGAAATTGAATCTACAATGATGACTAGAAAGAAAAAGACACCTTAAGGGATTGATTGAAACCAAATATTTCTTTTTTTTTTTGGTACAATTGAAACCAAATATTTCAACATCAAGTCTATGTAACAAGAAGACATGGTCATTAAACTCCAAACAGCCTTCATGTCAAACAGGAGATTTAATTAGACAAATCTCCTACCCACTATTTTATCGGCACCTACCCTTTTGACTACACAATTACATAATGGGGGTTGATATAAATACTCTAATTTTATAGTCAAAATATCATAATTTTAAAAAGCATAATTTTTTTTATAAAGGCAATCAAATACTAAACTATGATTTTGAGGCTACAAAATATTAATTTAGGCTGTCTCTGGGCAATTTGAGACCAAAATGCATGTTCAAAATTTGGTATCTTTCAACCAAAGAATAACACAAAAACTCAGTATATTTCAATTGAAATAGTGATAAAAATTACACGGCAACAAATTATTGATATTGGACAGCAAATTCGGCAACCATTGGCCGAACTGAATGTTAATATATGTTCGCCAACAAGACAAGGAATCAGTGCTTAAATTTAAGGTGTCCCTGTATATATGGTCAATAATAATGCTAAAAATTGTGGTGTTAAGGTTATAATGATATTTTGAAAAATTGGGGTGCCGACATCATCAACCTTAAATAATAGCTTCTCATGAGTTTAAACACTGTATATATATATTACTTTGGCAAAAATTATACTAATAGCCCTGCTCCTTTAAAATATTTGTTTCTGAAAGCTAAAATGATAATTTTACATTGAAAGATTCAATCATATTAACTTATAATAATTCAATATTTTGACATGAAATATAAGAAATTCCTAACGTAAATTTACAATTTGGGATTCCAGAAACGAATCAAACGAGCAATTAGAGTGCATTCATTTTTATTTTTAGACCATAATCTATTTATCTATACTCTAGATATAAAATCACAAATAAACATAAATGTTTTTATGATTTTATAATTATCTATTAACCTAAGATATATAGTTAGACTTCTAATTATTGTTTTAGGGTAGCTATATTGCCAAACAATATTCTATTTCCCAAAGCATAGTACTACTTTGAGAAAAATTATACATTACTATGACAATAAGCATAATTGCTTTAACAATATTACTACCCATCGTTTGACTTATAGAACTCCATTTTAGAATCAAAGTCTACGTTGATAGAGACAAGTACAAATAAATGTAAGTCGTTTTTTTCCTCAGCAAGTGTTTTTCCCTCTTTTTGTATAGATAAAATGTCCCCAGATTTTACAATTTATTGATTATGTATTAACCTAAATTTGTTAATGTTCTTGTTGTTTAACTTATAAGAATACATGTTGATTCACTCTCCTAAATTTTTTGAGCAACCAAACGAAACACATGGAGAAAACCTCAACCTCAAAACAATGAAAAAAATTGAAGTGCTGAACTATATAATCCATATGATGAAATGAAGGTAGCTCGTTTATTAGGTATCTTAGTTTTGTTTATCAAGAATTTGGATTGTGTTTTGAATTAATGGTATTCTCTATTTGAATTTGGGTTTAGATTTAGGAGATTTTGGTTTAATTTGAAGGGACAAAAGGGTTAATAACATATCATGGGTAGAATGGTCAAAGGATTAATAGAATAGGGGGTATCTTGAATTTAGTATTATAAATATGGTGTAACTCAAAAAAAAAAAAAAATTTAATGTATGTTATAATTTATTTTTTTCTATTTATAAATGCTTAACATATGCAATTAGAGCACACATTAACATGATCTGTTATAATTATAACATTGAATATTTAACTTTATCGCTAGTTAACCTTTTAATTTTGTATGAACATGATTTCTAACTGTGTATTATATTTGAATATTGTTAATAGATTTAACATGCATGATTTTTCATTAGGGAACTCCTATATGTATATACATTCGAACATGTACATTTTGATTTATAATCATTTTCTTATTTTTCCTTTTTCTCTTTGGGACAAAAATAACCCTCTTTTAAATTAAGATGGTCATTTTAAATTAGTATTATATCTTGAATAAGATGGCCTCTTTTAAATTAATATTTTATTTTATTTTTCTTATACAAAGAGGTTACAATATTTATTAGACTTGGATCATGCATGTCAGAATTGTATTTGAACATAAATAATAGTTAAAAAAATTCCCTCTTTTGTAGATTTGTTACTTTGAAACTTTTCAGAAATTTTTGTTGTAAGTTCTAGATTTGTTTGTCTCTGAAATTTCCCTCTTTTATAGCTTCCTTTATATTTTTTATGATCTTGAATTTGGTGAAATAAATGAGAGAAGAAAGAGGCAATATGCCTTAACTGAATTTGAACTAATTAAAGTTTTCTTAATATACTTGTTTACTTGTTTAAGTTAAAAACTCCAAATATACTCAATCCATGTGGTACTAATTGTAATAAAGCTTACTATTATTCCAACATATATGTGAAAATGACCCACGATTTGCTAAATTTTATATGTATTACAATTATATTTAAGTATTTTTAAGGGGAAAAAAATTAAGCAATAACATGAACAATAACAAAAGGCTAGATCAAATTAAGTTACGATGTAACTTGTACGAAAAGAATTTGACATCTAATACTCATTCGTCTTTCTTTTCTTCTAAATTATACGAAGAACCAAGTTCATGTCCCTCTTCCTTATCCTAATCCTATTCCTAATCCTAGTTCTTTTCCTCCCCTCCTTGTCCCCCTCCTCTAGCTTCCTCCTCATCCTCATCCTCCTAGTCATAGTCCTAGCCCCTCGCTCTCGTTCTTGTCCTCATCCTCCTCCCCTCGAAACATATGTCTTCTCAATCTTTTGCTCTTTTTGTTATTTTGGATTTTGCAAAAACCATGTAATCGTAGTAAATTAATTACAATATATACAAATAAAGACTTGTATCATGTTGGCGTACTCTTTATCCTTGGCAATAACAAGAAAGTCGCAATTTTAATCCTCGTGCATTTGTTATTTGAAGGTCCCCTTCCCATACTTCCATAGAAGTAGAATTCTTAATTATCTCTTGTATAAAAAGAAAAATTATATTATATATATATATAGAGAAAGAGGGTCATATTACTTTTGGAAGTTGGAAAGTAGTGTAGTTGAAACAAAAGTATATTTTGAAAAACCAAAGCAAGTATTTTTTTCCCCCTTGTTTTTCTTTGTCTCAAATAGGAATAACATGAAACCTTACATGGATTCATATATTGATAGTTTTGCTATTGGATTTGGGTCTTAAGGGCATTCAAACTGTGTACTAGTGGGTGAAGACTTAAATTAGTGGGGTTTACCGCGTGTACCGACCATCCTGGCTAGGCTTGGGGAAAAATATATTATTTTTGTACAAAATACTTTAGAAATTCTATTTATTAAATAAAATAAAATTTGAATATTTGAACCCCTAATTGACTCAGTCTTCTGTCGTTCAAGATGATATCCCCAACTCTCTCCCGCTACGCGTATTTTGCTAACATGTGTCAACATTAAGAAAAATTCATTATAAGATTTTGGCTTCACCCTCTGAAAAAATATTTCTTCTTCCTCTCTGCAACATAAAACCTGTCTGAAAAATACTTCTCGAATTTTTTTTTTGCCTTCGACAAGAAATTATTTACCAATTTCGAACAATATTAAGGGGGTCTTAGCATTCTGACTCCCCACCATGCAAGGGAAGTTGAGACAACAAAATTTATGGGCTTGTTTTATCCAAGGGATAACCGGGCAATTTAGAACTGCAAGCACAATTTTGGGCAACTCAACCCAAAATTTCCATTGCACTAAATTAATGGTACTATTTTTCTATTACGCAGTTTTCGCTTCCAAAAGTTTTCAGTCGTGAACCATTTACCATCTTCATCACAATTGGACTTGTTCTCGTAGATAAAGCCTTTCTTGAATCCAACTATTTTATTTTCACAATCAGGATCCCTGACAAGGACGCGACTATCATGGACCCGACCCTCCTAATGGGATTTAGAAATAACAGCCCCCCCCTAACATTTGAAAGTTATGACTTTAAGCTAAATTTCAAATCATATGATTTGAACAGAGCTGTAAATCTCAAACCATAACTTTTAACCAAACATAATATTTGAATTTGGGACAAATCATAATTTTTAACTAAACATAATATTTGGATTTGAGTCCGAAATCCAAATCTCAAGCCCAAATCCATTGTCAAATTTAGAATCCAAACACACCCTTCTAGTTTCATATAACCACAATGATAAATTGGTTGGGGTCGGGTTAGTTAAGTTTGGACTTATGCATACAGGAACGGTGTGGGTTCATATATTTTAAACAAAATTTACAACAGTATGCCCGTCAAGTTCTTTTTAAATGGATGTTTATATTGAAATTTTCTATCGATATTGTTCGTCGTCCTATCATAACTCCCTAACGGTTGGTTTATAAGGGGTTTTAGCTATGGGTTCCACAACAAAAACCAGGTACAAGTTCATGTCGATAGAGCAATAGGTACGGATATAACCAATATACCAAAATTTATGATAAAGAAATAATTCGTTATAAACCACTTAATGTGATTTAGTGCATTCTTAAAAAATATTAAAGTCAAACATGAACTAATTAAGGATGGAGGGAGTTAGGAATATTTAGTGGCTCTCTTAACTCTTATTATGATCGGTGAAGTTTAAATAATTGCATTCCATCTTTCCCCTTAATTGATTTGGTCATACTTTCTAGAGTACTTGGCTCATTTCCATTACCTTTAGATTCAATTTCCCTCGTTGAGGTCTAACTAGAGAGCTAAATAAATGATTTTTCTTATGAAAGTTTATGGAGATAATCTCTATATGAGTAGATCGTCTTAACAAAATTTCATTAGAAAATTCAATATAAAAGTAAGTAATCAAGATTAATGGTGTGTAAATTCGGTTTGACTTATTTAACCAACCATAAAGCGTTTTATGATAGTGTATGGCTCACACGAACAATGGTTATAATATTTTAAAGGTAACTTGGTAGAACAATAATAGTAACAACGCAGGAATTATAGAGGAGGTTTAGCCTATGAGGGGTCTTACTTTACATCTGTTAAATGAGTTCAAAGCTCAGACAGACCTTTTATTAGAATAGTGTTACAAGTGGTAATTAATACATGCACTCAACTATTCTGAGGTGGTTATCTACTCAAAGCAAATGCGAAAGCTAAAGGACAATGAACACTAAGTCCAATATTCTCCAAATGCCTGCCTACTAAATATTCTTAAGTGATTTTATTATCTTTATCATTCTCATTTATTGTTCTTTTCCCAGAATCCTCTTCCTCTGAAGAAGTAAATGCTCTACATATATATAAAGCTTAAGCTTGCTCAATTCTAGAAAACTAGGGCTGTAGCACACCTAATCCTCTACCGTAGTAGGTAAAATCCATGTTTTATAATTGAGTATTGCTTGATCTTCACTATTTATAACTTACCATGGACGTTGAATTGCATTTAATGCTAGCGTAGTGTTTTGCTGGTAGACATTGTACTTTTCCGTCATAATACACTATCATAACCAAAACCAACTGCTCCCTCACAATACCCTGTTATAAACCTCTAGGATGTTTGTTTCTTTCATTCTGCTTGATAATCTTTGATTAGTGTTATGAAAGTGTGGGGAGCACATATGTAGGATTTATAACCCAATATAACCTCTACGCAGACCTACTGAGTTAACAGTAAGTTCCCTGTTTTACTAATATGGCATTCCACATAGGATCTTGACTTGTTAACTTTGTCTGACCAAAATTCGCCCTTATTATCTGCCCTCTATCCTTTGATTATAACTCAAAAGAGTTGGGAACGCAAGGCATCCATTTGAAGGAATGAATTTTAGGCTTGTTACGCTAACGTGTCACTATACTATTGCAAACCTACCAATAGGATTGTTTGCCTTTTTCAATATTTTTTAATTAATCACCCTTCTTAGTCGAAGCGTTGCCAGCCTTTAATTAAAAACGTCAAGTCTGCCTTGAAAGAAAATGTCCACTCACCCAGGGAGCCACACCAATTGAACAGAGCCGTTGCTGGGAAAACGTGCGGCCAGTGGATAAACCATCATGACGATTTAATATTAAGGCTGTTAAGCACGCTTCTTCTCATCTATAAATAGGCTTTTAACCCTTCACAAATTTTATCATTCTCATCTCTTTTAACCTTTTGATGTCTTAGCCCTAAATTGCTTAAGCCATAATATCCATCTTTAAAGCATTCCTACTTTCCTAAAAATAGGCTTATTTTGGACTCTTATGACTGCTCACGGGTTGGGTGATAGGTATAAGAGATTAAGGAGCCAGACCTTCATTCTTTGGTCCAATTTTTCACCTTTAAAACCTTTTTTCCTATATTTCACAGATGGCACGTATATTTAAATTTTCTCAGTAATCTAACCCCTCTAACAACAATACAACCTCCCCTACCGACACGATAAACCCCGAAAATACTGTCGTTATTAAGTCCTTAGCCAGGACCGACCCTATAAGAAGGCCCATGACATACAAGAACGACAGTAGAACCATTAGTTACACCACCATGGATAGTTCTTTCACCGCAAAGATTTTTCTTCTGCCTATGTGAGGGACAACGACGTTTTAGTCAAGGCCTTCACCTCTTACCTGGATGAGCAAAACGCCACTTACATGGCTTTTAATATTGATCTTTCCTGATCCCCGTCAGGATTAGGATCCCTGAGCACACTGAAAAAGCAAGTTTTTACAGGCCCAGAAATGTTTGTTTCTATGATTAAGCCTTCAAAATAAGGTTATGTTTCACAATAGATGACCAGGTCAAGGACCTGTTGGTCTCACTTAACTTCACTGCCTGACAACTCTATCATAACTCCTGGGCTTGTATCATCGCCCCCGTTCTCATGCTCCGGGCTATATATGAGGGACAACATTAGATTATTCTAATGGAATGGCTATATTTGTTCCAGCCTAAGGATGTAGGTAGTAATTCCAAAGGCTTTTATACTTGCCCAATCTAGATTTGATAAGATCGTGCAAGGGGCTCCCTGGCCTGATGGCATAAAGGACTGGAAAAACCCGCTTCCTTTCACTTTTAGCACTAGGTGGGAGCATGATGAGAGCTACCCCTCCTGCTAAACCTCAAAAGGTGGAGCACCGGTCATTCAATTATTAGTAAGTCTTACTTACCTTCATCTTTCAATTTTCAGTCTTATTTTCTGTAGAATTATGTTCTAACATTACTCTTTCATTTCTTGTAGCAGGTCATAAGAGGGTGATGCATGTCCAAATAAAAAGGACAATTCTAGCAAATCGCTAATATTCTTTCGATTATGCAGAAGTCTTGGACCCCGTTAACATATAGAGGTTTGGCTTGGGACCTAAGCCTAACGATCTACTAACCCACATCATCACTCCTAAGCACCTGTCAGAGCCCAAGGCAGTAAACGAAGAAGCGACGGTGATACAACCCTCTGAGAGCAATAACCAGACTTTTAGGGGATTCACTAGGCCTGATGACCCCACCACTAACCAAGAACAAATGAGTGCCAAGTGACACTAGCTGAAGAAAGATTAAGGACGCGGTCCTCAAGAAGGTTAAGCATTCCTGAAAAGGACTAGCTCATCCTCATTGTGGAGCCTATTAAGCAAGTAGAAGGCTCCAAGAAAAGTAAGTATTTTCTTTCTCTTAACCTTCTTGATTTTCACTATTATTGCCTTATATTTGTTCGTCTGTTAAAGCCTGCACTTGGTTGTTTGTCCCAAGATTTATTAAGCTGTAGCCCAGCAAGTTATTTGAAGCCTAAGCTCAGCTGAAAAATCTAAGGACAATATTCACCAAGGCTAGGTCCACAGAGGACCTAGAACGTAAGAAAAATAAGCTTCTGCTGAAGCCGCAAACCCTTCTCCCCTAAGTCATCAATCCTACTCCATTTCTCTCATCAGAAACACCCATCTCTTCTCCTCTCCTACTAAAACAACAAACCAAAATATCCTCTTCAATACTCAAGATTTCCCAAAACTGAATGGAAATAGCTTCAATTTTACTGACCTCCTCAACATCACCAACAATGAAGCAGAGAAAATTAAAGAAGATATCTTCAAGCTTAATAATGTGCACCTTGATGAAGAGAAAGAAAGCTCACTCCCTTCGTTAAAATTTGAGGAGATGAGGGCCTTACTTACTTGGGCTTAAAGCCTCTTCCCATTGGGAGCCGTTCTTTTGAGGCTAAAAGGATTAGCAAGGCTACTTTAAAAGGCAGTCAACACACCAAGGATGGCTATAGTTGGTTTGTGAACAAAATGTCCATTCCTCCTTTCGATACTGAGATTATGGAGGAGGTCAAGAGGAAGGGCCTCGAAGCCATTACCCCCGAATTCTATTTTTACGTCTCCCAAGTATGTTGCTCATCCTTCTTCTTTTTCTTCAACTTTTCCATTTTATCTTTTATTTTCACTAATTGACTTTTTCGTTTCTCTTTTATAGTGCTTGCAGTACTTTGGTTTTATTGTAAGTATGGCACAGGAGGTCGAAAAAGTCAGCCATGAGGTCGAACAGTTAAGGACCCAAATAAAGCTAGCCCAAAATAAGCTTGAACTAGCCTAGTTTATGTTTTGACTAATAAGGAAAGTGTTGGCAGAGACACGGGAGGAGAATGGCAGAATCCATGACGATCGTAATCGCATGAAGAGGTGCTATAGGGGATGCTTTGAGGCTTTCCAGGGAAACTATGAAGCTAGCCATTGGGGCCAAAGTGAAGGAGTTAATCTATAAGGAGGAGACTGCAACACTGGTCGATATGCTAGCAGTGGCCCAAGTTAAGTTGAAGGATGAGAGGAAGATGAATAAGAAAGCTTGAACTAGCCTAGTTTATGTTTTGACTAATAAGGAAAGTGTTGGCAGAGACACGGGAGGAGAATGGCAGAATCCATGACGATCGTAATCGCATGAAGAGGTGCTATAGGGGATGCTTTGAGGCTTTCCAGGGAAACTATGAAGCTATGGGCCAAAGTGAAGGAGTTAATCTATAAGGAGGAGACTGCAACACTGGTGATATGGGCCAAAGTGAAGGAGAGAGGAAGATGAATAAGAAAGCTTGAATAGCTATTTATGTTTTGACTAATAAGGAAGAGACTGCAACCATGACGATATGGGCAGTGAAGAGGTATGAGAGGAAGATGAATAAGAAAGCTGAACTAGCAGTATGAAGCTAATAAGGAAAGTGTTGGCCAAGGAGAATGGCAGAATAAGTTAATCGCAGGATGTTAGATGGAAGATGAATAAGAAGATCTCTATATAGCTGAATAAACAAGGCAGCAAGGTCCAGGGGTTGGAGGATGCCTTAGCGCAATTGAAAGGATCCCTGCCTCTGATAGATGAGTAGGTTATAAAAGGAATTTTGTAATAACAAATAGCCCTAGCTGAAGATAATAGACTCCTTCATTGCTGGATTCCTCCTTTGTGAAACTGCTACCTTGGATGACCCTACCCACCTAGAAGAGGTCGGTCATCTTTTCAAAATTTGATCTAAATCCTGAGTTGCACAAGGCTGTCAAAGAGAATAGGTCTAACACTGTGACTATCCTCCACTATTTTAAGGAAAATGCTCCAGGGGTGTTGGCGAAGTAAGAAAGTGGAGTTGCTTTCACCTCCCTTCCGATATCTTAGGGTAAATGCTCCAATAGATTTATGACTTTTCCCTTTGCTTATTTTTTTCTATATTTTTTTTAATTATTTTCAATTTCCCTTGTAATCCGACTTTTTTGCTTTTGCTAGTGTAATAAAGATTAACTTTTTGCATGTGTGTTTATTTACTTTACTTGTCATTTTTTTTCCTTTTATCTTATTTTAAGAAATTTTCTTAGTTTTTATTGTGATTTAGTGAGCACAGCCCTAGGGCCTAACCCCCAACCCCCCCCCCCCCCCAAAATCGAAGGAAATTTAGAAGAAAAAAAGTAAAATAAAGAAAAACAGTTAACTAAAATTGCCTTAAACATGTGGGACTTATAATCTTTTGCGATGAAAATTGGACTTTGTTCATTAAGTCTTTCAAGATGTTAAGTAGTGCCCTAAAATGCTATGTACTTGAGTTATTCTAACTTGGTAAAATCAAGATTTTTGACTTATAAGTAGACTTAAACAAGTCTGTTTATAATGCTATTTTGCCTGTTAAGTAGGCATGTTCAAAAATGTTAACAAGTTATTATATAAGCCTTGGAATTCTTGTTTTTAACCTCTGAATAAAGGGTTTTAGGGTTGTCTTTTTATCTACGGATGAAATTGAGAACACGTGTAAATGTTGTCAATATGATTCCTTTAGAATTTATAGCCTTGCCTGTTAATAATTCTTCGTGTTTATATTAAACACTTGTTCTAAGAAAACAATTTGTACAAATCTTTTGGTAAGCATAGCCCCCTGTAGGACTTATAATTTTTTTTAATTTTTTTTATAATTTATGCTTAATACTCTATCCCTAAGCAAAATGTTCGTAATAATATTCCACAATGTTATTATAGGGTGTACTTAGCAAACTCTTTTTTAGTCTAAAAGTGAGTGCTTGTAGGCCTACTTCACTTACTAAACTAACCTTTTTGAGGATTTAGTTAATCAATATTTACAATTGCTAAAAATAGACTTGTATTTATTTCTTGGTTTATATGATAAGTTTTCAAAAACAAAAAGACTTGCAACTTTTCTTCAAGATTAGGGCAGTAATTCTTTAGGTGGATTATGTTCCATGGGCTTGAGAGTTCTTTCCCTTTTAAGTTCTAAATGTGATAGTTTTCAAGCCTAGAAACCTTGGAGATAATGTAGGGGACTTCCTATTTAGCCCTCGGTTTTCCATGTAAAAGATTTTTAGTCATGGTAATGAATTTTTTCTTAAGGTCAAGTCTCCTGCCTGCAAGTTTTTGCACCTGATCTTCTTATTGTAACTTTTGACCATGCCTCGCTTATATGCCAACTCACGCCTATGAGTCTGTTCTTTCTTCTCTTTTAAGAGATCCAGGTTGGCAAGTTGCTTAGCATCATTCTCTTTAGGGTTGTGATGCATAACTCTATAGAATTTTATTCACATTTCTACAAGAATGACTACTTCAGTACTAAGGGCAAGCCAGAACGGAGTTTTTCCCGTTGGTCCTCTGATGGAAGTTCTATAGGCCCATAGAGTAGAGGGTAGTTCCTCAACCTAGCTACCTTTAGCATCATTAAATTTTTTTTTTAAAGAACTTAGCAAAATTCTATTAGTGACTTCAACTTGACCGTTTAGACAGGGGAACTGTGCCTGATTTATATTATGTTTCCTTTATAGAATTGCTTAAAGGATTTGTAATCAAATTTTCTTTCATTGCCAGAAATAATCACTCTTGATAACCCAAATTTGCAAATAATGTTCTTCCAGACAAATGTTTGAATTTATTAGGATGTGATTGTTGTTAAGGTTTAAACTTCTACCCTCTTAGTGAAGTAATCTTATGGCTACCACTGCATACTTGGTCTTCCCTTTACTCTTTGAAAAGACACCTACCGAGTATATTCCCCATTGCACAAAAGGCCAAAGATTGCTGACTAGTGTCATTTCTACAACAAGCAAATGCTGGATTTATGCAAAACGTTGGCATTTACCGCAGTTCTTAGCAAACTATTTTACGTCTTCTAGCATGGTAAGTTATAAGTAACCCTACATGCCTATCTTCAACGACAAAGATCTGTCTATAGGGAGACCTACGCATAAGCCTTAATAAACCTCTAACATAATGGTGTGAACTTGGTAGGGGTGTAGGCAAGTCAAAACGGCATGACGAATCCTCTTTTATATAGCACTCCTTCCCTGATAATGTATCTGTTGGAGATGTATTTGATTATTCTTGTCTCATTGTGGTCTTCAGGGAGCATGCCTAGCTTGATCTAAGTACTCGTAAATAAGATCAATTAAACATTTGCAAACATGTATTGGAGCCACTTGAACTTCTTCCTCATCAATGGACTTCTGTTTGAGCTCTTCAATAGGGACTCCCTCGGGAGGACTAACTAACGAGGCCAATTTTGTTAGCCTGGCAGCCTTTTTGTTTTGAGTTTTAGGAACTTTAATAAAGATTGAGCTTTTAAACTTCATGGTAATGCCTTGGACTTTGAGGAGGTAAATAGCTAAGTGATCCTTCTTTGCAGCACTAGTACCCATGATCTGCCCCACAACGATTGAAGAGTCATTGTAGGACCAAAGATCACCCTCATCAAATCCAGTGAACTTATTTAACCAATCATAAAGTATTTTCTGATAGTTTATGGCTCACATGGATAATGGTTATGATATTTTAAAAGTGATTTAGTAGAACAATAATGGTAATAACACATGAATTATAGAGGTGGTTCAGCCCTATGAGGGGTCTTAGTCCACCCCTGTTAAATGAGCTTAGAGTGACCTTTTTCTTATAATAGTGTTATAAGTGGTAATTAATACATGCACTCAACTCTTCTAAGAATGTTATCTACGCGTAACAAGTGTGAAAGCTATGGGATATTGAACTTTGTCCAATATTCTCCACATGCCTACCTACTAAATGTTCATAAGTGATTTTATCCTTTTTATCACGCTCGCTCTATTGTTCTTTTCCCATAATCCCACAAAATCAGGGCTGTAGCACACATAATCCTTTGCCATAGTGGGTAAAACATACCGTTGTTTTATGTAAAATTCACCCTCATCAACTATGACCATGTAAAATTTCGATGGCCAAATGAATTTATGTATCGATTTTTTTTTTATTAAACTTACTTCTTGTTTAAATTTTTTTAATGAAATTTTATGAAGATGGTCTACTCACTATAGAAATCATCTCCACCAAATTTCATGAAAAAAACATTCATTTAACCATTGAAGTAGAGCCCATTGAACTAAAAGGATAATGGATATATTCCTCAAGCCCATACTTTAATTTTTTTATTTTTTTATTTTTTTATTTTTTTATTTTTTAATTTTTAAATTTTTAAAATTTTTAAATTTTTAAATTTTTAAATTTTTAAATTTTTAAATTTTTAAATTTTTAAAATTTTAAATTTTTAATTTTTTTATTTTTTATTTTTTATTTTTTTTATTTTTTTATTTTTTTAACTTTACTTCTTGTTTATTTTTTTAATGAAATTTAAATGTGAAAAAAGAAAAATGGTCAAAATAATACTTAGGCCCTATTTGGTTATAGAAATCATCTCCACCAAATTTTAAAAACTCAACTTAAAATTAACTTTATTTTTACACTTTTTAAACTTTATTTCACTTTATTTTTTCTCTCTAAAAAATTTTTTTAAACGCCATAACTTTAAATCCAAAAATCAAAATTAGATAAATATATATATATATATATATATTTGAAACATACTCGTCAAGATCTATAAAACAAGATCCATTGTGATTATTTTTTGAAATTTTTTTTAGATTTTTTAGTTGGTTGAAAAAAACTCAAACAAATGCTAAATTCACTTTTCAACATACTTCCAAATTCTACCAAACACCATATTTTAAAAACTCAACTTAAAAATTCAACTCAAAACATTAACCAAACATCACCTTAATGTTTATTCAAAATTAAATTCAAGCCAAAAAGGATTGTTTCAGTTGGTAAGAAATCGAATACTTATTAAATTTATGTCTAAATTTCGCTACCAACAATTTCTTTATAAGAACTTCCATAAATATTCTGCTTAATTAAAATAGTTTTCCCTTATTTAAACTTTCTATGACCAATAAATAAAACAAAATTTTCTGGATTAATAAATAGGGGGCTACTATTGACGCACACTAAAACACTCTCTAACACTCCAAATTGGTTCGGCCCTTAATAACCGAGTATCTGCACATTGGCTCAGCCCTTAAGGACCAAATATATGTGCACATACTCGGTCCTTAAGGGCCGAGCCAGTGTTATTTTTTTTTGCCAAAAAATGGTTCGGTTCCTAGGGACCGAGTATATTCATATATACTCGGTCCTTAAAGGCCGAGTAAATATGACGGAGTGTTAGTGAGTATTTTGATATGTGTCGATAGCATCCACCAATAAATAAATAAACTCAATTACTCATTGTGACAAAGGTTGGTCCACCAGGAAGCTAACAAAAACAGTTATAATTCTATTCACACCAAGAAAGGCTCTCTGTATCACTACATCTTGTGGATCAAATTGTTGCATCAAGATTTCATTATGGATAATTTAATTTCTTCCATAATAATGCAATTGGTGATGTTTATTTCTTGTCAAATCCATGTTTATTTCTTGTCAAATCAATAAAAACATTCACTAGAATTAATGTGAAAATACTGTTTCAACTAATTGAGTATTTCAAATGACAGTTGGCTTATGACAAGATCATAAAGTCACCATTTATGATTTTGGACAGTGATGGATTTTTTCATTTAAAGGAGATGTGAATTCTTAATCCATCTCCACCCTTCAATCAACATTTATACATGTGTTACAAGATTATCGAGGAATTTAAAAAAAATATTCTTCTTGTAAAGGATAAGAGATATTTATTTATTTTAAATATATATATATAAGCAATGATATAGATTAAGGTAGTGTTTGGTTGCAATTTTAAAATTATTTTTTTATCAAAAAGTCAATTTTACTTTACACTTTTTAAAATTCACTTAACTTTACTTTATATCTCATAAAATTTTTAAAATACCATAACTTTAAATTCAAAAATCAAAATTAGATAAAAAAATATATTTGAAACCTACTCATCGAGATCTATAAAATAAGATTTATTGTAACTATTTTTTTCATGAGTTTTTTTTAATTAGTTAAAAAAAACTTCAACAAAAATTAAATTCATTTTTCAACATATTTTCACGCTTCCCAAAAACTTATCTAAAAAATATGTTTTAAAATCTCAACCAAACTAGCACTAAGTGTTTGTGGGAGGAGTAGATGTGGGCAGGGAGGAATATCCAGTTTTAAGAACACAATTAAAAATATTTCTTGAAAACTCTTTATGGGTATGGTGAAAAAATTAAGACTACAATAGAAAATTTGTTAATAAAATAGACACAAAATAAAAGAGAATGGTTAACAAATTAGGGTAACGAAATAGGGGAATTCTATTGCCAAAGTAAAAATTGCCTTTCATAAAATATTATAATATCTTTTAGTGTAATTTATAATATTTTAACGCATCAAATGTTTTGATGTAACTAAAATTTGTTTTTTCAATAACATTTCTTATGTATTACATGTTAAAAATGACATACGTAGTGATACTGTGTCACTTATTTCGAAATACTTTTTGTGACACTTTTAATATTGTAGTGAGTTTTCACAAAGACCGCAATGAAAACATTTTTAGTTACAATAAGGGGAGATATTGACAATATGCAAAATGAAATGATGTTCACAAAGATCACAATCGACAAGATTGAATTGCGTATGGCATTTTATTAATACACAAAAAATGAAAATTTCACCTAGACAGTCTATTTTTGTGATTGTGGATGTGACGCGACATGATAATTGATATAAATACTATTTGAGATCATAATTATTTATGTTATGTTTGATACTAACATAAAAAATAAAAAATACAATTAGTGAGAAGATGAAATAAATCGAGAGATGTTATGAGATTTAATGTTACTTTTTGGTTTCTTCCATGAAAAAAAATTCTTTAGGGGATGGTGGGGAAAAAAAATTCACAAAACATAAAAAAATATGGATAACATATACTCGTAAAAATGAGTATGGGATAGGAAACATTTCACCACGTCTCAACATATTTTTATTTTCTCACATAAATTAGTTTTTTTTTTTTAATGTTAATATCAAACGAAACCTTATACTTCATATATTAGCACTCATCAACTTGACTTGTTTTAGTAATTTCAAAGCAACTAAGAGTATCTCCAACAGTGGTGTATATTTATGTTTTGTATAAAATATACCAAACTTGTAAATTTTTTGAGCTCTAGCAGTCTTTTAAATTTAACTTTTGTGTAAAATGAATGTGAAAAATACACCATAAGTTACACTGCCATGTCATCTTTTATTTCCTCAATTATTTTATAAAACTTTAAAACGTAATAACTTTTAATTGAAAATATATATTTTAATAAAAATTATATATTTAAAATCTACTAATCAAGACCAACAAATCAATATCCATTATTATTATAATATTATGTAAACCAAAATTCAAGAAAAAAAAATTAAAAATTGCATAAAATGATATTTAATACAAATAATTATCTTATTGGTTCATTCAAAATTTATACAAAAGTTTAAAAATGTAGTATTGGAGCATATTTTTTTTACACTTCAAGTTTTGTATAAAAATGTCTTGACATATAAGATTTACATAAAAAAATTTACACAACGGTTGAAAATGCACCAATATTTTTATCATGACAACTTATTTTTGTGATCGTAGATATAGCGCGACATAATAATTGATATACATACTATTTGAGATAACAATCTTTCAGGCTATGTTTGATTGCAAAGATGGAAAATGAAAATAAATTTAGCTAGTTTGTATAAAAAGATAGAAAATAAGGTGATAGATGTTACTCATTTTATGAGTATATATCCTCCATCCTTCAAAGTTTTTGGTGGAAAATTTTTACTCACTACCAAGCAAAGAAAATTTCTTCATGGAAAAATTTAAAAATCAAGAGGATATCACATCTATCACTCAACTTATTTTCCATCTTTTCACCAAAACTAACTCAATTTATTTTTCTTTTCTATCTTGCAATCAAACGGAACCTCATAGTTTAGATTTGCACTTATCAACTTGACTTGTTTTAGTAGTCTCCTCAAAACAACTAATATTTTTATCCCATTAACTTTTTTCTTATTTTTTCGAGTTTTGGAAGAAATAATATTCTATTTCACATACCCAAAGTGGCACAGTAAAAAATTTCTGCCAACGAGCGTTAAAAGGAATTTGGAAGAAATATTAATCACAGATGTTGCGCGAATATAAAATTTAATTTTGAAAACTAGAATTATTAATATTTCTCAATTAAACAAATTGTCGCGATAGATAACCATGACAATTGTCGCATTGAAAGCAGGGACATTGCTTAGTTTTTTCCCCCTAGTCACGGTTTTCGTTGTCACAAAATGAAGATATCGCCGACATAAAGCGTGACGAAATTAATCACGGATAAGAATCCATGACAAATTTCATTCTTTTCTATATATATATTTTTTTTTCCCGAAAACAACCCCCACTTGGCACCACGTGGTCGCTCCCTGCAAACACAATTTTAGAATGATAAGATTTTTCAAAAAGCCCCTTTCAAGATCTATTAACAAGATTCATATCGATATAACGCATTTTATTTTATTTTTTTTAAAATGAATTTGAAAGAGAAAATATCGGAAAGACACCAAATAGGAGACATTGTTGTCTCAAGTTGCTATGTTGCATGAAAGCGCCATTCGCTCTAAAGGATTCCAAAAATTATGATTCAAGGTAATTTGAACTATACATCTACACTGAAATTCGGAAGAGATGGAGAAAATAAATACCATAGTAGAAGACATAGTTTGATTCAACAAACATATATAGGCAAACATCCTCTTCTTGAACCAAAGAAAATGTCACCAACATAAGTACACTAACAAAAACACCCAAAAAAATAGGGACAAAAATATTTATACAATTATAACCACAACAACAAATTCAAACCCCCACCATATATATATATATACACACACATCTATTTCCTTTTTTCTAGTTCAATTTTTCTTTCCTTTTTTTCAGTTTATAAATTACTTTGAAGAAACAGGATTGAAAGCCCTAGCAGCAAGTCCATTCATGGCTCCATAGCTATTTGAACTAAACCCTAAACAACCAAGCAATCCTCTCTTGTAGGGTAAGAATGTCTTCTTCCTCATGTCCTCCGCCTGTGCTCTGTTCTCCGTGTAATGCAACTCATGCGCCGACAATCCCAGTCTTCTCCTCCTCGACTTCTTACTCATCGCCTTATCCACCGGAGATTCCGATGAGTTTGCAGGCGATGTCCCCATTTTCTTGTCCTTGATAGGGGAAAATGACATTGAAGACCATAATTTTTTACCCGTGCTTGTATTACTTCCTTCGCTCTTGCTTCTGTACAGAAACTCCTTCAGAAACACCCACCGATTTGAGCTCCGGCCAGCTGACGTCGACCTTGTTGGCACCTCCTCTTGCTTGATTTCTTCTGCATTTTCATTTATCTCGTTTATTTGTTTTGATTTAAGTGGTGTTTGTATTTAGATCTTAATGCTGAATTAAGAGGTTGAATTGGTGCATGTTTTCTCGCGTCTTAATGCTGAATTAAATGGAAATTCATTATTCCACGTTAAGAGGCAAGTACAGCAATAAATGTTTAATTCAACGTTCAAAGCTAAATAAAACCATGCATATTTTTCAGAACTTCCATTAAACATTCAATTTTCAGCGATCAGAGGTCGAGAAAAACAAACCAACCTTTAATTTCAGTTTCTTCCTCGTGGTATGCAGTTCTCAGCGGCGACATAGATCTGGTTCTTCCCCGCAAGGATCTGTTTCGCATCTTCAAATCTCGTCCTCTCTCTCCTACTTTCTTCCTCTGCAGTGCAAAATCATCGCAATCATCGTCTATTTCATCCGCATCGATCAATGGAGCAAGCACCTGTCAGAATTTTAGAGTTTGAGTACGGGCACAGCGAAAGCATGCTTTAAATGACTTCTTGTGCATTATGATTACGTAAAATCGAATATATATATATATATATATCTTCTTATCAACTTAAGATTCGGAAAGCAAACAAAAATTTGAACCAAATGAGTTCTAATGTATGCCACTCCGGTGTCTACAAAAATTAAGTAAGCTTAGCATTTTCAGCAACGGTACCTGAGGCCGTTTGAGGTGCGAAGAGAGCGTCATCGGCCGGATCTGGCCGTTAGAAAACAGCTCATCAGCGGAGCTCATTGTTCCGTCTGGTAACGTAGTGTACCTAGCTGAGAAGTCGAACTCGAAGGAGCTTGAAATCGACGGCGATGATGTTGCTGATGCTGATTCGGATTTTGTCAATGTTGAATTGGATAACATGAAATGGACAGGGCTCGCCGGAGCACTGTAGAAGAAGCCGGTGGAGATAGGAGGTCCACGGCCGGGACTGGAAGGAGCGCTGACATACGGAGTGGAGCAAGCGCTGTCGAACTCCTCGAATGGAGTTATTGTTTCGCCATTGTTAGGGTTTTCAAGCTCTTTCATTGTTTTTCTTTCAGAGAGAGAAGTATATTTGTGGGAGTGATTGAATATGGAGGGAAGAAAGAAAAAATTGGATATAAGAAGGGTATGATTTGGGAAAATGGGCTTAAGGTTGGTAATTATTACGTAAATGCCATTATGTTGAAAATCTTTCCGTACTAAATATGATTTGAGCCAATGTTCAATTACTTGAGAATCCCTCTATTTATTTTATATTTATTTTTATTTTATTTTTTTGGATTTATTTAACTAACATGTCCTTTTCGAGTTGGGGGAACTAAACGTAATGTATTGTTTATGAATGAGACGTGGGAATTTCGTGATGTCAAAAAAAAGTAACTTCTGTTTTTGATTGACTGGTGTTACATATTGACTAGTATAGTTGTATTATATGTATCTTATATTTATATAAATATTTATTATATTTGTACAATTTCACTTAACTGAATGAAAAATAAGAGTGTTCGTTTAATTTCGAGCCGGTTTGTACATATTTTAATTAATTTTTTTTGGTCAGTTTAAAGGCAAATTATTTACGCTGTAATTAGGAGATTCACAAGACATTAATTGTGACTTGACCCTCAAAGATTTTATATATAACTTATACTCGTTACTTATTCTAATAAAATACTTACATAGCTTAAACTTGTCACTTGACTAACCTACGGCATACTGTATGTAATAAGATTGGGTTTATTTTTTTTACTTGAGAGTAGAATAAGAGATTTATTGTTATTGCAGCCCATGCAAGTGCAGTGAGGTTATCTATAAGTGTGATGAAAAATGTGTATGCTTGTGTGTATTGTGTGAGTATCTTATATAATGATGCTATAATTATGTTGTTGGGAAGGAATCAAATATATCATATTTACTCTCTAAATTGAATTCTCTCTATTTTCTTCATTTCTCCTTTGTTCTCATTCTCTCTATTTCTCTCTCTAAATTCTCTACATATCTTCTCTCTAAATTCTAATCTATATCATTTTCCCTCCCTTTCTATTAATCTAAGAAAGAAAATAATTCCAAGTGTTAGAATTTAGGGGCAATTAAAAAAAAAGGCTTATTAGAGAAAGATTTTCACACTAAGGTCAAGGAATAATTTTTTTTTAAATAAAGGGCCTATTTTTTATTTTATTGATAATATGACATGTGTCTTTTTTTTTCATTATAAAATGACATCCCAACCCTTAAAATAAACTAAAAAAATATCAATATGCATTAAAATATGGACTGCAATATGAACTTTGCAGTCTATATTTCACTGCAATGTGAACTTTGCAGTCCATATTTCACTGCAATGTGAACTTTGCAGTCCATATTTTTAGTGCAAAGTTCATATTGCAGTCCATATTTTACTGCAATGTGAACTTTGCGGTCCATATTTTTAGTGCAAAGTTCATATTGCAGTACATATTTCACTGCAATATGAACTTTGCAGTTCATATTTTATTGCAATATGAACTTTGCAGTCCATATTTTTTGTGAAAATTTCATAAAAAGGGGTAATTTAGGTAATACATAACATGTTTTTATTAATTAAATGATATTTAAATTTATTCAAATACATTCATTTAAAATATAAAACAAAATAGGCCTCTTACACTAATTACCAATTAAAAATAGGCCCTTCATTCAAATTACCAATTAAAAATAGGCCCTTCATTCAAAAAAATATTATTCATTGGATTTTTGGTAAAAATCAATGTATAATAAGCCCTTCTACCTAATTTCTAGTAGAATTTATAATTATCTAGGTCCTTACGGTATAAAACATTCAATTTTCATGAGTAGTGTCAATTTAATAATTAAAACGATGAATATTTTTATAAAACTTATTGGAAATAATCATTGTCTCTATAAAATTTCATTAAAAAATTCAATTTAGAGATAGGTTAAATTATCAAAAACTTCAATGGACGTAAATGAACATATGCATCAAATTTTTATTACACCCATTTTCGATTTAATATTTTTGATGAAATTTCCTAAAAATAAACTACTTATTATAGAAATCATCTGCACCAAGTTTAATGAAAAAAATTATTCATTTAATTGTCAAACTAGACCCCATTGAAAAAAACTGAACTGACGGATAATGAAAATGAGCTTAATCCATCCCAAATTAACAGCGTCTTTTTCAAGAAAACACCAAATTCAAGGTAGTCAATGCTAAACATAACTTGAATTTCGTCCCATCGTCAGAATTAGTTAATTTTATGCTACTTTAGTTCCATCTTAATATGAATCAAATTGGATTAGCACTGGTAGGTTTGTCAAGACCAACTTATTTGACCTAAAGATACCATATAGCACTAATTCAGCGGTGCATTTGCTCGCATTTACGGGATCAATTGAACACATTTGACCTAAAAATACGACCTCGAACAAAGGCAAGCATAACTGTAGACACTCCTCCATGAGCAAAAGAGTTCACATCAAATTTGGCACAAAAAGGAAAACAAAATCTAGACAATTATATATATTGCTCTACCCGATAAAAACTTCTTTAACCCAGATTTGATTCAAGTCAATTTAATTCACGGTATATTTATACATCAGCTAACAACAAGGCAGAACAATCAGCAGGAACAAAAGATGAGGGTGTATTTGGAATAGGATTAGAGAACTATAGCTGGAATAGGTTTACTCCTCGTACGTTTGTTCTACCTCTTCCTTTTGTATGATTTCTCTGCCTCTTTATCAATTGCTGCTAACTTCTGTTGCCTACGCTGCACCTCGTCCACATGTCGGCGCCACAATGATTCTCTCTCTTTCCTCAGCATCTTCGCATACCTAGTATCGGCCTTAAGTAGGCGTTTGGCCGTCGACCAAGAATTGAAAACTGTTTTGCCATCTTCTGTTTCTTGGGCAGCCGCTTCGGCAGTTATCGTCTCGGTTAACAGAGTTCTGAACTCATGCACGCACCGCTTAAAAATGGGAAGATGCAATTAAAAAAAAAAAACTCAGCAGCATGTCATAAAGAATAAAAATAAAAAAATCCTTCACAAGTACATATAATATATATATATATATAATTGATGCACAAATCTCCAGTACTACTAAGAAAATTTGGATGTTTATTTGGTAGTATGAATCTGATGTCTGACTATCGAATCTGAAGCCGAATATCTGTATATGAAAATTTTGTTTGTTTTTTGTCTGAATGCAATATTTGAATAGACATTAAACATATTACTTGGCCCGTTTTTTCCCTTCTTTTATCTTTTGGAGTGACCAAAAGAGCTTGGTTCTTAGTTTATTCAAAAGTGCTGAATCATCCCCAACCAAATAGTACTAAAGGTATCATGCAATAACATTGTGAGGTCGAGCTGCCTCTCAATCATTCATATCCAAATTAACCATTAAGCTCTGAAAAAAATTTTACCAATTAAACGCAAATACATCTAAATTTTTTTTACCAATTAAACGCAAATACATCTAAAATCTAAATCCCTTAAAATTCAGACGTGAAATGGCACCATAAAGGCTTAACCAAGAAAAGATGACTAGTAACTTAATCCATGTGTTCAATGTAATGAACCAGTACAGGTGGTAAAACGGCAGGTTTGGCAGATTTTTTACTAGATTGCACATGTTGCATGAGTTAAAAATGTAAGTAGGCACGTCAATTGATAGGATATGGAATGGATCATGCTTTATCCAAAGCGATCCAACTCAGAACACACTAATCCGATCCGTGAATCTAATGAATATGTAAAATACTAGTCCATATTCAAATTTGTTTGGTCTAATCAGATCCGTGAATCCGATGAATATGTAAAATACTATTCCATATTCGAATGTGTTACCAAACGGATATCTGATGAATATACCTTACCCAATCTGAACATTGAAGAATTATTGGCATAACGAGAGATGGACACAAAAAAGTGCATAATTTTTTTAATATATTAGATTTTTAAATGTGCAAGGAATTAAGGATGTATAAGTGGGGATTCGATCACAAATGGATCCAATTTGTTAATCAAAGGCTTAACGTATTCAGATCGGATAAAGGGATTACAAATCCTTTACCATACCCGACTAATAGGACAGCGTATTTATTGACAAGCCTAGATGTATGAGAAGTGTGAGCTTTTACCTCGTGGAGTAACTTAACATGCTCCCGGAAAAGCTTTTCGAAGTCTGACTGATCCAAATAAGGAGTGGCAGCACGACCTTGAGGATCCTTCTCGAGCTTAGCTTTTGATTCCGTCCAAGACACCTACTTACATTAAATACACACGCATAAACAATGAGACGGGATTGTTTTATCATCAAGAAAATGCCCTTGTGTGTTAAAACCAAATTTGAAACCATCTCTGAGCTTTATATGCCATAAAATAAGGCAACCGATAAAGCTAAGGTGATTTTCGCAACAAAAAAGAAATCTCGAAAAGAGAGAAGGGGTACTGAAACAATATTGAAAAGTTCAGTGGTAAGTTTAAAACTGATGAGTTATATTCAACACAAAGTTTTTGAAGCATAATAATGTTGACTTGTTAGTTTTTTCATCACTTAATCCCTATATGCAAATTATAAGTTTTGCTTTAACTTCTTGTATTCCTATACCATAACATTTCCACATCGGTACAATATGGGATGACACCTCACCCCACTCTAAAAGCGTTCGACCCTTGGTTTAATCAAGGTAAGAAAATAAAAGAAGAGATGTTCTTTCTAGTGTCATGTATCTAATTTTTGACATTTCATATTTCCGATGACATAATCAATTTTTTTCTTTTCACCACTAATATTTTCTCTAAAGCCAAACTCAAATGCTTACCTGTTCATTCTCTTTAGTGCTTCCATTTTAAAGATATTTTCACAAGGAATATGTTTCTAGTGAAATCTTTAAATTTCGACATTTTTTCATTGTTTTATCAGAAGAAGATATTTACGGTCTCAAGAATGCATTCAGTTCCCATTTTATCCTTTTTGGTTTAAACCCAAAGAAAAAATTGCAGACACCTGAGGATCTTTAATTGTTTCAACAAGTAAAGCCTGATAAGACTCAACAGCTTCCTTTCTGCGAGCTTTTGAACGCACCCGCTCCACTTCCTGTTCTTCTCTTTCTTTCCGCTTTCTCAAAGCTCGCTCTCTTTCCTTCAGTTTCTCCTGTATGCACACTAACCTTTACATTTTCATAGAAGTATATATATGCATATTAATAAATATCATTAAGGCCCACTTTTTTTCCTTTCTGACAGCAATGAACGAAGAATAGATCCTGGATTTGAGGGGGAGGGAGTGGGAGTAGGGATAATCTTTTATCTTGGAGTCTTGACGACAATGCACCTTTCGATTTCAAAGAAAATCAAGAGGGAGAAAAGGGTAAAAAAAAAAAATAGAATGTTTAGATGATCTCATTACCATACCACATATAGATTACTACATTAAACGAATTATTTGCAAGTATTCCCTTACTGCTGGAGTATTTTTGTATATGTATAGCTAAAAATATATTTTTAGTACTAAAGCAACCCAAAGAAGAATTTTAAAACATTTTGTGAACCATAATCCAACTGTCTGGAGTAATAATTCTTCTGTCAACTGTTATACTCTTTCAAGTTCCAATCAAACACAATCCATCTCAAATTAAGAGTCCCAGCGTGACTCTTACACTTGCTAAAAAAAATACTATTTCCAACCTAATCAATGGTCAAGAATAAAAATTTTGCTTTGGTGAGATATGATACCATTGATACAACCCAAAAGGAAATAGATAGTGTCCAACAAGGACTTGTATCCTCCCCTCATTGTAAGTGCAAATGCCACAACGGTCAAAATAAAGCGGGCATTAATGAGATCTTCTTACCATGGTGTCTAGTAATCTTAATTTTTTTGGATAAGAAACAAGATTCCATTAATAATATAAATTAAAAGTACAAATATAGAGGGGACAAGGAGTCCACCAACAAAACATATAACCCAAAAAAAGAGAATAAAAGAAATATAATCCAGCCAATAATTAGAAGGTAGGGCTAAAAATAATTAATTGTTGTGCTAATTGCATAATATAAACTGACGTAGAATGGGCGAGGAAGCATAAATAGAATGTATCGGCCCATAATTTCATCATATTGGGCTATTCGCATTATATCAGTTTTACAAAAGCGGACTGCACAAAAATGGTGCAAGAGTAGCAGTTGCCTTAAAAGAACTTAGTGAAGTTCACTTCATAGATCTTAGCAATGTATGAGATACAATCATACAAGAGATTAATTTTGCCAAAAAGTCGGCAATTTCATGTTGTTCCAACAGATCATAAGTAGACATGTCCATCAAATTTACTACATCCACTGAGAACTCTTTGAAAAAAAGTCGCCTCCTGATACTGCGAGAATAAAGAACTATAACTCGGATTGACAGACTAAGCAAAAACTTTAACTTGTATTATTATTCTTACATTTCTTGAGAAGTACAATAAGTTTCGCAATGAGAATCTAGCACAAATGCATGAAAGGCACATCAAAAATAAGAAAATATTTACTATTATTGCATATAAAAATAAGTGTGTATATATATGATAATAAACAAAAGACAATATATATCTCATACACAGAAAAATCGTAAATTACCTCCTCTTCCCGTTTGGCCTTTGCCACTCTTTCTGCTTCCTCTTCAGCAGACTTAAGTTCAGAAATGTATTCATTAAATAAAGCCTCCCTGTCCTCATGCTTAACGGATTTGTAGCGAGGGTCATTTCTTAGGCCGTCCTTCATCTGCCAAAACCAGAAAATTGCAAATACTCAATACAAAAATGAATTTGTGGTGATATTTATACTAAAATAACCTATCCCCCCCCCCCCGGCGCAGGCCTCCTCCCTCTTGTAGTTATAATGATTGTAAGGGTATTTAAGGAAAACAAATTCAAAAAAAAGAAAATAAAATATATTCAGGTTGGGTGCAAAACTCATTCCCGCTTTTATTTTAAAACTTATACCCACCCCAGTTTAAAAAGAATACACCCCAAATCCTCCAGTTAAAAACCGGCCAGGTTGCGCTATATTGCCAATCCCTAAGAGCAGATGAAAGATTTTCTAATGTGTAGCATTTTTACTTGACAAGTATCATTTCTTCAACTTTCCAAGATATAATTGACATAAGCACCCACCTTGGACCAACGAGAACTGGTAGTAATATCTCCTTTGTCACGAAGCATGGACATGAAACTAGATACAGCAGCTGCACGTTCAGCTTGGGCTTTTTCTTGAGCAGCTTTTTTAAGAGGAAGGACCCTGCAATTGAAGCAGGAGAAACATTGTCCAACCAATATAAAAGGGTATAAAGGAATACGTATGTATTTACCACACAAATCCAAAAAGGATTTAAGAGCTCATGGAACACACCCAAGTGTATATGAATCTGCATCACATGGCCTACTACTTGAATCCTGTTGCCTCATCAATTATCAAAAGGAATCGATTTCTCTGCCGGAAACAATTTAATAAATTTGACTAGCTATCCAAGTGAAAGCATATTAGATGCTAATGTAATAACTAAATGCAAATACTTTGATTACATCAAGTTCTACCATATGGCTTTCATCATATACTGTTCAAAAGTTTCAATGTTTTACAAATCGTTAGAGAACAAGGAAAACCGGCTTACAATCAGCAAATTGGGACAACCAACAAAAATCGGAAATATAAAGTACTAATGAAAAGAATAAAAAACATATTTGCAATAACATTGGTCATTATAACCAAGTGACTTGTACTCAACCCACTTACAAAAATAAGTACAAAAATTAAAAATGACCCTCGTACAGGTGAAGTATAACGTGCCATTCTTAACCCAAAAACGTAACAAGTATAAAATAAGTTCCCTTTGGAGATGAGTTTTTATTTTTTATGGAGCTTCATTCCATTGGGAAAGTAAATTTCTACAAGGATAGAGAATGGGTTCAGGAGATATTGCTCGAGCGGGCTTCAATGTCAGAAGGGTTTTTCGGATACACGATGGCAAGTTATTGAGTTGGAGGGAATATTATCAGATGACTTCAAAATCATCAGAGTGGATGTATTTCATTCTTTCTATTTTGGTAGGTTCGGTTGGTCAGTTTTGGTAGGTTCGTTGGATTTGAGAGGAGAGCTTGCAAAGGGTTAGGACTTCGAATTTTACTTTTAGCTATCACTTACCTTTTTTAATAATTAAATAAAAAATAAAAAAAGAGTTCACTACTATGCAAATGCTCTACGGTCAATAGAAAGAGGATACATGTAGATGCCGGTTTGGGCCAGTGCCCTTTTTCTGTTTTGTGCTCAACCCAAATGTTACCTCTTCTCTTACACATCCAGTCAACTAAAATACCTAGAATGCTATATTAGAAGGGACTCAGGGAGTAAAATATGTGATTCCAACTTTGTCACATAGATGGGTAATTTTGTCAAAAACAAAAATTAGAAAAGGATTCCCGGGAATCCTCTTAGCTTTTTCCTCCCATTGAATATGGAAATTGATATAGAGTATCATTTTCTAGGAATCCTCGATTGCTTTGCAAAACTCCAACCAAATGTTGGAATCTTGGATGAAGAGGAATTTAGGATTCAAGGAATGATCCAAAGAACGAACCAAATAGAACCATGAAGTATTAACATCAATTCCATGTTGCAATATACTAATTAGATACCTTTCATTCAATAAAACTTCACGCTCTTTCCGTTCTATGGCTTCAAATCGTGGATCAGAACCCCATTTCCTTCTGAATGTTTGATAATCAGTGTTGTGATTGATATCCTGGTATACACATACACAATTAGATTTCAAACATGTAGTCCACACAATCTAAAAAGCATTAAATAATGTAATTCTAATAGAGAAGATGAGACCTCAATTAGAGACAAAATTAGATCAAACCTCCTTTGCCTCTTCCAGCAACTGCTTGAACCCCTCAATTGCAGCCTTTTGTGCTGCTCGTTTTTCCTTGCGTTCTTCTTCAGCGCGTGTTCTGACATAGTGCTCAAAAAGGGCTCTACGAGCACTGTAACCTGGAATTGCCTGCAACAGTAAAACCTCAAAACAGTAAGAAAAGGAAGCAAGAACAATTTCCTTAATGAAATATATCCAGAAAAGATATGGATTTTTTTTTCTGCCCCCTTTTTATATGCAAAATTAGACTTGCCCCCTTGTTTTAATAATGGTCGGACTAACCCCTTGCATGAGGGGAATACAAAAGAATTACGTAAAATGGGGATCAAGTCATAGATTGCATTTTTAATTTTTCCGTGATGATGAACGGGAGACCAAGAGGGAATTTCAAGGCGTCGAGAGGGCTTCAGCAAGGGGACCCTCTTTCTCCTTTTCTTTTTATGTTAGTCTCGGATGTTTTAAATTTATTGGTGGAGAGGGCAAAGAGTAGAGGCATGGTGGAGGGGTTCGCTATTGGGAGGGATAGGGTGAGCTTGTCACACTTACAATTCGCGGACGATACCATTTTTTTCCTTTCTAAGGATGAAGTAAAAATCGGTAACCTTGTTGGCATTTTATACATTTTCGGGTATGCTTCGGGTTTGAGAATAAACATGTCCAAAAGTGAGTTAGGTGGGTATAAATATTGAAGAGGAGGAATTGAGAGCGTTAGCCTATGAAGTGGGGTGTGGGATGGGGAGCTGGCCTATGTCTTACTTAGGGATGCCATTGGGGGACAATCCGAAGAGATTAGATTTTTGGAGTCCGGTCATTGAAAGAATTGGTAAGAGACTTGAGGGTTGGGCGAAGGGTTGTATCTCGAAGGGTGGGAAGTTAACTCTCATTCAATCGGTTTTAGAGAGTATTCCAATTTATTATCTCTCTCTCTCTTTAGAATTCCAGTCACAGTAGCCAAAAGCATTGAAAAATTAATGAGAGATTTTCTATGGGAGGGGTTTGATCGGGGAAGGGGGAGCATTTAGTAAGCTGGGGGAAGGTTGGTCGTAGCAAGAAGGCGGGAGGGTTGGGCATTGGAAATTTGATAAATAGAAATGAAGCACTGTTGGGGAAGTGGTTATGGAGGTTCCCGGTAGAACAAAACGCTTTTTGGCACTCTATTATTAAAAGTAAATATGGGTTCCAAGAAAATGGGTGGGATTCTAATACGGTATCTAGGGGGACACATCGCAATCCTTGGAAGGCAATTTCTGGAGGGTTAGAGAAAATTATGGGAAATATTAGATATAAAGTAGGCGATGGTGCCAAGATCCGGTTTTGGAGTGATAAATGGGTGGGTGAAGTAACTCTATCTGTTAAATTCCCTAGAATAGCTAGATTGGCTATCCATCCGGAGGCGTCAATTGCATCTAATATGAGTTGGGGTTCAAATAATGATGTTGTGTGGAACATTCTTCTTCGAAGAAATCTCACGGTAGAAGAGGAATTTGAGTATGTGGAAATGTTGGGGTTTATTGGGAATTGTAATATTTCTAGAAATGGAAGGGACTCGAGAGTGTGGGTGGGAGATAAATCTGGTCAGTTCACAACAAAGTCATTCTTTGAGATTATTACACGTTCCACTGTAGCAGGGGATTTTGAGCCTCATGACATGGTTTGGAAGAATGGAGTACCGTCAAAAGTGAAAGTTTTGGCCTGGCTTGCTGCGCATAAGAAGGTAAGTACGGCAGATTCGATGCAGATCAGAAGGCCGTATCTACATTTATCTCCCTCGTGGTGTGTTATGTGCAAGAGGAGTAAGGGAAAGTTTAGATCATTTGCTTTTGCATTGCTCTTTTGTGCACTCTATCTGGTGCAATATCCGTAGTGACTTTGACATGGTTGCTGCTCTTCCAAGTTCGTGGCACAATCTTCTTATAGAGAGATGGTATTTTAAGGGTGATAAGAAGAAGTCTAAAAAGTTATGGAGAAGTAGTTGTCTGGCAGTTTTATGGTGTGTGTGGAGAGAGAGGAATTCCAGAATCTTTGAAGGTAAGGAGGAAAATGTGGTAGAGATTTGGCTCAGAATCAAGGCATTGTGTTACACCCCAATGCGTGAAGAAGCCTAACACTAGGAGGCATGGCGATGCGGTCCTTATTTGTCTGCGGTACTAATGGGTTTCGGGAATCTATGCAGGTACGTAAGGGCTTGTTCGGTGTCTTGTGCGCATTCCGCTGCGTGTTGCCGCTGTTGTTAGGCTGGCTCGGATCCAGGGGAGTCTGGATGCCGGGCGCCGCGCGGGGTAGAGAGAGTCACCCCGTGACAATTGGTATCAGAGGTTGGTCAGCGGATCAAGCTATGAAGAAAGCGGAGACATGACTACACTAGTGGTGTGGTGAATCGTGGAGCTTCGGTGAGGGCAGCAATATGACTTGGTGGCGGCCAAAGTAGAACCTAACGAGGGCGTCAGAATTGAGTGGGGTGGTTTGTTACACCCCAATGCTTGGTTCTATACTAATGGGTTTCGGGAATCTATGCAGGTACGTAAGGGCTTGTTCGGTTCTTGTGCGCGTTCCGCTGCGTGTTGCCGCTGTTGTTAGGCTGGCTCGGATCCAGGGGAGTCTGGATGCCGGGCGCCGCGCGGGGTAGAGAGAGTCACCCCGTGACACATTGGCTTCTTTGTGGGCATTTTCTTCAAATGGGTTTGGAGGCCTTTCGGTTTCTGATATAGCTAGAGATTGGAAAGCTGCTTTGGTGTAGCAGAGTGTTGGAAAGTAGTATCTTTAGCCTGGTTCTATAGTTTTTTCTGTTGGTTGGTTTTAGCGTAGGTTTGGGTGGGTGGTCTTTTTGTTGTGTGTTGAGGTGGTGGATGTCTTCTGTGATTTTTATGTTTTTTCTCTGTTTTTTGGGGCTGGCTGTGGACGTCTTGTCCACTCTCAGTCTCCCTTTTGCTTGTAATCTTCTTTTTATATCTATATAATCTTAGTTTCTGATAAAAAAAAAAGTCATAGATTGCATTAAAAAAATTAGAAATTTCCCCATCTTTATGTAATTCTTTGAGATTACCATGCACATGGGAAAAAGTCTAATGATTATGAAAACATGGGGAGGAAGTCTAATATTACATTAAGAACAGGGGAAAGTCAAAAAAGCCCAAAAGATAAAGTCTCCCCTCATTGTGAAAACAACAGAAACCAGACCTAATGGAATTAAAAAAATTCGAAGGATCCCATCTCTAGCTCCTAAGCTAGAATAAGTAAACAGCTTTTATATGCCATAGTACATATCCCAGAAGAGTGTCAAGAGTAGTTGGTATGAGAGAAAGCATCGACTCCCTTAACTTTCAATAATATGGTTGACAAAGTAAAATAACTTGTGCATGTTACCCTCGAGAACCAAACATAAAATATGAATGATTTGGCTACGAATACAGGAAAAGTGTTATATTCATAAATGTTTTCATTAGAAGTCTTGATATATAAAGGCTACTAACCACATGAAGGGGGAACTGGGGAATGGGGCAGAGGAGGAAAGAAGTGAGGATGAGAGGATGGGGAGACAAGAAAAAGGCAACAAAAAACAGAAGGTTTGTCACGCGCAGAGAACTTGTTACAGGAATTTGAAACATTAACTCTAGAAGCAAACATAAAAGATAACAAAAAAGGTATTCGCAATTCTAAGTGATGCTCCACTAATTCTGCATGACTAGCCACACAGTAAGAGGAACCTAATAGACCAACTATTTACACCATACTGCTACATTAGGGGAATGGAAGGTTGTTTCAATCGGGATGGCGAAGGGTCGAGTTTGGCAAACCTTAACCGCCTACAAATACGGGCAACCCGAACCCTGTGCAAGTTTTATTTTGAAAAACCCGAACCACACCATTTACTATATGCATAAGCCTGTGCCCACCCAGCCCCACTGCGTGGTATTAGATTATTTTATAAGGTTATTTAAAGACAAATTGTTATATACGGGTCGGGTCAAACGAGGTAAATTTACACAAACCCAAACCAACCTGAACCCATGCCGGGCTTTTCATTTTAAAACCCATAGGTCCCATACCCATTCCACTAGGACCACAATAGTTTTGTTATGATCATAATAGTTAATACACCATGTGCTCCACTATAATGTGTTGGCTGTCATGTTCATAACAGTATGTTATGCCTATCTGGATAATGTAACTACATGACGCAGTTCTTACAGCATATCTCAGTACTCAATTCCCACAATATCCATTATAACAGAGTTGCAACTTGCAAATGTCAAAACAATTATAACACAATAAAAGCACATTAAGAAGTTCATTATGCTACAATCAGATCATCGAATCCAATAAACCTGTTTCAAGGAGTTCCAGTTGTAGAAGGAAAGGGAACAAAGTAATTCGGAAGTTAGTTTTAGACACAAGAAACCTTGAACCGTGGATCAAACACTATCTTTGGAAGCTCCTTCTCCCATTTCGAGAATGGTGCCACTCCCCGCTCCTTCAGCATCTCCTAGAAATTCCACAGGTTAAACAGATTAGTCAATTGCAGAAAATTTAAGAATTCAGACAATGAAAGATTTTATCTAAAGAGCAAGTACCAAGAAAACATTCATGAAAAAAGAGACTATGAAAACTTGGACGACAATTAAATTCCTCAAGAATGAACATTCGCACCACAGTAGTGGCCACAGAAGTCATATTACCACCTATTTCAACTGTTCACCACATTGAAGTATAGAGAACTTCAGGTACACAATCGCAAACGCATTATATCTACACATCAAAATATTACACCCATAGACAAGGTATTCAAATGCATATTGCAACCGCTTCCTTTTTGAATAATATCGTAACGTGTACCGTCAGAAGATACACTCTGATTTACAATATTTACAAAATTATCTTTATTAACATGCCTATCTACATGTCCACAAATGAAATATAAGACAAGTTAATATATATTGCATCAAGACTAATAAAGTTTTGATGCCTTAAGCTGTTAAGCATAAACGTTCAGTTATCATCATCATTCATCAAAAGATCATAGATTTGGAAGTTTCTTTCTTCTCTTATCATCATTTAACCATAGAAAATCTGCTACATATATCTCAATCTCCCCTAATCAATAGCATTAACACCACTAGTGCGCAATATGCCTTCTCCATCTTCATCTACACTTCAGATTCTCTCCCTGCCATTCTCCGTCTACTTTTGGGTGAATTTGTATGTATCCTGTTTATCGTATGTTGTGTTGTTGTAAGATACAGCTAAAAAGTGATAAAGTTCACAATATTGTATCCTGTTAGGTCTGTAACATATCAAACTTTATGTATCACATCGTTTACCGTGTGATACGAGTACAATGCCCACATACAAAAAAGAAATACCCACTTAATTGGGTGGTGCCTCAACTTCAATCTCCATTTAACAGATTTGGAATTCCAACATTTTGCAAGTAAGGAGTTGGATCCAGGAACCAGTTGCATTAGGAAGACGACATGGTCAATGCCTTTAGAGCCGAGGAGATAGGGCCACTGGCCATTTTTCAATCCTCTGGAGGAGTATGGACTTAGGGATGGTAACTATTTGGTATACAGAGATTTGAAGTTTATGCTATGCAAAAAGCTGGAAGATTTGCTAATTGTTAAGGGCACTGTTGTTTGATGTAATAAAATGTAGAATAAGTTATTTAATACGATCCTTTGTAATTCATGCTGGCTTTGTGATAGCTTTTGCATTCTGTCAGTCGGGGGTCTATTACTATCACTTTCGGTTTCATTGGTGGGTTTATTGAATATTTTATTTGTACAGTTCCTCCTTTCTGGCAGTTAGTTATAGAATTCACTTGACAAAAGAAACACATAAATAACACCTAGTTATAGTGAAAACGTCCACTAGTGGAAAACTGAAAATGATACATTATTTGATAGATAAAGAATGAAAGGTAAATCTGCAAGTAAGAATTTCAACAATACACAAAATAATAAAGGTTTTTTTTTCACTTTGCCCCGTATTGTTAATGACTGCCCCGTATATATATTTAGATTCCCCTGCATGTAGGGGGCAAAGACTAACGATTATGAAAACAAGGATGAAGTCTAACTTCACACTAAGAATACGGGGCAAAGTAAAAAAGAAACAAAGGTTTTCAAATCATAAAATAAATGAACACGAAATACCTTGAATTGGATTATACACTCCTCCTTGGTCGGTCCGCTATCCACATCCTCTGAATCTGAAGAAGAGTCGGACAAATTACCATCATCACCATTGGCATCTTTAAGCTTATCTTTGCTATTATTCTCACTTTGCTGACCCTTCACTGAACCGTCAACAACTGCTCTTGAGCCGCCATTCAACTCTGGTGCAGCTGCCCCTGATGAAGTTGATAAAGGGGAGGAAGTAGCAGGAGCACCAGGGTCCTGTAACTTCTTTTTTATCAGATCCAGTGCAGATGATGGGACAACTGAGGTGGTTCTAAGGGCTGTGGCATCACGACCACCTGTGTTAACAGCAGGGGCACTCAAACTAATAGGAGCAGATGCAGATCCTTTATCAGATAAGTTATTAGAGTTTGGCACTGACATTGATTGTTCTTTCAAACCACCATCAGCATCGTCCTGCTTCTTTCTCAACTCCGTCACCTCAGTCGGTATTTGCCAGCTGCTTGACTAATCAAGAACCAACCACGGATGTAAAATAACAATGAGTTCCCATAATTACAAGAAAGATCAGGAATAATGTTACAAGATATATCCAAGGCAAGAATTTTGACTCTGCGAATCTTTCAATTTGGACAAATGATATCAACTTGAAAACCTGGTGTTGAACTGCTAAAAATCTATTACTATATATTCAGTGAGAACTGAGAAGAGGACTTTTTGTATGTATGTGAAATTGCAAAATTACTCTTCATGCTTTAAAAATAAAAGTAGTGCTTAAAAATAGGATTTCAACCCACAATCTCATATAATGAAAAGCACATGTCATCACCACTTGAACAAATGCCATCAAGTGCTTATTTTGTTGAGGAATTACTAAGTATAATATTGCACAAGCATCAAGTGTGCCACAAGTTCTAGTACTTTGCTATTTAAAGTTATCAATAAAATGGGTTTCTTACTGATAAAAGAAAGGAGTTTTTTTTTTTTAGTTGGTTTCTCTAAGAGGCCTGGATAGCTGAAGCGCCAAAAAAAAATAAAAGACGTCCATTTTCATAAGCATTCTATGAACTGGTTTTTTGTTGGGAATGGTTTTTCGCATAAATCCTCTCAATGCCTTTATTAATTCTTCATTCTCATGCAGTTCCTTTCTAGACCTTTTAAGAGGATTTGGAATCAGCTAGTCCCTCCCAGCATAATTTTGTGGATTTTGACTATATGTACTTGTGAATTGCTTCAAATGAGGAGACTTTTAGTTTATCCATTCCAAATTGATGTGTGTTGTATAGAGGGGCAAGATTTGCTTCAAATGACGAGACTTTTTGGTATGATGATTTTTCCAGTTTTTCCATTTATGGTTCAGTAAGCATTTTGAATCTTTGATAATCCACCTTTGCATCTTCTGTATTCCTTTCTACTTTACTTGGGGTAGACAAATTCCCCTCCTGCAATTCTTTTTAGTTGCAATAAAATGTTTCTTATAAGGAAGAAGTCCATTCTCGGATCATTTACTCAGTTCCTTTAGCATTTTATATCTTTTGAAACAGCACTTCATCACGAATTAAAAAATGAAAAAACATTAAATATGTCAAATATTCTAAAAAGCAATAGGCAGGAGGGAGGGGCCTATGAGGAAATATGTGTAAGCATTATTGAACAAAAAGGCATAACCATTATCGACAAAACATTTCCATACATCCAACACAAGAAAAATCTGTCGAGCCCACCTAGGCACCTGCATTTTTTTTCTTGGTTAGAGGCCTAGCCGCCACAGCCAAACTAAGGCTGATTCTTGAAAAATGGATAGTATAACAAAGACAAATGCAGATACTTCCAACAAACATAAAATACTTTAGTAAATATGCACCCAAGAACACATTAATGATAAAATAAATAAATAAATTGTATTTTTTTTGATAAGAAACAAAGCTTATATTGATGAAAAAACAAATACAAGCGAGGAAAACAAAAGTGGATGAGAAATCCACAACCCAAAGAGACAAAGAAAAAGGAAACGCATACATAGAAAATTTAGGTAACCAAGTCAGGGTAGGGTAGCAGTAAGGGAGATAATTAGAAAAGCACTAAAGGATATTTTTTAGAAGCAGTAACAAATGTTTGCCAACATTCTGTCTCAATGTATGTATTACAAAGAGGAAAAGTGGGGAAAAAAATATCTGTTTCCAATCAAAAAAAAAAAAAAGATGAAAAGAAAAGATGGATGGTACCTTGGTTTTAGTGTTGTAGTAATATTTTTTACCATCATTTGTAGTGACCAACGCCCAATCTGTGCCAGCCAGCTTCTCCCTAAGCATGTAAAAATCTATAAATGTTGGGAGTAGGGGGGAACGGAAACTCAAAGGCAGGGTAATTTTACGATACCAAAGATCTCTAGCAATGTAATCAGAGCAACACCAAAGGACTTTTTTGTTAAGAAAAATAAAGGAAAAGATGGCAATTCGATATATTATTTTCTCTGAGTCAATACATATCCACAGGACTACATGTCTCCCGACTCAAGGCTTTGCTAAGGTGCTCATTATTGATAGTTTAGAAGGGGGGAAAAACCTTACAGAGATTATTCAGTTCGTTGCTAGTAATTACTGGATCGGTGATTGGGATGCCTAAGGTTATGCGTTTATGCATAGAGTTCACTGACCATACATACTTGAGCAATACCACTCAACCAGATCAAAATGCTATGAAGTTGATACTCGAATACTTGAGAAAATATCCTTTATCTCCCTTTACAACCATGCATACTTAATTTGTAGTATATATTGCAAATTTATATCATAACTTCACTCTTTCATTACAAATATATATTTAAAATATATTCCACGCATGATTTGTGCAATGTACCCCATCAAGCTACTTACGACACGCTTTCTGAGCAAACAATAAATGGCCCCTTCTCAATTGGACCAAATTGACACAAATCAAAACTTTATGTAATATTGCATACTGAAACAACAGGCACCAAAGTCAAATTTTATCCAAACATAAAGGTAAAGGTTTGGAAGTATAATTTATCAGAGATATTCAAACTATGACATGATGTTATATTTTAATGATCTAGAAAGTATGTATAAAGGGCAAGAAGGTGGTATTATAATCAAGTAGAAAGCAAGGGAACATCCATACAGTGCCAGCAGAGCACTCACCATGATATTGGAGTCGGCTGCGCAATTACTTTATCAGGCTGCACCATATAAAAGGATTGAAACAGAAATAGTAAGTTAACTAATTGGGTGGTACAGATAAACTATGTTAACTTACATGTACATGGACTCTCTGAGGTTATTTACGTATAACTAAGAGTGAAGTCACATTCATTGGGATTCTGAAAATCAGTCTCACAAAAATCATGCAAAAGTGAAGGTTTTGAACTACCCAAGTTTTCACTGTTTTACATGAGCTTCTAAATATCTCATTTTACCACCCTTAGTAGAAGTTAAAGCATCCAAAATGAACACGGTTGTACCAATTCAAAGGACTATCAACTTGTTGAAATATCTATATTATTTTTATTTATTAGCTGTTATTTAGATTTATTAGGTCTTATATATAAGATAGCCAAAATCATGGGATTGCGTATATGTGGTATATCTTGCCATACTTTTTTTGCTTTGATTTGGTTTCATAAATTTTACCCTTTTGTTTCTATATTAATAGAGATCAGAACTAAACAAATAAACAAATAGTATTGAAGAATAAAGATTATCCTAAACAAAACATTTGGCACACCGATAACAAATGCACTATACCTGTCCCTTAAACCCAGCAGGTTTCTCATAAGTAGACTCTCCCGTCAAAGCATTATAGTAGTATACAGCTCCAGATTCAGTCCTGTGGGCTGTCCATGCATCTAATTGTTCACTGACAGCAGATCCCATGTTGACACTAACATCATTGGCATGTTTACTGTTATCTGCAGAAACAGCGTTGATTTACATCGTGGACATTTTAAGCTCATGAACTATAAAACTACCCATATGCCCCTGAACTATGGTCAGTGTTTCAAAATGCCCCGAGGCCTAAACTAAAAGTCGTGCATATTAAGCCCCCTAAACTATCTCCCGCATTTCATTTTGTCCATTCTGTCCACTTAGGATGTTTAAAGTTGAGTCACGTGCATCACAGATGACCATTTTTTGGGGAAACTTTGGTCATTATTGAAAACTAGTATTTCCTTCTACAAGAGGGCAGGAAAAAGAATGGAAAAGAAACAAGATAGAGCAAAATCTTGTGCTTTTTCATCTTTCTGGTCCAACTATCTCTTCTGCCTTTTCTTCTTTTTTTCGCTCTTTCCTAGAGGGAAATTTTAGTTTTCAATAGTTGGACCAAAATACCCTTCAAAATAGTGTGGTGCACATGGCTATTTTCCGTCAACTTTAACGTCCAAAATGGACGGAGGGGGCATAATGAAGAGCAAGAGATAATCTAGGGCTGAATAGGCTCAACCTTTAGTTCAGGGGGCATTTTGAAACTCTGGCAATAGTTTGGGGGTAGTTTACTCAAACTATTAACATGAATTTTCAGCATACCAACTCCTGGAGGTAATTCAGGCTGCATTCCAGAACCAACCGCCAACTGATTACCAACAGCCACTGCAGGCGTGGTTGTTCCACTAGGAGGTCCCATTGGAGTGACACCAGGAGGTTGAAAGCTATGAGTTGGCAAAGGGAAGGGACCTGGAAAGGGAGGAGGGTATGATAAAAGTGGTGGTCTTGGCAAGCCGCCATACTGTTGGGGCGGCAACCATAGTCCCTGAGGGTGCACCGCCATTGGAGCTTGATAGGGAGGATAAGATTGGTGCTGAACAGCTGGACTGGGTGGAACAGGAGAGGCCTGCATAATGGGTCTAAGGACAGCAGGTGAAGAAGAGTTTATATTAACAGATGCAGATGGGACAGTCGTAGTAGATGATAATGGTACAGAAGGGGCTATTCTAGGGGCGCCAGCTGGCAGTCCTTGGGGCAGTTGAAAAGATGGGGCAGTAGGCATCCAGAATGTAGGTGGGGCCATGTTAGGAGTTGAAGATACAGTACTTGAAGTTGTATGTGCAGGTTGTGAAACAAAGGTAGGGGCCGATGGTGCACCACTACTGGTTTCTTGTGCAACTTGAGCTGTGGGATTCTGCTATCAACAGAGGAATCAGAACATATCTTTAGAGTTTAGACAATGTTAGTTGGAATATGTATGTGTGTATATGTGTGTGGGTGATCATTCCACTGGTACATAAGTTTTATAAGTTTTTACACTAATGTCAATTCTTAGACAGACCATAAGTCAGGTGTCAAAATCAAATCAGTCATAGCCAGTATAGAAGTATTGTGCCCCTTTTTTTGTTTTAACATTTATTGTGATGAATAAAATCTAAATTTTACCATCAAACCATAAGCACATATTTCAATATAGGAACTTTACAACTAAACCAATATGCATAACCATGTCACCAATTCACCATCTTTAGATTTGCACGTTGTTATGCCAGATGCTACTCTCACACACCACAAACTGATAAACCTACCACTAAAACTCGAACTTGTAACAAGGACAGCCATATAAAATGCAAGGTAAGAACGATAAGCCTCGATAAGAGAACTACGTAGTCTAATCCCATAGAATCAGTAGTGAAGTGGTGCATCTACAAGCGGAAAGATACGGCAAAAACAGAGAGTAGTTATTTTAAAATCCATGCATAAGTTCTAAATTAGGAATCAGGTATATTTTAAACACAAGTAACTAAAGTTTACAAAGAAAAAACATACATTGCAAGTAAAGGATAGAAATCTAGGGGTAACAAACATACAGATTTTAAAGACTGGTCTTTCTGCAATGACTGAAGGTTTCCGTTAAAAGAAAAGTTTGCAGCATTTGATGATGCTCCTTTAGGGACCCCAAGAGGTGACTGCATTGGAGGTGGCATCATCTGTCCAGGAACAGGGGGTTGTAAGGATGCCGCAGGAGAAGTAACATTCTCTCTACCTTCAGAATGTGCTGGAGGAACGGGCTGCCATATGCATCAAAAGAAGATGTCAAAAAATAAGGGATCGTTTGGTGTAATTTCAAAATTAGTTCACTTTCGATTAAAGAATCCTAAATTTGTGCATTTTTAAATAATTTGATTCTAACTCATGGAGTGTTTGGAACTTTGGAAGACTTAAATGAGAAATTTCAAATGCTAGAGTAAGAACATGTTCTAAATTCCTGTATGTTATTTAAATTTTTTGTCTAGAGACATCAACATCAAATCTAGATGCTAAATCTCCTCAAAATATAGTTTGGGGTGAATTATCTAGCTCTAGAATTAGGCAATTTCAAGTTTTACATGAGATCACTTGATCCGAGTTTTTGTGAATGAACTTGAGTTATTATATTTATTATTTACGATTGTTCAATTTTCACACCAAACACAAATAAATGTAAAAATCATAAATTGCCTAAAAATAGTCTAATTTACAATTTGAGGGACAACCAAACGGGCCCTAAAGCACCATGAGTAAATATATAGTTACAGAAACTCCTCGTTTGGTTCCAATTTTGGGAAAGGAATTGTAGATACAAGCTTTCGTGGCATTTAATTACATTGCCAATGTTTGGTTAAGACTGGAACTCTCCTTTCCTTGTATTGAAAAAAAGTTGCTAATATATTAATACTAATATAATTTAATTCAAATTATAATCATATTGTAATATATTATTAAATATTGTTTCATCATAATGCAAAAGAAAATTATTGGTTATTCCTTAAAATGAGGGTTAATTGTGTTAAAAACAAAAAATAGGAGAGGATTCCCGAAAATCCTATTAGTCCCCCCCCCCCCACCCAAAAAAATAAAAAAAAACCAACAAAAAAATAAAAAATATTGAATACCTGAATACCATATGGAGAATTTTCCATTCCTAGGAAGCCTACATTCCATTGCAAAACTCCAACCAAAAGTTGGAATCTTAGAGGAACGGGAACTTAGGATTCCAGGAACATTCTAAAAACCAAACCAAACAGACCCCCAAAGCAATGATATGAAATCATGACTGACTATGACTTGATGATTTCCCTTAGATAAACGAATGTCAACTCCATTGCAGTAAAATAAATTTTTAAAAGAACAAACGAATAATCTAAAAATTTCATCCTAAAGCACCACCATAAACGGAGAAAGGAAAATCAAAAGATACTATTTATCGAATCACATCAATAAATTACATACTGGTTCTCAAATCTCAAGTAGACTACCTCTCTCTTGGGGCCACCTCCCATAGTATGTCAAGGAGACTGCAGATTGGCAAGTCTAACGATACTATTGCAGAAAGTCGGATGCTCTAAGATGTGTATCCAGAGTTTTCAAAAAGAAAGTCAAAAGAAAACAGTAGGCACAATGCTCTGTATGCTCCTTTTTATCAATTTCTTTATCCAAATGCGGATATTAAATAAAGTCAAGAGAAAACAGTAGGCACAATGCTCTGTATGTTCCTTTTTATCAGCTAATAACGGAACAATTTTTGTCCAAACTCTAAATTTCCTACAAAAAAATGAAAGACAATCATTTGTAGCATGACCCGCAGTCCATATAGTCATGTGCTTTTCCAAAATCAATTTTAAAAACCACCTGTTCTTTTTTCCTTCAATCTATATAACTTCACAGCCTCATTTTCTACCAGACTACCAATAGTAAATCAAAAATCAGTCTTTCCTCAACAATTGTTTTATCTCATCTTTTGTTTTATTCCTCAAGCTTTTTCATGAATTTGAAACCTTTGTGTTTACCCAAATGTTCTAAAACTAAAGGCAAATGGACCCCATCAAAAACTCACTAGAGTCCAAAATAATGGGATATAAGAACCAATCGAATCGAACATGCTACATCATCTCTAAGGTTAGACCATGTATAAGACACATTGAGAAGTGGTAAATCCCTTTGACTCCAGCTCTCTAATGAATTTGTCATACTGTTAGGCACCCTCACTGCAGTCCATTTCTCAGACATAAATCTAACAACAGTCAAATCACCCCCAACAACTCATCACTCCCGGCAAAACCCATAGAAACCAAAAAGATTCCATCCCTAGACTTTAAATGAACTGATGCAGAATAACTACCAATTACATAATCCACATCATGACACCCAGCATCCCATACAACTAGAATCCCAACTGTTCTTCCTATTGAAGGCAACTCTACCCTTCAATTCTACCTATTCCTTGAATCCAGGCCCCAAACACCCCCTACCAATCCTACCAACTCGTCCTTTTTGGTTTCTTGAAGTACTGCATCTTAGAATTTCTTGAATAGCCCCCTTTCCTTCACAACCCTAGAACTTGCAGAGTCCATGATAAAAATAGCTTCATTGGGCTATAACATTCTCTCTTTCCTTTACACTGTATCTATCATTAATTATCCCACCCCGTAACTCTATCAACTGTCCGACCCTTTTTCAAACACACCTGGCATTTTTGCTAGCTACTTTTGATTTCTTTCCAATTGGAGTTACCTCTAGGTTTCAAAAAGTAATTATTTGATCTTTAGCAGTACAGTTATTACCTTGATTAAATGGGTGTTGTACCCACACATTGGTTTCTATTGTCCACAGTCCACACATTGCATGGAATAACAACCCACCTGATATCTATATTGACATAACGTATCGGATCAAATTGAAAACAGAAAGGTTTGCATGTTATACATTCTGTCATTGTATTGGATCAGTTTACAAGAAGAAGCAAGTAGTAGTAATAAGAGTTAGAAAGAAGAGACGAAATAGATCCATCGAGTAAAGCATTAATATCATCAGGCCATGATTATACACTCGAATGGAGCCTATTTACTTCTTTCTCCCCAAACAGTCTCTCCACCACCCAGACTTTTCCACGCTAACAGGTTATCACACAAGGCCTTCTCTTCATGTACTTTTAGTGGACCTCTTTTCTTCTGATGCTTTATGATAGGGTGGCTGCCCCCCAGTCTTTTGACTAGATCCCCCTAAAATCTGTACATGGGGGTCTCCCCGCATGCAGCTCACTTACATTAGATTCATGAGACTATTTTTCCTTCATCAAAAAATCATACATATAGATCCATAGACCATAATAAAAAGGTCATTATGCACAATCCAAATCATATAAATTGGCCTCAAGGTGGCTGTTTTCATACTCAAAACTCATATTCTCAGGCTTCAGAGTAATATAGCCCAACTGCCAAGTTATTTTTCCAACACTAAAATGAAGGTATGGGTGGTGATTTCTTTCACGCAGGACAGACCCACTATTAAATGTTTTTTGGATAGGACACTGCTGAATATGAGCACCATAATTGCACAAAAAAGATATTTAAGAAAGAACATAAACTTCTATTTATAAGTACAACACCCAAAAGAATCACTCTACATTTTGCCAAGAAAGAAATACCAAAAATCAATCAAGAATGAAGGGGAAACTGGAAAAGTTTCCCCAAACCAAAGATGAAACAAGCGGAGAGTTAAGAAAATAATAGTGATCTCCTCAGGGGGAGTTCCTCGCCTAGAAAACAACTTCATTCGTTTCCTTCCAATGACCTCGGAATTACCACTAGATCCCGAAAGGCTCCAAGAAAGATAAAGAAAAATCCCAGCGACCTCACAATCTCAAAGTAATAATTTCAATAGCCACAAATGTGTTTTCACGAGGGAATTAAACTGAGAAATCCAAGTGGATCACATCAAAAGCCAGTCAATCCCCCACGCGCAGCTTGATTTTATGCTGCTATCCCTCAATGCTTTTAAATTTCCCTCATAAGTGAATAATATTATAACCTGACATTAATGCTCTGAGGTCTTACCATTCTGGATTGAAATTGCTGGCCACCAGGGAAACCAACGCCAATATGTGAAATGTTGTATGAGAATGACGGACCAGCAGGTCCTGAGCGACCAGGAACCGGGGGTTGGAGAAATGCTGAAGGGCCTGGTGAATTTGACTTTATAACCTGCATTTGAAACCAATCCATTAATCGACTGCAAGTGTCCCTCCATATAATTTGGAAAAACTATATGAGCTGTTAACTCACAGGACTAGATGATGGCTGCTGGGAGTTTGCAGAAGGGCTGTTAACATTGGGATGAACATTGTACGAGAATGAAGGTGGGAGGGCAACAAAGGCGGGATTGGTAACAAAATTTGCTTCAGAATGATCCTGCACCACATCGCTTGCAGTACCGGCTGCACCTTTTGAGGTGGCTGTTCCCAAAGCTGGAGAAGGTGTAGAAGTTGGAGTTGACGGGCCCAAAGATGGTGGGCCAGAACCAGAGGCTTGAGATGTTGAAGACTGCACCTCCTGGGGCAACCAAGCTGGCGAAGCCATTCTTGGATCTGCAAAAGAATTCATTGAGAATTTATTTTTTTTGATAACCATGGGTATCGGGGGCCCACCCCCAGAAATCAATTCATATTAAAAGATAATAAACACAAGAGGTGCTAATTCTGATAGGCATAGACATTAGCCTCTGCAAGAACAGTTCAGTACTCAAGCAAAGATGATTTCTTTGATAAATAATTATCTGTTATACAAACTAGTTGTAACCTGTGCCAAGGGATTGTCCTTAAAAGCACCTTACATCTCAACCCTTGAAAAAGGGTCTTGCATCTCAACCATTCAATCTTTTATCCCTTTATACATTTTCAAGACTCAAAAACTATTGTCCCTTATTATATAGACTAGTTCATAACCCCCTGCCAAAGGCCCTATTAACCCTAAAAAAAAAATCTTGCAATCTTAACCAAAGGCCCTAGGATTGCCAAGCTAAGTAACGTCGCAATTTGCACAAGCAATTCAAGCATTATGTATCTTAATCAACTAGAAATATATAGCAAACAAAAATAGTGAATTAAGTAAACAAATTGCAGACTGATCAATTCCTATCAATTGAATTGCATAATATCCATACAATCATCCCAAAATATCTGTATAATGCGTAGATAGAGATGAATTCGAAGTAATTTTTTTCATTTATCTTGAAGGTAACAACAAAGGTTGTTTCATTACTGCAAAAAATAAACAACAAACGTATTTGCGAGAAAATAGAAAAGCAAAGATATAGAAAAACAGAAATAGGCTAATAAAGTGAAAACAAAATTAAGCCTTATACCTTCAAATTCGAGCTATATAGCCTATGACAGAGTCGAGAGAGTTTCAATTAAAACCTCACAGCCTTTGCATCTTCAAAACCCTAATTCAAAAATCAATCTAAGGTTTGAGTGTGGAGAGAAGAAGAGAAAGAGATTAAGAGAAGTGGCAGACCAAGAATTTAACCAACAGGGGGCGAAATATAAAGCACACAAGAATATATTTAAAGCCATAAAAGTTAACCACAAGCATAATTGCATTAAATAGTAATACTTGATACAACTATAAGTTTTAAAAACCCCTCTTCCTATTTAGGCAATTAATTAATCAACACTATATTAAACAAAACCCTTTTAGCCCAATAGGTGTACTTTTCCACATAATTCAAATCCAAGTGCTTTAACATTTTCGAAAATATATCAGTTTCGAAAATGATTGAATGAATCAAGCTTTATCAATTATTTTCTCACATAATTCAAATCCAAAATTTTCGAAATAAATCATTTCGAAAATTAACCAATTTCGAAAATGATTAGATGAATCAAGCTCCATCAATTACTTAGTACTAATCCTTCCCCATTTAAAAATACTGTGTAGAGAGATAGAAACACAGCTGTTGTAAAACATGTATATGTAGAAATAGATAGCTATCGGCTATGGTCAAATACATACATATGTATATGTAGAGAGAATGAGAGAGAGAGAGAGAGAGAAAGAGAGTAGCGTACCTTTTATGGGATGCCGGAGAGAAGTCGTCGACGGGAAGTTGGGGCTGAGAAGTCGTGGATGGCTGAGAGTTGGGGCTAGGGTTTTGTTTCGATGGTGGCTGGGGCGAGTGGGGGCTTGGTTTTACGGGAAAAGAGAGATTGAGCTTTGTTGTATCAGTTATTTTATTATTATTTAAACCCTACATATTTTTAGTTATTTCTAATTTGACCCAATGCGTCTGTTTGATGTGTCAGAGCGTGTTCTTCGACACATGTCAAGTTCGACAATAATCAAATGTAACATTAATCAAAAAAGTAATTTAATATGTCTAATATAACCAACATTTTACGTTAGGGGGTTAAACTAAATCACCAAATAATTAATAATTAATTAATATTTCAAGAAATACATTTAATACTTGACAATTAATCAAGAAATGCAATTTATATTATACGAACAATTAAGAAATAAATTTATATTTAATATTAAAAAGTAAATCTAAGAAATTAAATACTTTAAATGAGGAATGGAGAGTGCGAGGAATGGAGGGTGAGCAGTGGAATCGTGGCCGAGAGACGATCACTGGACTCGGGATCGGGAGACGATCACGCCGGTCGCCAAAAGAAGAAGTGAAGAATGAAGATATATTAGAAAAAGTAATCGAGAATGGAGAAAAATAGATGAAAGAGGGATAGGGTGTAAGGTATGACAGTAAGTGTGAGTGAGTTTGATATTTTAAAGTAAAAGTTTTCTATTGATCCCTAAAGTTTTGTCCATTATACTTAATACCCTCAAGTATAAATTTATATAGATAAGTCCCGATATATATATTCAAAAAATACCTCATATGTAACAAAAAAAATTGGAATCCAAATAAGGCGCAATTTCCACCCTCCCCCCCCCTATGTAAGGACACCCCTAATTAAGAGGGCTTTTTGCATGGTTAGACCATCTCTATTGCATAAGTTAAAAAACTATATATGAATAATTGCATGCCAACTCGAATGTGTAAAAGTGTAAAAGAAAAGCTAAAAGAAAGGTAAATTTGGCAATCAACAATATTATATTATATATTATAAGATACATCATTAATGGGGCAAGGGATAGGGGCTTTCCACCACACATGATGGGTCGTGAGGAGGAGTTTAACACTCCCACGACACATGATGTGTCGTGTGAGGGCTTGGCTCTGCCACGATGCACCTTGTGTCGTGCGAATGTGTCTTCCATTTTGAATTTTTTTCGTTACATTTTCAACCATTTCCTCCAGTATTTAACACAACATCTTTATTCCAGTGCATTTACATACTTTTATTCTTTTAATTTCAAACGTATTGTTTTATCTCTATCAGTTTAATTATGTCAAGATCTCGTGGAACAAATATGTCACCATTTGAAGATGAAACTCTTTGTCGAGCTTATATCCAAGTAAATGTATTCCATAAATGGTGATAATCAAACTGGGCTAAGACTATGGGAATTGGTTGCATCAACATACCACGAGCAGCCGGGTATTAAAATTGCAAGAACTTCATGCTCTCTCCAATTATGATATATACAATAATTAGTAAATGCTTAACTATATATATATCAAAGTTATCTCATGCAATGAATAATCAAGGAAGCAGTACAAATTAATTGGATTGGGTAAATTGCATACGAGGTGCTATTTTTTTTCATTATTAATTATTTATTATTGTAGGAATAATTTATATATTTTACTTTGTTTTCTTTGAATGTAGATTATAGAAGGTCGGGATAGTTACAAAATAAAAAAACAAAAACCTTATGGGCCTGTTTGGTCCATGTTTATTTATTTATTTTTCTCCAAATTTTAAAAACTCAACTCAAATTCAACTCTACTTTTACGCTTCCCAAAATTTATTTCAATTTACTTTCTCTCTCTAAAAAAATTTTAAAAAACAATAACTTTAAATTCAAAAATTAAAATTAAATAAAAAATATATATTTAAAACATACTCGTCGAGATCTATAAAATAAGATACATTGTGACTATTTTTTAAAAAAAATTTATGAGATTTTTAGTTGGTTGAAAAAAACTCAAAAAAAAATCAAATCCACTTTTCAACATACTTCTAAATTCTACCAAACACCATATTTTAAAAATTCAACTTAAAACTCAACTCAAAACATCAACCAAACAAGCTCTATATGTTTTTATAGGCGTTATTAAATTTTAAAAGAATACAGAAAGATTAACTTGAATACAACGTCTTTAAATACACAAAGGTTTTGTTACAACACAACTAATAGCAATGGATCTTCTTCAGTTAATCTACGCAATGATTCTTCCCCTATTGATATCGAAAGTCCTGATGTATATAGGCCTACGAGAAAGAATGAAGCAAAATTGCAAAAAAAAAGAGGAAGGAAAAATAGAAAAGTCTTTCTGTGCAAAATGCTTGACTTGAAAGAGCGAAAAAAAAAATTCAAAACTTTACGAAATTATTTGGCTCAACAAAATGCAGAGCAAAAAGGTATACATGATAAAATGGAGCATTTAATATTTTGTGAGGAAGAAGAATGAGAAAGGAATAGCCCTGAAGAAGAAAGGAGGAATCGCAAGAAAGAAATGCGCATCAAAGAAGATCCAAGGCTTGAACGCAATGAGCAAAGAAGAGATGCTGCCGAGGAAGCAACATTAATGTGAATGGATTTAAATCATATTACTGATTAATAATATGAGCTTTACAATTATCAGAAAAAAATGTATTTAATGTTTTATTCAGATCTTGTAATAAGTCCTCATTAGAATACGATGGAAGATCTAATTTTTCTCCAATTGAAATTCCTATATTAAATTAGACAAAATATAAATAAATTAAAACTTATTTATTTGCATAAACATAAATAAATGTATAGTAGAAAACTATAAAATAGGAATAACTAAAATGTGATGTAAGGCCAATCTCTCATGTAAGAAAATGGAATGTATGGATAATATCCCACCAATGTCGAATACAAGCTTCGACAACACCACGATCAGATTTTGGCATGTAAACCGATTCCTGACCAGTCTGCATTATCAATTAGATGTTTTACCTCATCATTTTGTGATAAGGTAATATATAAGTCATAGGCAATGTGCCACCTCAATTGTATTGTGAAATAATTGCAAAATTTTAATTTTTAGACATTAGGGTTCGAAACGTGGATTTCGTTGTCAACTACACATTTGTATTCTCCTAATGAATTTATCCGATTTTCGGGTTGAGTTTAGCGTTGTGTCGATCTACATCGTGCGCTACTTTGCCTTGGTGGATCATTATTAGATCCACTTTTATCACATGCCTTGTAGATTGTTTGGTAAATATTTTCTTGATTGATTTCATCCTACAAAATCAATTTGATATGCACAATATGTAAATAATAAAAATAAAATAAAATATGATACTGGAATTTAAATTGAAGTGTGCTGATGGAAATGAGATAGTACCGAGTGAAATGAAAATATATGTGGTTGTGATTATAATACAATGTCTATGTATACATAGATGATAAAGTATGTTAATATAAGAAAGAAACAAAAACTTTTTAGTGAAGATGCAGAAAAAAAGGCTTGAAGTCTTGGAGACAAATTTCATGATTGATTTATGGTCTGAAGATGCTATGAAAAATCACATGGTGAAGGTGAAATTGGAAAAGAAAGACATGCTTTAAAGCTTGCCCTGCCACGACACATGATAGGTCGTGGGAAGCCTGCATTGGCACGACATATCATGTGTCGTGGGAGTTATTTTTAACTTTTTTCTAGTGCGTTTTCTCTTTTATTAATAAGCTAAATACTTACTTTTACACTACACTTTTATATTATGCATTAGAGATAGTCTTAGGGCTTACAAAACTTCGTATTTTCGTTTTGGATATATTACATTAAAGTTCCTTAAACTATCGCTTTTGACAATTGGCCCCCTAAAACTATCACTTCATAAGAGCATCCACAATGCGTAAACTATTAAGTTAAGTACAACAAATATGTTCTAAGAGAGCATGCAGCAATTACCATAGGTAGGATAAAACACTGTTTCATAATGCAATTCATAACAAACTTAAGTTCCATTAAATTTGGTACCTTACGCATAATTGTTATGATTCAATCTCCTTTTTATTTTCTCTCTTTCTAAACTATCCCTTATACTTTATTCTATCTTTACACACTCCTTTAAAATATATATATATATATATATATATTTTACCTCTGTCTTTTATTATATCAATACCATAATTCTATTTTAACATCCAAGTATTCCATACACCTAAGTTTGCCATTGTGAATGCTCTAAAATGATAATTATGGGGCGACACATGTTAGTACATGATTTGAGGATAGAGTGATGTATCACATTTGCATTAGTTATCAATACACTTTATGTAAAGTTTGCTCCTGATTGACCTAGTTTAATATCCAACACTTGTAATACCCAAAATAAATAAATAAAAATAAAAATACGATACCTTTGGATCAAGGAGGTGAAAATAGATAAATAAAAGGGAGAAAGTGACATGTGGTAGCTGAACAAAAAAGAAATTCTGGGTGGGGTGAGAAAACTGCCATATGGCTAAGTAATGTTTAGGTCATACACTATAAATAGTCCAATAGATACATCATTTTCAAAACATTTGAACAAAGAAAAAAAATAAAGAGAGAAAGAAAGCAAGAAGAATGTCAACATGCTTACTAAAAAGATAAAAAAGTAATTATACCCATACTTTTTGTACTTTTTTATATTAAATGAGTATAATATTAAAAAAAAAAAGAGAGAGAGAGAGAGAAGAAATAGGAATGGTACATAAGTAACAGGCTACTATACTTGCTTTATTAAAGTAATAATAAAAGATACATCATTTTCAAAACATAAGAACAAAGAAAAAAAATAAAGAGAGAAAGAGAGCGAAAAGAAGGTCAACGTGCTTCTTAAAAAGATAAAAAGGTAATTCTTCACATACTTTTTGTACTTTTTCATATTAAATGAGTTTAATATTAAAAAAAAAAAGAGAAAAAATATGAATGGTAGATAAGTGATAGGCTACTATACTTGCTTTATTAAAGTAATAATAAAAGAATAAAAAAAACAAAACAAAAGGGTACGAATATTTGCCAAGCAAGCATTACTTTATATATACGTATATATATAGGCACTGTGCATTTACACTTATATCTATATAATAATGTTTAGGTGTACTTATATATATATTAGTAGTATATAATTATTCGTTTGGTTTAAATAAATTGATTTAAGGGTGTTATAGCAATTTAGTTAAAATAAAAATTGATATAAGGATCGGAAGATGTAAACAAAAGTAGAACTTTTATTAATATCAAACTTAAAATACAAAGAGAGAAAGAAGACGGAGAAAGATTACAAGGGGAAATTACACGAGAGAGGGAGCGAAGGAGAAAACAAAAGAAAGAAAAGAAAAAGATGCCTCCCAACTAAACAAGCCTAATAAATTATAGGGGGAAAAGTAAAACAAACAGTTATTGTACAGTTATTGTACAGTAATACAACAGTAAAAAGCAATAATTGATTGTTGACTCCTTGGTTGCGTGTGTTAGGAAGGCGCCGATAGTAGCACCAAATTGCAGCTGTTCATCCAAAGGAATCTTACTTTAATAAAGTTTTCTCTTTACTTCAATAAAGCAAAACAAATATCATCATTTTGTCTTAACAATTACTCCACTTGTTTCTTGCCTTTGTCATCTTGCTTTACAGGTGGAGTAGCTCCGTCTTCATACAGACATGTTAACCACTGGTTCATGTGCGTGGTCATATCTTCATTTTCTTCGGCATATTCTTCTTTTTTATCTAGATCGAAGAAGGTGTTTGTATTAACCTTGGATTTTACTTCAGATTTTGAATCCTGAGATATGGACATACCATCCTCATCCATATCTAACTTTACTGCAAGGGCCTAAATAATCTTAGCTTTAAGGCTCTTTAATTGGGGTATTAGGGAATTTCTCTTTAAGAGACGCGAGAGAAGGAGTTTTAAACTCAGCCTTCTCAATATCATGTTTCCTTTGAAACTCATCATCTGCCTTAGCATGTTTATTGAACTCAATATAATTGAGTATATCATCCTTAATATCAACTATAAGCTGATCAATTTTAAACTTTGGCCACCATTTGTAATAATAATCTCTGACCAGTAAAAATAGTCCATTATTCCTTGTTGTGGTATTATAATTCCACTGAAAAATCTAAGGAATATGATAGAGTCCAAAGAATTTTAATAAGGCAAAATTTTGAATAGGGTGAGCTTCCTTAATAAGGAGCTTTGGATGATGCATACAATAGGTCTTACAAAGATCTTGTAAAATAGGAGGAAGTATATCTTCCTCAGGTCCATTAAGCATGAACCACTGTAAAAACCAATGAGGTAGGTTTTTCAGGTTAGTGGAGGACTCTTTAAAATTGTCCAATCTGAAAAACTAGGTGTGACTATTGTACTAGTTTTGATAAAGGAATGCCTTCTTTCAGGCATCGATATAATCCCAATAATTATATATATGGTTTCGAATGATAATTTCGGAGAGATTGTACTTTATGAGGATTTAATCCCCATTCATCAATACTTATAACACCCATAATAAATGCCTTGCCAAAGGCGATTTCTGCATTATGAGATCCCACATTACGGTTCATATGAGTAAAGTGGACAGACTGTGTTTCTATAAGAATCGCTTCATAATAAGCCCTTGTTTTCCCATTAATAAGAGGAAATTCCATATTATTTTCGAAATATCTCTGGGCAATAGTCCCAGGGTTCAAAGCGAACCGTTTATCACTTTCCTACAAATATAGAACAAAGTCCTGTTGAGGCTTTTTTTAAGGCAACAGGCACATCCTATTTAAGAGCTTCTTTGAAAGTTGCAGAAGATTAGGGTTTAACCCCTGAAGAGTCACCCTGGGATTTAATCCCAGAAGAACCAATACCCGATCTTGATTTGGGGCCTCGGGCTCCCCTTTGGGATGGTAGACCTCTTCCTCTACCTCCTCGGCCTCTATAAGAGGAGGAGGGTCCTGTGAACCTGCTCATTTAGAACTCTGCAAAAATTCTTTAATTAAGAAATCAGGGAGATAATTTGATTCTCCTTTAATAAATTCTATCTTAAAATCAAATATTGATAGAATTGCTTGGCATCTAGCAAAAATTTCTTTGGAAGTAATATTTTTTACATCTTTTCTAAAACATCTTTTGTGGCATGGCAATCAATTCGCAATTAGAATTCTTGATTCAATAAATCTTCTTGAAAATTAGAAATTCATTCAACAATAGAAAGAATTTCCTTTTTAATAATAAAATAATTCTTCTGGGCATCGTTCCACTTGCCAGAAGTGAACCCAGATAAAACTTCTTTATCAGAGTCTTTAAATTTCTGTTTAAGGATACCGCCATAACCAATATTTGAGGCGTCAGTTTCAACAATCTTGAAAGAATAAGGAGATACTAAGGCCAAGCATGGTAATTGTTTTACCTTAGAATTTATAATTCTAAATGCCTTAGTATGTTTTTTAGACCAGGGAGGAGGATTTTTCCTTAGTCTCTCATATAAAGGGATACAATATGTGGCAAGATTTTGATAATAGTCGTAAATATAATTCAATGAACCCAAAAATCTTTGCAACTGGTTTTTTTCCCTAATTCATCAGGAAATTTGTCTGCGAATTCAATAGCTCTATTAATAGGGATAATACTTCCCTTAGTAATTTCGTGGCCCAAAAACCTTATTTTTGTTTGGAAAATACTCATCTTTTTAGCAGACACAACTAATTATGCTTTTTTCATAATTTTGATAAAAATCTGAACATATTTAATATGCTGGTCAATGCTCTGAGAAAATATAAGAATATCATCAATATAGACGATATAAAATGTACTATAGGGAGTAAATATATCATTCATAATATTTTAAAATTTAGAAGGTGCGTTTTTAAGCCCAAAAGGCATAACATTCCACTCATAATGTCCAAATGGGACTGTGAAAGTTGTCTTGTATTTATCGGCCTCTGCTATTTGGATCTGCCAATATCTAGATTTAAATAAAATTTAGAAAATATAGTAGCTGATTGTAATCTTGCTAATAAATCCTTTTTATTAGGAAAAGGATATCTAATCCATTTTAAAACTTTGTTTAAAGGCTTATAATTAATAACCAATCTAGAAGCACCTTTCACAATTTCAGATGCTTTATTAACATAGAAAGCAGTACAGCTCCAAGGAGATTAACTTTTTCTAATAAGGTTTTTCTCTATAAGAGAAGAAATCTCAGTTTTACAGTATTCTAAAAGTACTGAGTTCATCTAAGCCGGCCTGGCTTTAGTAGAAATCTTTTCTCATCAAAATCTTCTTCATAAGGAAGGAGGACTATATGGCTGTTTTCTCTCCCAAAAGGCCATAGGTAACTCACTACAGATTTCACGAATAATTTGTTCCTGATGATTTTTAATAGAAAGTTTTATTTTAGGAACATTAATTTGAAGATTTATATTTATAATTTTAAAATCTTCTTATAAGTAATTTAAATGTTTTTCTTTAAAAATAAGCTTATATTTTATCTCCTTAACTTCTTTAACTTGAGGTTTTGTTATAAACCTAAAAAGAATTTCTCTATCCTCAAATCTGGTACTAACACCCTCAGAAGTAACCGAAAAAGGTTCAATAAGGCTTAAAAAAGGGATGCCTAATATAATACGTTGTGATAGATCTTTAATCATAATAAAAGTACCTTTAATACAAATTCCATCATTGCAAATATAAGCATTAGATAGTTTGAATTTAATTTTAAGCTTATTACCTCCTGCACTAGTCATAGTTTGAGAGGTTTTGTCAAAATAGCATGTATGAACTAAACCTTCTTTGATACAATTCATATCTGCCCCACTATAAATAAAAGCAATATCTTTCAGAATAAAATTCTTATCTACGACAATAGTAATATTAACATACCATTTTTTATAAGTAATATTATCTATAAGATTAAGAAAACTATCACTCGGGATAGTGTTAGTAAGACCAATATTCTGGGAAGAGGAGGATACTTTATTCTTTTTAGGAGTTTCCTCAATAATAAACAGGCGAAGTTTAATTTCTTTAATCTCTTGTTTTAGACTATTTATTTCCATTTTTAAATCAGAAATAGTAACTTCCTTTTCAGGAGTTTTATAAAAACTCTTAAGTATACCATGTAAAGAATAAGGTTCTGAGCTGGGCAAATTACTTTTCTCAGTTTTAAAAATGGTTATATACTGTTCTATAAGTTTACGCTTCACATTATTGTCAGTAACTTGATCTATAAGATCCAAAATATGTTGTTCTTCTTCAGTAAGGACGTTGATACTAAGACTATTAATTTCAAGAATAACCTTACAATAATCTGTCTGAGCCTTGCACTTGCAATCAGACTGACTCAGAATTACTAGTAGAGGAATTGGAAGAAGGCGACTATCTCGTTAACAAATTCCTCTTCTTCACTATTTTCCTCATCATCATTAGGGTTTAATAAAACCATAATTAACTGCCGCTTAAGGCCTTCGTCAGCTATCTCATTAAGCTTTTGTTTAGTCCAACATTTATTTGCGTAGTGGCCAACTATGCCACATTTTCTACAAATAACCTAACTCATATTATTGGGCCTCCTATTTGGCCCAGACCTCGTATAAGGAGTCTTATTAGAGGTAGACGCAGTAGGGGCTTTCTTATGGGCCTTTTTATGCTTCTTATTATATTTTCTAGTCTTATTAGAGCTATCAGCTTTTTTAATCCTATAATAAGGAATAATAAGGTCATAGGCGAATTGGTCACATAACTCTTATATTTCTCTTCTACCAGTTAAGTTATGGGCCTTAAGTTGGGCTTTAAGCTTAATGTCATTACATAGGGATAATCCATCGGCAATACATTCACTGATAAGATATCCATACGTAGATTCCTTATAAGGAATAGAAGTACCACCATGCTTCTTACTAATTCGGTCTTTAACCTTTTGAGCAAATAAGGTTCGTAATCCTACTATAAACTTTTATTTCCAAAAGTCCAAATTAGCGTCTTCTCCGGTTATAACCTTGGATAAGAATACATCCTTATACCACCTAAAATAGATTAAGGTTGGACATTTGAGGTTAATAAGCAAATCATTACTCCTATCTAATATTATAGGGTGAAGACCAATCAAACGGTGCATTATCGCAATGAGCAAGGAATAAACTGCATTTTCTTCAGCTTTAGGCTGAATTTGGATAATATCCTATCCTTGCTCATTCTTAGTGGTAGCATTAATATTGAGAATCTTAACCGAGTTTTTAATATCGCTTTTTTGACTTTCAGTCAAAACATTATCCCACCTAGGGGTGTGCATAAACCGACCCAGACCGAACGGACCGACCGGACCGAATAGAAATATAGGGTTTTTTTCGGATTTTATAATTACAACGGTCCGATCCGGTCCGGTCTAGAATTTTTTGGACCATTACTATTCGGTCCGATCTTCGGTCCGCCTGAAAAAAAACACCCAAAACCCGGACCGGACCGAAATATTTATATATATAATTTTTTTTAAATATATATACCTTTTTTTTTTGTTGTAATATGTAACCTAAAGTTCCTATTGCTGCCTCTCATTTTTTACTTCACAGGCTCACAGCTGCTCTTCTCCCTCTCTCATCTCTCATCTCTCATCTCCCATCTCTATCGATCTACTCCATCTCTCATCTCCATCGATCTTCTCCACTCTCCCGCAGTCCCGCAGTCCCTCTCCCATCCTCACTCTCCCATCTTTACGCTCCAGCACCACCGTCCACTCCAGCACCCCCGCAGTCAGTGACTCCGCACCACCGGTACACCGTCTGCTCCAGCACCGGCTACATGTCCACCACCATCGAATCTGGTAACAACTCTCTCTTTCTTCTCATAATTCGTTATATATGTACATATAAACACATATTTCTTATATATATATATATACATACATGTATGCACCAATAAAGTCCAGATCTTCCTTAGGCTTTGAAATTCTGAATATATGGCTTTGAAATTGCGAATCTGTGTATGTAATTGCGAATATCAGATCTGAATTTAGGCTTTGAAATTTCGAATATATGTATGTAATTGTGAATATCAGATCTGATTATATGCTTTGTAATTTCGAATATATGTATGTAATTTCGAATATATCTGCTTAAAATCGAATATAGATATATATTTTTTGGTATTAAACACTATTTTTTTTATATGTAGATTTTTAATACACTCATGACTCATTGTATGTAGTAAATATGTAATTTCGAATATGTCTGTAATTTCGTATGTAGTAAGTATGTATACACTCATTGTATGTACAAATTACATTCTGTAATTTTTTTTATATGTAGATTTTTAATACACTCATGACTCATTGTATGTAGTAAATATGTAATTTCAAATATGTCTGTAATTTTGTATGTAGTAAGTATGTATACACTCATTATATGTACAAATTACATTATGTAATTTTTTTACTTATGTAGATTTTTAATACACTTTTCAACTTGGTTAACTTTTTTATGTTTATTGCTAGATATGGATGTGAATCAATCAAAAGTCGGGGATCCAAAATCTGTTAAAGCGACAGTGCATGGCCCTAATCAACCGGAGAAACCTACCATCGGTCAATCAAAGAAACCACCAAATCCTAAAAATAAACGAAGGTCTCCCGCGTGAGAACATTTTACAGCAATTACAGATTCTACCGGTAAGACTTTGAGAGCTTCTTATAATTATTGTGGGATTTCGTATGCATGTGATTCGGGCAAAAATGGCACCAAAAATTTACTTGCTCACACACTTAATTGTAAAGAGTACCCATATAAAACACAAGATAAGAAGCAAAAGCAATTGTGTTTTGAACCAAAGAAGGAGGGTGGTGCAAATCTTACGTCAATTAGTTTTAGTGTAGAAGCATGTCGAATAGCTCTTGCTAAGATGATAATAATTGATGAGTTGCCATTTAAGTTTGTTGAGAATGAAGGATTTAGGCTTTTTATGGGCATTTCACAACCAAGGTTAACTATCCCTTGTCGTACAACCGTAGCACAAGATTGTTTGAAACTTTATTTGGGAGAAAATAAACTTTTAACGGGTTTTATCGAAGGTAGAAGGCTTTGCCTCACAACGAACACATGGACTTCAATTCAAAACATAAATTATATGTGTCTCACAGCGCACTTTATTGATGATGATTGGAGGTTGCATAAAAAATATTGAATTTTTGTCAAGTTCAAAGTCATAAGTATGAGAAGCTCGGGAGAGTCATTGAAACATGTTTGCTTGAATAGGGGATATATAGCATTTTCACTATCACGGTAGATAATGCAAGTTCTAATAATGGTATCATTAGATATATGACAAGACGAACTAAAAATCGAAAGGGTACCATTTTGGAACATGATTATCTCCATGTTAGGTGTTGTGCTCACATTTTAAATCTCATTGTTGGCAATGGTTTGAGGGAATTAGATAATTCGATTATTAGAGTGAGCAATGTGATAAAGTATGTAAAATCATCCCCGGCTAGATTAACAACTTTTAAGAAGTGTGTTGAGAAAGAAAAAATAGAAAGCAAGTGTTTGTTATGTCTAGATGTTAGAACTAGGTGGAACTCGACTTATTTGATATTGGATACGGCGGGAAAGTTTGAAAAGGCTTTTGATATAATAGAGGAAGATGACAATAATTATCTTTCATACTTTAGATAAGAAGAAGGTGGAAAGGGGTATAATCCAGGGCCTCCCACTATTGATGATTGGAAACAAGTTAAAAGTTTAGTAAAATTTCTTAAGATTTTTTATAATGCTACCTTGCGGTTTTTAGGATCTTTGTATGTCACTTGAAATTATTTTTTTAATGATATTGTATTGATTCAAAGCAAATTGCTTAGTTTGAGAAAAGATGGTAATTACATGGTATCTTCAATGGCAGAAAATATGTTGAAAATTTTTAAGAAATATTAGGACATTGAGAACATTAACTTGTTGTTATTTGTCGGGGTTGTTCTTGATCCTAGATATAAATTAAAATATGTTACATTTTGGTTTAGTCGTTTGCATAAAAGTGAGATTGCAAAAGAGATGTCAAGAAAGGTGAAAGATGATTTGGTTCGATTGTATGAGTGGTATGATGATAATAAGCCTAGTAGTGCATTGTCACAAAAAGAGAATGAAACATCAAAAGTTGGGTTAGTAGATGAGGAGGGGGAGAAGAAGGGCTCGATTTTTTAACCTCTCAATTTAATAAGCATATGGAATTTGAGGATACTTTAGGTTTAAATCGGAGGTTAAGAGGTTTTTAGGGGAAAGTCTTGAGGTTGAAGACAAAGACAATAGTTTTAGTGTTTTAAGTTGGTGGGAGAACAATGTTAACAAGTATCCAATGCTTTCTTGTGTAGCACGGGATGTATTTACGATTCCCGTGTCTACCGTAGCTTCCGAGTCCGCATTTAGTACCGGAGGTCGTGTACTTGACCTATTTCGTAGTTCATTGTTGCCTAGTACGATGGAAGCCCTCATTTGTACACAAAATTGTATTCGTTCTTCATCAACCCCAATTAATCTTCGGAATGCTTTGGACGAAGTAGAACAACTTGAAAAGATTGATTCGAGTAATATTTCCTTTTTCATATATCTTATTCCTTTGCAATTGTTTTTTAAACATTACTTTTTATGTCAATTTATAATAATATTTTGTGTTTATTTTTTAAAAATGTTGGGCTCAACATCGGACAAAACTTAAAATGATTCTTGATAAGGTCATAAGGAGAGGCTTTAAAGAATCGAAGAAGTGCTTGAATGGAGAGTTCAAAATTTATGTTATATTTTGATTTTTGGGATGTGCTTAGAATTAATATGTATTTGTTGTCTTATTTTTTGAATTGTAGTTTGTTATTTTATGTTATGGATTGTAATTTGGGATTTGTTGGACTTTTTGGCCTTAGATGTGTTTAGACAATAAGACACAAAAAACAGTGGGGTGTCTTATTTTATGGATTGTAATTTGTGATTTGTTTGGATTTTTGGGCTTATTAGATGTGTTTAGAAAGTTGACACAAAAACAGTGGTCATGGACTCATGGTGCTATTATTTAGGCCATGGATTTTGCATTTTTGCTATTGATTTTGCTATTATTTAGGCCATGGATTTTGCATTTTTGGGCTTATGGATTTTACAGCAGTGTAGACAAGCAGACAACAGTGTATTCGTGAAAGATGAATTTGGGCTTGATTTTAGCTAATTTAACTATTATTATTAAATATCTAATATGGAATGTTGGGCTTAATTTATAAGTTGCCTAGTTCTTATTGAATAAGTTTGAAAATGGATTTAATAAGGTTGAAAAAATAGACAAAAAAGCCCAAATCATATTGGCCCATTAAAAAAGCCCGAACCGGTTGGATCGACCGAAACAGGACCGTTTAAACTGGTCCAGTCCGGTCCGGTCCGGTCTGAGCAAGCAATTCGGTCTGGTCCAGTCTGCAATTTTATAGGACCGAAATATTCGGTCCGGTCCAGATGCATGGTCAACGTCCGGTTGACCGGGCCATGCACACCCCTAATCCCACCAGCCTTTTAATTGGCCTGAAATCCTACGATTATAAATTCAGCAACACTCTTGTCACTGTTACCATTAGCTTTACAAGTGGTACCATACATGGTTATTCTATATAATTGGGTTAATATTTGGTATTCAGACATACCATCTATATACCATTCATAAATGGTCTTAGCACTAAAATTTGCTACTGAGTTAAAAATAGCTTCCTTTTCGAATAACATATCCCGAGGAGTAGGACGCTGATAATAAGTCCTAGAGGGAGCCATCTGAGTAGTCATATGATTTTTTCTAAAATTTATCTTGTTAAGATCTTCCTCCATGGCTAATAACTTATTCCTAAACTGGGTGATATCGGAGAAATATGTCTCAAAATCAGAGACATTCTCAGTTTGGGAAATAGGAAGAATATTCTTACCTTTTAATAAGCGATGTTTTTTTAACTTATCAGTAAGAGCTTCAACAATCTCTTTATTCTTATTGCTGGTTTTAAACTTTTCTGCGATTTTAATTGAAGGTTTAATATAGGAGGTTTCAACCTTAGGCTTCTCTACAATAGGAACTGGTTTCCTTTCCTTCAGAGCTTGGACCTTATTTAAGGTATTCTCTATTCGAGTTAATTGACTCGCTATGGTTTGCATATGGAGATTAGTATAATTGTTTTATTTAATAACCTTATTTAGGTCAGGTCCTATATGGGATGAGGTTATTCTAATATTTGATGAAAACGCACTCGTTTCAAGGGGTTGACTACCCTCAACCTCAATTTTTAATGCTTCAGTATGAGGGTGAAGCGACTGAATAGTGTTTCTTGCAGTAGTTTTCCAGGATTTATAAAAACTGTCAATAGTGCAAATACTAGGATAGTCTCCTTCATAATTGCTATAAAACCATGTTACAAAGGGGATGACTTCTTCATTTTCATCAATATGTTTATTTCTATGAGCACTTTAACAAAACTAAAACTAGTGGGGCACTTTCTTTGGCCAATTTTTTCATCTTTATTATTATAATAGGTTGCACGAGCCTAAGATAAAAAAAAAACCTAGAGTCAATTTTTGAATAAAAGTAAACAACTTGGTCGAACTAAAAAAATAAATTATTAATGAATTAAAGTTATTTCTTTGGCCTAATTATTATAAGATTTAGCTTTTATGAATCGTTATTGGTTTGATACTAGTAATAGGAGTCGTTTCAACATGTTAAGGACATATTTATATGTATTCACAATTCAAAATTCGTTGATAGTGCATTCTTCCTCTATCCTTCCTACCTTAAAATTCTAATATTATGTATTATGAAAATAAACAAAACAATATAATATATGCCTTATTTTATATCACAGTTTCATAGAAAATGCTAAGATACTAAATCAATGATGTATCAATTAGATTTACAAAGGCAATAAGGAAATCTTAGTAATTTTAGATTTTAGTTATTCAATTTTTTAATGTAAAAACCCTCTTTTTGTATCCCTATTCGAATCAAATTCAAAATTGGATTGATTTGTATTAATTGATAAAATAAAGAATCTATAAAGAAAGTAAAATTTGTGTAAAATAGCCACTATTATTATTGTTAAAGTTCATAATTTCCTTATTTCCTTATTTATTTATTCTATCTTATTTCCTTATTCTAGTTATTCCATTCACAATGTTATTTCCTTTCCTTATTGTATTGCATAATTAGGTTAAATTAGTTCTTTCCTTTTTTTTTTATCTTATAAGGCTTCATAAATAGAACTCGATCTTCTTTTATATAATATAAATTCATACAATCTATTCAATAATATTTTTCTTTTCTCTGTAATCTTAACATGGTATCAGAAGAAGGTTAAGATCCTCCCATCGCAAGATTTTAATCATTATTTTCCGCCGCTAGCGGGCGATTAATATTGTCGCCCGCTGGACAACTCTCGCTGCTGGATCACCTTTGTCGCAATCATACCATACTCTTTCGCCATCGTTAAAATTGCAATTGCTTCTCAATTAATCTACCATCATCCTCTAGCCTCGCCTCATCCTTTCGCCTTAACTCTGAACCTAAAGTCCTAAACCATTAATCAATCTCAAACCCATTACCAATATCCACCGTCTATGTAGCATCAAAAACCACCACCACCTTTATCCAGGAATGTCCACCCAGTCGTCCACTATCCAAATCAACCAATGCTATCCTTAATAAACCATCACCAGCATACCCCCATTATCCCACCATTTTATGATCATATACCACCAATCCACCATTACAACCATTAATTACCAACCAAGCCTTATGTTCATCAAATACCGACCAACTAGGGCCTATTTCAATCTTTTTCTTTTAACCCTTCTGTCCAACCCAAAATAAACACATCTAGACTAATATTTTAATTGTGGCCAATTTTGTTTTTTTTTTCTCTTGCTATACCCAGAAACCACAAAAAAAAAAAAAAATTTCCTTTTATTTCTCTTTCCATTATCTATTTTCAAACTCAAACCTAGTTTTCTGGGAGGACCAAGGTTCAAGCCTTGGCACCTCCATCCCCCATCCGTTAATCCGAAATTTGTCTATCCTGTTCCCGTATGCTCTCCATGTGCGAGTATAGGGTCGCACATGAGGGAGGTGTTAAGCATAATATTTGTTTACTATTCACGTATTCAGATCTAGTTTTTTTTCCTAGATCTTCTCTCTAAAATATTTGTTCCAACATTGGATTTTTTACTCAAATTTTATATTCCAGTTCCACTTAGTTTTTTTTATTCATATTCAGATCCTGTTTCTACTCATATTTCAGATCCAATTTCTACTCAGATCCAATTTCTACGTGCTAGTTTGTCTACCCGGCTTATTCTTTTACTATACTTTCCAAACTCAAGTTGGTCTATTACCTTCTTGAGTTTGAGGGGGGGGGGTGTTAAAGTTCATAATTTCCTTATTTATTTATTTATTTATTTTATCTTATTTCCTTATTTTAGTTATTCCATTCACAATGTTATTTCCTTTCCTTATTGTATTGCATAGTTAGTTTAGATTAGTTCTTTCATTTTCTTTATCTTATAAGGCTCTATAAATAGAGCTCTCCCTTTATGTAATATCAATTCATGCAATCTATTTAATAATATTTTTCTCTTCTCTATAATCTTAACAATTCTTAGTGATCAATCAAATTCATATATGTCTGGTAAAAGGGGCAATGAGAAATTCTTTTATGCTAAAAGATGCATTCATTTCAATTATTTTGGGGTCCATTGAATTTCAAGTAGTTAATTTCACCAATAAGATACGAAAACTTATTTTATATTTGAAATTGCACAAAAATGACTATTTGTCATATAGAGGCCTGCTAAAATTTTAGGGAAACGTCAAAGATTGTTGGCTACATCAACGATTAAGTGAAAATCCAATCTTTTGACCACGCGATTCTCGGTTTTTGAAATATTTTTTTGGAAAAAACGTGTTTTTAAAGTCCCCGGTTTGTTTTACAAGAAAACAAACAAAAAGTTGTATAAAAGATAATCCAAAAACGAATTTTCTTTTACCATTGAAACCAGAGATAACTTAATAACTTCTTTGCTAGGGTTCGGGAACTAGGTTATAAATCAAAAAGGTGTTAGGCATCCAATCCGCCCTTTCGCTCTCTTAATGGATCATGTATTTAATTATTATTTGAGATATCTTATAAGTAGTTTGAATGTTTTCAAAATAGTCCTTTCTGATAGATTTAATTTAAAAAGATATTTATGAAATCAGACTCGAGCTTATAAGTGCCTACTTGCTTTCTTGTAAAAGAATTCTTTCTTTCTTGCCTTCTTGTAGAAGAATTCCTTCTTCCTCAAGCTTTCTCCCTCTAAATTGAATGTCTCGCGAGAAAATGGCCAATACCTTGATAAAATGGTTTTATAGCATGAGATAATGGAATGTTTGTGCGAGATATTGGTCTCAATCCCAGGGCTTACCTAATAGACTTTTCTATGCATGTATAAGACCTTTAGGTCTTTCTAGTGTTCCTAATTGAGTCTAGGACTCGATGCGGATGCTCACTTTTTCGAGAAAATTGAATTATTGTGAGAGTCGTGGATTGGGGTGTTCACAGATTGCTTGCTTATTTGTCAAAGAAAAACATAATATGTTATTACACCAACTTTTTGGTAGTTTTCCTATTTCACCCTTATCACTATATAACTTGTTGATAGTTTTCCCATTTTTTCCTTATCACTATAAAATTTTTTGGCAGTTTTCTTATTTTACCCCTATCACTATATAACACCAGTATTTGGGCAAAATATATACAGTTAAGTAGGCTTAAACATGCGATCTAAAAGGTACAAATATAATTTATAACCACTAAATTAACAATAGTTTTATATTAAATTTTACATATGTATAAAATAAGACCTACACATATTAAGTGTGCACCCGTATCTAGTAGCGGTGAATACAAAGATAGAATAAAATACAAAAAGAAAGAAGAAAATTTTGCTCCGTACTTGCCCCACTAAATATATGTAACTATTAACTACATCCACCTCTGATTACTCTATTGAATTTTTAACTATTATGTATGTGTCAATATAGTATGATCACTTTTACCCAACTAATTTAGCTTTTGATTTCCAATCAAATTAGCCCTCGAACTATTTATTTTTGTCATTTGGGCCCCTTCAACCATTTTTCCTCCCATTATTAGCCAAATGGATTTAGTCATACTTATTGTCGATCATTGTGAGATTTTATTTGTCACAAACACACCCTTAATTACTTAATTCAAACACTACATTTGATATAAAATCATGAATCATGGTGCTAATTGAAGTTTGTGACTGTGTTTATGCGTAAGAAATAAGATGTTTTGTATATGCAATTTATTGAGCGGCGAAACAAGCTTTGACTATAATCATTCCACTAATAATTAAACAAAAATTAGATATATATATATATATATATATGGGTAAATTGACTTGGGAACAATGATCTAAGGGCCAAAATTAACCAATTGAAAGTTCAAGGGTTAAATTGACTCGAAGGTAATAATTAAGAGGCTTAATTAATGCAATTGTTAATTTTAGGCTGCCAATTAAAGGTGCATTTGTTTATTTGTTTGAATCTGAATAGCTCAATCTCAAGACCAAATATTGACTTTAAAGTTTGAAAATTGAATATAAAAAATATGTTGGTTTTCTTTCTAAATGTCACATTTGTATAAGTGTTGTAGGTTTGAGCATACCATATTTGAATGCTGAATGAATGTTATTTGAACAATTTTGTACTTGTTTGCTTATTTTATAAAAACAACTGAAGGACAAAAAAGATATTTTATCTCTTTAAAAATTAAGTTTTAAATGTTAAAAGGGAAGGGAACCTCTTAATTTTTAATAGGCAAAATAACACTTAAAATCTAAGTTTTTAAAGTTACCAAACATATTTGAAAACCTCTAAAATATGAATGGACCACCCATTCAGACTTCAGAGTTGCAAACAAATAGCACATGACACAAAGTAAATAGTTCGGGGACAACAAAATAAGTTAATATATATTTAACATCGTCTCCATCCAAATTTTAAATATTATATCTTTTTTGGGAAAAAAACAAAAAAACTCTGAAGTTTGGGGATATCTGCAATCTCAACTCCGATAATAATAAAAAAAATTATTTTTTTACCCAAAATACCCCTAAAACTTATATCAAAATAAGTTCAGACAAATTATAAAATAACTAAATAAAGACTAAGCACTAAGATAAATGCACAAATAAATATTTTAATAGAAGATGAAAAAAATAAGCAGGCAATGAAAATATTTGTTACAGGTTATAAAATTATGTTTCAAAATATTCTTAACTACCGTTAATCCTATATTTAATAATGTTGACATATAATGAATTAGAAATTATGGTTTGTGTATAATGAAGTTTTCAACATGATTCATAAAAATCTCATTCTAAGATTTTAAGTATGGGGAGATAAATTGGAAAAAGACTTCTAAATATTGTAGTTGCATCTTTCGCAAATTCTATTTATTTGTTTTTAAATATTTTTTGTGCTTTTCAATATTTTAGAAGTCATTATTTTAATATTTGTGAGATAAGATGTATAGTATTTGACAATTAGGTTGTGTGCCTATAGGGTTAATTATGTATTATTCTTTATTTATTAATTACAAAAGTGTAAATTATTTTTAATTGAAGCCCAATGACTAAATTAAATATCATAGGTTAAAATTTCTTATTAATGCAAAAGAAGAATAATTTCAATACTTTATGACTATGTTTAGTGGGACAGATAAAGAAGCCATATATGATATGATAAAAGTTGGATATGATAAGAGTCGGAAGTATTCGGATAAGATTATATGGTATAGGATCAAATAGTAGTAGTCGGATAAGGAGCGTGTGGGATCGAACATGATAAGGACTAGTCGGATAAGGATTAAATAAATTATGCATTTAGTGCAATCCCAGATTAAACGTTTGGATTTTATACAATACAGTACAACTTAACTTAAGATTAAAACATACCCGTAATTTTAGTTTTTGTTTATTTAATGCAATTTTCTTATATATGAATATCAAATAAGCTTTTTAAAAATCCATTCCTTTATAAATAGAAAAGTTTCAAATTATATAAAATATTTAAAAACTAGTCTACATATGTCATATTTTAATAAGTACTTGATTTTAGTTGCTTTACATATGCATTACTTTCTAATTTAATATAATTTTAATTTTGTTTATAAGCATTAAGTAAAGTTTCGTATAAATCCTTTCATTTAATACAAAATATAAATATACAATAACATATGAAAAATGATTTTTATGAGTTGACTAACCATGATTTTGGGTAGTCAGAAATTTTCATTAATTAATTTGGTTATTTAAAGGGAACAAAGAAGAAGATCGAAACAAAAAATAAATGAATTAAAAAAATATTTATTTTGTTATATGTCAACAGTGGGTTAGAAAAACACTACCTATAATGGTGGTAAATTTTATTTGGATCTTAGGAGATAAAAGGGATTATCAGGATTATTAATCCCATTCGCTATCCTATCTAGTATTGCACCAGGTGCAGGATAGGATAATGATATTCAGTCCGCCTTTGCACCAAATACGGAATATGATTTATCTATCTTAACATTTTCGACCACAAACACATGATATATAGGATTAATCAATCATATTCCCCTATGTTCTTCCTAACAAACACACCCTATAAGAATTATATTTAACAAAAAATTAACTGACAAAGTTATAATCATAAATATTAATAAATATGTAAGTTTAATCCATATCCAACATTTATACAACAAAATAAACATAAGAATTAAAAAATGGATGCTATAATTAAAAGAAAAAAAAAAAGAAAGAAAGAAAGAAGGAAGGAATATTGATAACATATATAAAAGAAATTTTTGATGCAATAATATAATAATATAATTAAACAACTTTGTTATTACAAAAATAATATAACAACAAATTTTGGTATTGTAACACAAAAAAAATAATCTAAACCCATATTTCACTTGAAAGTTATTAAAAAATATAAATAATATAGATGTTTTTCATATTATTTAAGAAACAATTGATTTTTTTTCTTAGAGTTCCCACATCAAAATTTGTCTTATTCATCTTAGGTCTGCAAAATTAAACTCTAAAAACAAAAAATATTTAAATTATCACAAGAACTAGAGGGTAACTTTATTTGTTGAAGTAGTTTTGGATTTACTTGGTGAAATGTGTTGCATTTAAAATATAATATAAAAACACCAACGTATTATTTGCTTTACATAAAAGAGGTTTAACAACATTATTTTTATAATTAAATTTATATGCTAGCATAAAAAACTCTAAAGGGAAGAAATATAATGAAAACAAAAAATATCAATGTTCATAAAGCGAAAAATAATATTTACACCATTTTATTTACATTTTTTCATTATGTACCGTCAATTATTTCTTCAAATCATAATATTCATATAAAATTGTTTCTAATTCAAGTTTAAAATCTTTCTGAAAAAAAATTTAATTTGTATAACTATTTTTTAACCTATTTGTAATTTTATAAATTTAATTTATGCATTTAACATTCATTGCCTAACTATGTGTGATGCATGTGCACCATGACTAGTACATATAAATCTATGTATACATCGAATTGGATTGGAACGCAAATGGATTGGATTGGTATATATTTATATCATATTTGTTAATAAAAAGGCTTAATAGATTTAGATTAATTGATTTGGCTTACATATATTAGTAATCAGATTTGATTAAGGTAGAAATCTGATCCATTGACATGCCTACCTGGAAGGCTAATAATTGTTAGAGTTAGTAAGCCTATATGTTATTTCCTTTTATCTTAAGGGTAGTTTTGTCCTTTACGTTTTCTTTGTTCTCAATGTGTAAGTTAGATATTTTTTTTTTGAAATGAATACACACACACATACACATTGACCGAGCACAACAACCTTCAAAAGCCGGTAACTTATGAAGGAATTGGAACCCAATATATGCATATGCACACACACACTCAATCCCGATGTGTAAGTTAGATATTTATCTTGCTTTTGTATGTTCCTTTTCTTTAATGCTCAATATACATCAGATTTGTTTTCTCTCTAAACTTTTGTGTGCTTAAGTTATATGGTATAAGAGGAATCAACGTTCTTAGTCTCTTGGTAAAGGTATTTTAGTCGATAATCGGTTTTTCTCCTCTGGTATGTCGGTGAGCTTCATCTGATGGTTAGTATTATTTTTGTAACTCCTTTGTTGTGTGGGATTTAGTATTTACTTTTAAGTTTAGAATGGTTTTTTGTTTGGTATATGTCATTTGGCAAATATATGTCTCAAATTGGTTAGGTTTTGGTAGAGAGCTTGTTCTCAATCACTTGAATAATTTGGTATAGTTTTTAGATTTTTGTGGTATCTTTGAATAGTATCATTTGGCTTTTGGGGTGAGATATGATAGACGATAAATCTAACTCTCTTCAGGCCATTAGTGTTAGATTAAATGGTCCAAATTATGGATATTGGTCTGATGCTATGATACATTTTTTTACGGGTAAAGGAGTGTGAAATTATGTTGATGGAAAGACCGAAAACCATCGGATAGCACCACAGAAGGGTATGAAGCTGATGTTAAAAAGTGAAAAATGAACAAATCAAAAATTATTACATGGGTAGGCAACTCTATTGATCTTTTGATTGCCCTTCAACTATTGAAGTTTAAAACAGTTAAGGAAAAATGGGATCATTTGAAAAAGTTATATACTAAATTAAACTTCACTAATCAATATCAGTTAAAAATTGATGTTCGAGGTGTTCGACAGCGTGATCGTAATATTCAGGAGTTTTACGGGAAAATAACTGACTTATGGGACCAACTTGCTCTCACCGAGCCGACGGGTCTTACTGCGTGTGAGGATTGGATCAGGTACAGGGAGCAACAACGTTTGTTACAATTTTTAGTCGCACTGCAGGATGACTTTGAGACTCTCCGTGGTTCTATTATGCATAGAGACCCTCTTCCTAGTGTTGATTCTGTGGTTAGTGAGCTTATTGCAGAAGAGGATCATTTAGGGACGCAGACAGGGAAAGACATTATTAATGTTTCTACTCAGTCAGTGTTGGCAGTTCAAACACAGCCTTCGTTCCAAGCTTTTCAAAAAAAGCAACATTATAATACGAGACTTTCTAGTGACGAATGTACTTATTGTCATAAAAAAGGTCATTGGAAGACTCATTGCCCTCAAAGAAATATGTAACAAAGTAAAGGTTCTACTTCTTAGACATCTCAATATGGAGTTCCTCAGCATCAACAACAGTACCGAGCTCCTCCTCCTCAGCAACAGTGACATGGAGGATTACATTCTCAGCAGTATTGGAAACCCCCAACACTTCCTCGGGCATATCCTGCTCAAACAGTTACTTCCTCAAATAGTGATGTCCCATTTTCTGATGTTGTTGTGCAAATGGAACAGTTCCTTATTCAGTTACTTGATATTGATCCATCTATTGGCTTTTCATCCAGTAGCATACCATTAGGTAATCGTAGGAATGTATGGATTTTTTATTATGGTGCTTCTCATCATATGACTTTTGACAAATATATTTTTTCTTATATCACCGCACCACCACAATTTTTTTGTATCATTGCAGTTAATGGTGCTTCTATGTCATTGGCTGGTATAGGTTCAGTTTCCTCGTCTAACTTGTCACTTCCCGATGTGTATTTCCTTCCTCAACTTATTATGAGTTTGATTTTTGTTAGCCAACTTTGTCGTTCTGGATGTCTCGTTTATTTTTTCGACACTCGTTGCTTTGTGCAAAATTGTCATACTCACAAGCTGATTGGGACAGGCTGTAGAGAGGGTGGTCTCTATATTTTAGAAGATTTTTATTTTTGTAAAGCTGCATCTGCTTCTTTTGCTTCCCCTGTTGATATATCAACCTTTCGTATGTGACCTAAGTCCAGTGGTTTTTATCTGTGGCATTCCAAGTTAGGTCATGTTTCCGGATCTCGATTAAATTATCTTATGTCAACTTGTGTGTTTGGGGGATGTTTCAAGTCATGACATTTCTGAATGTGCTGGTTGTAAACTTGGAAAGTTTATTGCATTATCTTTCTCTAGTAACACCTCTATTTCTTTTGCACCTTTTGATTTAATACATTTTGATGTATGGCGACCTGTTCTTTTTGCCACAAAAAGGGGGTTCCAGATATTATGTAACTTTTATAGATGATTATTCTCGTTACTGTTGGGTGATTTTAATGAAACATCGTTCTAAATTTATTTTTATTTTTAAAGTTTTTAGAAATATGGTACAGATTTAATTTTCTACTGTTATTAAATGTTTTTTAGGTGACTTGGGCGGAGAGTATACATCAAGTGATTTTGCTGATCTGTTGTCCTCTGATGGGACTGTTCATAAGTCTTTGTGTACTGATATACCCTCAATAGAATGGTGTCGCCGAATGAAAACACCGACATATTATGGAGACTGCTTGATATATGCTTCTTCTTGCATCTATTCCTAGTATATTTTGGGGAGAGGCCGTTCTCACTGGTGTGTATCTGATTAATAAGATTCCAAGTACTTTGACTGGTGGTATTTCACCTTATGGGAAATTATATGCAAAACCTCATGATCATTCCTCACTAAAGGTTTTTGGATGCACTTTCTTTGTTTTATGTTATTCTGTTGATCGAGGCAAAGTTTATCGTCGTTCTATTATGTGTGTGTTTCTTGGATATAGTGATACTCGAAAAGGATATAGTTGTTATGATCTGATCGGTAAAAGATTATATGTTTCTCGCCACGTGGTTTTCTTGGAACGCATTCCTTTATATATGATCCCTAATAGAGCTAGGGAAATTCAAGAGTCTGAGTTACTTTATATTGACCCCTTCCCAGATATTGACACTGGTACCTTGTCTAAGGGTTCTTCTGATACTTCTCCCGTATTACATTTGCTCCTAGATATAGTAACAGATTCAGATCTTCCTCTAGTTGAGTCAATTCTACCAAGATATCCTCAACGAGATCGTCATTTTCCTAAGAAATTGAGGGATTATATGACCAACTCATGTTACTCTACACCTTTTGCATCATTTTTGACAAATATTCATAGCTTATCAGAGCCTACGTCTTATAAAAAAGCAAGTATTGATCCTCTTTGGCACCAAGCCATGGATAATGAGCTTTCTGCCTTACGTCAGACTCGGACATGGGATATGATGCCTTTACCTCTAGGCAAACATGCAGTTAGTAGTCGTTGGGTGTATAAAATTAAGACTAACACAGATGGATCAGTAGAAAGGTACAAGGCTCATGGTTTTACTCAAGAGTATGAGGTCGATTATTAGGAGACTTTTGCCCCTATGGCGAAAATGACTACTGTTCGTCTGTTAATTGCGGTTGCTTCTGCTCGTCAGTGGGGATTATATCAGATGGATGTTAAGAATGCTTTTCTTAACGGCGATTAACTTGAGGAAGTTTGCATGACTCCTCTTCTTGGAGTCCCTCATAAGCCCGGAGAAGTTTGTAAACTTCATAAAGCCTTGTACGGTCTTATACAAGCCCTGCGTGCTTGGTTCGAGAAATTCGCTATGTTATTCTTCGGTATGCCTTTCGTGCTAGTAATTCTGATCCCGCTTTATTTATTCGCTCTACATCTATTGGCAGTGTATTTTTACTTTTATATGTCGATGATATGATTATAACAGGTGATGATTGTGTTGGTATATCGGATTTGAAAGTTCAATTACAATGAGAATTTGAAATGAAAGACTTAAGAGCTCTTCGTTATTTTCTTGGAATAGAGGTTACTTCCTCTACAAAGGGGTATTTATTGTCTCAATTAAAGTACGCAACATATATTATTGAGTGAGCTCGTCTTACTGACAAGCGGGTAGTACAAACTCCAATGGAACTTTATGTCCGTCTTGCCCTATCTAATGGTGTCTTATTAATTGATTCGACTCTTTATCGAGTTATTGTTGGAAGCCTTGTATACCTTACCATTATTCGCCTTGACATCACCTATGTTGTTCACCTCGTAAGCTAATTTGTTTCAACTCCTACTTCTGTTCATTAGGCCACGGTGCTTCGGATTCTTCACTATCTTCAAGGTACTTTATTTCAGAGTTTATTAATTTCAAGTTCTTCTTCTTTGGAGCTGCGAGCATATTGTGATGCTGATTGGGCAGGAGATGTTACTGATCATAAATCCACCACTGGCTATTGTGTTTTTTTTGGAGACTCTCTTATTTCTTGGAGGAGTAAGAAACAATCAGTTGTCTCTAGATCATCCGCTGAGGTCGAATATCGTGCTATGGCGGTCACAACACAAGAGATTATTTGGCTTCGTCGGCTTCTTGCTAATTTAGGTGTCTCTATGTCTACTCCAACTCCGATGTTTTGCGACAACAAAAGCGCCATTCAGATCGCCCATAACTCTGTTTTTCATGACCGCACAAAGCATACTGAAATTGACTGCCATTTTGTTCGGCAGTGTTTTCAACAGGGGTTTATTTCGCTGCCATATATCTCATCCCAGATGCAGCTTGTTGATTTCTTCACAAAGTCCCATAATATTTCTCGCTTCTTGTTTTTCCTTAGTAAACTTTCGATGCTACTAGCTATTCCATCACGAGTTTGAAGGGGGTGTTGGAGTTAGTAAGCCTATATGTTATTTCCTTTTATTTTAAGGGTAGTTTTGTCCTTTACGTTTTTTTTGTTCTCAATGTGTAAGTTAAATATTTATCTTGCTTTTGTACGTTCCTTTTCTTTAATGCTCAATATACATCAGATTTGTTTTCTTTCTAAACTTTTTGTGTGCTTAAGTTATCAACAATATCACCTATCAGCTTTTAGTATTCTTTTTTTTTTCATCTAATGCATATTTTTTTTGTACCGCGGGACTTCTTAGTTCAGGTGCATTTCCAACAATGTACTTTTTACTAGGTGTACGTATTACACCTTGTAGTTGCTTCTTTCCTTGTTGGTCTTTTTATGAGTGCCATTGTAAAGCATATTTGTATGCTAATAACGGGATGCATATTTCATAGCATCGTGGTGAACTTTTATGCAAGACCATTGGATCACATAATGACCGATGTGTTCAATGTTAGATTCTTATGGGAACTTAATATTAATTAGTACCTAAGATGCCAATGTCTTGTATGAGAAGTAAATTGATGAAAATTTTAAGGATCCAGCAAATAACTACACCAAATGTCGTATGCCTTTGGAATTTCTTACCCTAATGCCATTACTGTTTGCTGCTAAATTTATGTTCACCTTTGGATCATTTGCTAGTACATCAGCACTTGTTTTTTCTCTTTTTGATTTGTTGCTTATCTTTGTAGCATCACTAACACTCACCCTTATTTAGCGATTTCTTGTACTATAGTATTTGTTCCATTTATTCTTCACGTTCTTACCTCTGCAGCCTCGCCAATAACCCCTTCTTGCATGATTAATTGTGTAGTAATATTTGTTTTATCTCCTTCAACTACATATCTCATTTCTGGAGTGTCATTAACACTAACCTTTTGAGCTATTTCTTGTTCAGAAAATTTTTATTCACCCCTTTCAACTCTTTCATTCTCAGTAGCCTTGCTAACAACCCCATCTTGAGAAGTTTCTATTGCATTATATGTTTATCCAAAGTCACTAAGAACAATTTCTTGTGAAATTTCTTGTGCAATAATAATTGTCTCACTTTTTCCAACTCCCTCACCAGCACTAACTATCACATTATCTGTTACTTTTTTCATTTTGATAACGCCTATGATCAAATTATACAGATTTTGGAAAAATGTTCAATACTCAAATGGACCATAGCATTGTTTGTTTCATTTTGTGTTTGCGCTATTTCGGGGTTGAGGAAAGTTGACGAATGATGATGGATTTACCTCAGTCCGTTTGAAGTCTTAAAAGCAAAATGTAAAGAAACATCAAATGTTTAAGCATTCTCAACCTTAGCTTGATCAGTCTAAAAGTTTTCTTTTGAATCAAGTTTGCTTGGACAATCCTAAATGCCTTAGTGCTTCTCGCTTTGAGAATGCTAATCCCGTTGGTGGCAAGGCCAAAGAATTTATTTGCAGACTAGCATGGTTTGAATTTTTTTATATTTTGTGTTTCTCTTTGAAGAAATATAGCTTTTGATTACGATTGGATGAGTTTTGATATATAATAAAGTGCTTTTTGATATATTCCAATAAATTATGAAGTGCAACTACGTGTTTGGTATTTGAAAGAATTAACATACATATTCTAGTTGATGTTAATTGGTTATGGTTATTCAGTTGATAAGTTCTTTTAGCATTCCACAAAGTGTTGATGTATTTCAATTGATGTACATATTCATACAAATACTACTCTATTTATAAGTTTTTGAATAACTGTTGTTATTTATATATTTATGTTTTGAATGCGACAATGTTCAAAATATATATCTGCAATACAGGTTTGGAGGCTCTTAAGGAACCCTATTTTCTTATCTTTATGGTTTTTAATGGAAAATACTACCCGGACAAAGATGTTCTTTCAACAAGTGCGAGTGCGAACCCATCTTATAGATGCAAGGCACGTTTTGCTTTGGAAAATCGGCAACACTTTTTACCATTTATGAAATTGGCCCCCCCCCCACCCACCCACACAACAATCTCTTCCCATGTCACTTGCTTTTGAAAAAATCCTTAATTTTCTTCTACCTTAAAACCTCAATTTCTTTTCTTCACATTCTCTACCGCCAGTCACCTCCTCTAGCATCACCTCTAAGTTAATGTACCTCGTTCTCTCTCTCTTTGATATGCAATTTGTTCATCACAAAAATCCTATATTCTTACTCTTTACTTCATCTTTGAAAGAAAATAAACTTTCTTACATTTCACATTGTGTTCCTCCTTTAAGGCCTTATCTTTCGATCCAATACATATTTATATATATATATATACGTATATATATGAAGGGTAAATTTCAAATAAGATTTTAAGGATCTTAATTCACATATTAAACATTTTGAGGTCAAATGGATGAATTTTTTTAATGCAATATGGTGGAGATATAAAGTTGCTCAATAAGCAACTTTTCAATCAAACTATTTCCTTTCTCATTTTATCTGGTAAAGTATAATTTTTTATATATATCTTTTGTGCTCCCTAACATTTTTTTTTCTCTTTTCCGTTTTAACTGAACCGCTTTCAACCCGAAAAAAAATAAAAAATAAATTGGCTGGTGGAACCGGGGATTCCCAAAACCCGGTTAATTTAAATTATAGAAACGAAAAATAGGATCGTGAAAATCTTAATCAGCGGAGGAGTATGCAACTCTGAAAAACAAAACGCCATCAGAATAATTCGCCACCGGCAGTGACCAGCGTGCTCCCCAGACTTCCCATTCCTACAACAAAACCGCATAATCTCCCCCATTAAATTCCCCCAAATCCCAAATACTATGTTCCTGACGAAACCCTAACCCTAGCCCTAATCGCCCACTCGTCTTCATCGAAACCCGCTTTATATGATGATGGAAACTCATATGAATTACAATTTCTTTGAGAGACGCACGATTACCAAATGCAAAGCTCCTGCTGTTAAATGGTTGAAGGAATGGTAACTATCTCTCGTTCTCTCTCCCCTAGCTCTTTACTTGCTGTTAAATACACCCCCCTTAGATTAAAAAAAACAAACAAACCAGATTTTGAAACCCGAATTCCTTCTAAATCTGAATCAGAAAACCCCCAATTCGTTCTCCTACATTCCCAAATCACAAAAATGGCGTCCAAAACTGAAAAACAAAACCCTAAAAAACAATGGTCCTTAGAAGACTTCGAGATCGGAAAGCCCCTCGGCAAGGGCAAATTCGGACGCGTCTACCTCGCCCGTGAAATCAAGGTACACACATACACCCAAATCTAACATATATCAATGTAGACAAAAAGGTTTTAGAGAGAGAAAGAGAGATTTGAGAATTGTTTAGAATTGGAATTGAATTTGAAAGTTTTTGTGGAACGAGCCAGTACATAGTGGCATTGTTTAGAATTGGAATCGAATTTGAATTTTTTTTGTGGAACAGAGCCAATACATCGTAACATTGAAGCTGATATTCGAGAGAGAGATTTGAATTGTTTAGAGTTGGATCTGAATTTGAATGTGTTTTGTGAAACAGAGCCAGTACATTGTGGCATTGAAGGTGATATTCAAAGAACAAATAGAGAAGTACAGATTGCACCACCAGCTTAAAAGAGAGATGGAGATCCAAACTAGTCTTCGTCACCCTAACGTTCTCAGGCTCTTTGGTTGGTTTCATGATGATGAGAGAATTTACTTGATCTTGGAGTATGCTCATGGTGGTGAGCTTTATAGACAGCTCCGCAAAACCGGTCATCTCGGCGAGAAACAAGCTGCCATTGTAATCTCTCTGCTTTGTATATATATAAATATTATAAACAAAAGGACTGTCCATTTTGAGGTGTAAACGGATAAATGTTTTCATAAAACTTGGTGCTGATATTTTTATGATGAGTAGTAGATCATTTTCATCAAATTTTATCAAAATACTTAATTTAGAAATGGGAGAAAAGAAAGGCCCGTGTTTGGCTTGGAGAGAGATGGAAAATGAAGTAAGCTTGAGCCTATGATCATCTAAAACTTACAAAAATGAATATATGTATGAATTTTCACAACACCTACTTTCGGTTTGAATTTTGTTACGAAATTTTGTAGAGGTGTTCTACGCTTTGTAGAGATCATCTCCACAAAATTTAATGGAAAAGCTCATCCATTTACCCCTTGAAATGAATGATCCTTGATTTTCTTAAAGAAATGACCGTTCTTTTTTAGAGCAAACTATATATATATATTTTATCAGAAACAAGAGCTTTTATTGATGCGCGCTGCAATATTAATTTGTGTTACGTTAGGGTTTTAAATCTGGTTCTACAAATCTTATTGTTAGCATGTGTTGCAATTCTAACTTGCATTATGTTAGGGTTTCAATTCATGTTTACTGTTTGGTAAGCTAAATTTGAGTTATACTGTTTTGCAGTTCTTACGGACATGATTTGTTATGTTTAACTGAATATTAGGGTTTGAGTTGTGCATATTTTTGAGATTTTTCTAATGTTTTTGGTTTTGTGAGTTCAGTACATATCAAGCTTAGCGCAAGCGTTGGCATATTGTCATGAGAAGGGTGTGATTCATAGGGATATCAAGCCAGAAAACTTGTTACTTGATCATGAGGTATGCTACAGAAATGAGAAACCATAAGTCTAACTTCACTTTAACTGAAATTAGTTGTATTTCAACTCCACGATTGTTACAAAAATCTTGTAACTTCGTCTTCTTTAAAGAATTAAGTTGTATTTTAACTCTAATGGGTTTTTCCAAAAAAAAAGCAGAAACTATAGTCCTGGATTAGATTTTGGTTTCGCTATAAGTCCGCAGCTAACCATTTTGTAGACTTAGATAAGGATATGGTTGAATATGCCGATATTTTTCCGAGAAGTTAGGAATGACGAGAGTTGTGTATTTTCTTTTCAACCTGATTTCGCACTTGGATGGACTTCTGACTAACTAGTTCTGCCTTACTGTCCTGTTCGACTATCTGGTTAGACAGACCTTTATCTTTCTCTTTCTGTTTTCCTTTTCAGCAACTTGAGTAAAAATAAGACTAATTTTTGCTAAAGTTTGAAGTTTTGAAATTCTGATTTCCTACATTTTGTTTTGACTTTTTTGTTTAGCGTGTCTTTGGAAACCCAACTTCTTAACTGTGAAATTGGAATTGGAATTGGAATCGTATTCTTATAAACCAGAAATCTCACATTGATTAAAATGGTCGACTTTTGTACATTGAGCAACTTTTCAGCAACTGCACTCAAGCGAAGACTAATCTGAAGTTTGAAACAACCTTCAAAGGGTAAAACAAAGGTTTCACATTAAGTACCTTTATGGTCCATTAAATTGTAGGGTGTATTGAAGATTGCGGATTTTGGATGGTCGGTCCAATCAAGAAGCAAGAGACACACCATGTGTGGAACTTTGGACTATTTAGCACCAGAAATGGTGGAGAACAAAGCTCATGATTATGCTGTTGATAATTGGACATTGGGTATCCTTTGTTATGAGTTTTTGTATGGCAGCCCTCCATTCGAGGCAGAGAGCCAAGTAGATACGTTCAAAAGGTAAGGGATGCACATTTGATTCACGTCATTTGATGTTTATAAATCATATGATTAGATATATGGTGAATAAATATTTGTCATTCTGTACAGGATTATGAAGATTGACCTGAATTTCCCTTCCGCCCCTCAAGTTTCTGCAGAGGCTAAAAATCTCATTACTCGGGTAAGTTTGTAAATAGGTATCTCCTCATCATGTGAATGAAAAGAAAAAATAGCAATGGAAAGTATTTTGTTTTCTTTTTTGTAAAATTTGAGCAAAAATTTGTGCAGCTTCTAGTGAAGGACTCTTCTAAAAGGCTCTCTCTTAGGAAGATAATTGAGCACCCTTGGATTATCAAGAATGCTGATCCCACAAGTACCTGCTACAAATAACATAATTGTGTTCAGTCTAAGTACAACTCTTCAATGTGCTTGAGAGTGCTTATAAGTGCAGTATGTAATATTACTTTCTTGTTTGGTTGTTATCGGAAGAAAATAGTGTAAAAGTAAAATACAATCTTTTCGTTTACTACGCCAACCAAACAACATTATCCTCTTTAAACTAGTTCTCATGCAGCATTTATTTATAAAACACAATGTCAAGGTTGGTTGTTTTTCCATTGCATTAGTTCTTACGAAATTGGTTCCTCATAGCCCAAACTCATCCAGCATTTGATGTAAATATATATATACGCATAGTGTATTTTGCTGTAGGTAAGGTATAATTTGCGAGGGCGGAAAAATGCGCCCTGAGAAGATTGTTTAGTTCAACATGTTCTTGGAGAGAAAATTGGCACTGCCCCTCTGAGCCAAAGTCTCTCTGTATGTGTGTGTATTGTGTTTGTCCTTCACTGGATTAGGGAAGTATATTTAGGCATTTCATTTTCATGTGTTATTCAGTATGTTTTTTCTTGATAACCTTTGTCCATTTTTTGGCATGCTAAGGTTCTGTCCTCTGGACCTAGGTCTTTTGCGCAATAGACGAGTTTGACCAAATGATATGCTAAAAAGTGTGTTAGTCAGTGTATTAGACTTTGATGTATAGATTGAATCTGAAACCTAACACTGAGCAACGCATAGATTGATTCACACTTTAGTTTATCTAATTACTTTGGAAATTTAAATTGACCACAGTAACTTTTTCTTATTTAATAGTAAGCTAGCCGAGTATCTTAAATCACTTAAAGCATCTCCAATGGTTTTGTGAAAGTGGATTAGGTGCTGTGCAATTCTAACTTGCATTATGTTAGGGTTTCAATTCATGTGAGTGTGAGTGAATTCACTCGCCTCTCGTTTGGCAAGTTTAATTCGAAAACACTCAAGTACAATCTGCATTTTATTGCCTTATATTAGGCGAGTCTTTTGCAACACATTCACCTTTTGTGGGGTGAGCGTGACTTTTAAGTAATCTATGTATTAATTTTTATCTGGGTGGAAAGTGATGGTATATCTGCTGGCGGAACTCCGGTGTCGAATGAACGGACTGCCTATAAGCTGAAGGGATACTTCGATTTGGCCAAAGAAGTGATCGCCAAGGCTGTTAGGGCTGAGGAGTGGGGATTGGTTGACGATGCCATTTCGCACTATCAGAATGCTCAACGGATTCTGGCTGAAGCCATTTCCATGCCGGTACCTTCATATATCACCCCTAGGTATTGTATTTGTAAAGTTCTTCCAAATTTTGTTACTAGCATACGTAGATAGGTGCACGCTCGTATGATTATTCAAACACATACAATGAACAAAGTGTAGTAAGTAAGAAAAGAAAAATTGCCAGATTAGCTCATTAGTCATTACAGACTTACAGTTAGGAAATATTGCGATACAAGCTGGAAATTTTGATTGGAACATGAACCAAGGGTGTGCTTGATAGCAATCATAGAATTAGGGTAGAAATTGTTTGGATTCTAGGCAATTTCTTTTCTAGCCAATTTAATTCCATGGAAAAACATCACGTGTGTTTGATTGTATTTATTTTTAGCTGGATTTTTCCATGCAATGAGGACACATTTTCTTTGGTGTTGGATTTCCACATTTACCTATAATTAATTGAACTTTTTGCCTTTGAATGTTTTCCAATTTTGTTCTTGCATACATAAGAAACGTGCATGATAATTTCTCTTTGAAATACGTATATAAATACAATGGTTTTGGGAGGATTCTATTTCAGGTTGTGAAACTAAGGAACTTAATTGGCCAGAGTAGCTAATAAAAGGTAGGAAATGTTGTGGTAAAAGATGGAAATTTTGATTGGAATAAAGATAAAGTTTAGGAAGAAAACTGAAAAATGCTTATGAGATTGTCTGGGCTCAAGCTGTCACACCTTTTGTTTTAATCTCATCATTATGCTACACTTCCCAAACATTATACTATTACAACTTCTTCTTCATCATGGGAATAATAACTACATTTAGCAAATGTAAGATCACAGATATTTGAGGAAACACCACACAATTGATTGAACACCCAAGTACTTAGGAGTTAGGACCAATATCCTGCTGTAAAACCCAAAATAGATTAATCACTATGATACCAATTGTAAAATCCTAGTGTCTGTGCAGTACTGCACTAGTTCCTAGAGGGAGGTGAACATGATAAACCAATCTCTTTCTACAAATTTGCTCAATTTTAAAACTCAAAATTAGAGAGCGAGACAAGTGCCAACTTTATTTGGGAACCCCTTCCAAGGGATTCACAAATAAACTGCAAAAAAAGAGAGTAGATTTCATTGGAAACATGTTGGTAACTCCTATGCCTTCTTGGCTATCGGAATCAAATCCAATTTTGCCTCCTCCCTTTGATAGAAACTCCTGGTCTCTCAGTGAGTACCTTTTACACCTCCCCTGGTCTTGAAGATAAAGATAAACATATGAAAACAGTGTACACAAGCAAGAGAAAAAACTTGTGGGTCGATATGCTTAGAAACATTTGGATTTAATTTTTTTAGGGATCAAGCACATATTTGTAGTGTTTGCACGAGAACTCGCACAAACTTTGTGATACAATTCCCTAAAAACTTCCAAACGATCCCCTTTAATGTAATCTTAATTTTCTTTCAGCACTAACACTGTAAATTCATGGCTTCCCATTCTCCCATGAGAATAATTTCCTCTTCGTCAGAAGTCTTTCCTTCTATCTCTGCGCAGTTGTTGAACTCCAAACCATGCGTTCGACAAGAAAACTACCCCCTCCCCTCAATTCCACTGTTCAACTCCAAAAGAACCCAAGAACTTCCCTACAATCTCATTTTGAATTCCAGAGTTGTCAGACTTGTATTTATCAGTTTATTCGTTAACTTGTTAGATGAGAGAACTTTAAATTTTATTCTAATTAATACTAAAACAACTTTATTCCAATCCCATAAACGCCCACGTACCATCTTAGAAGGCTGATGAAACCTTCCCAGGGCCTGAGCTGTCCTGGTGCCAGCTATCAACCATTCTAGGGTGAATAACATTACAGATGTTCACAGCAGTGGTTTTTTCTCCCTGATAAATGTTTAGTAGGCCATGGTTAAAAGGTTCCACTCATCATTTACAACTATTTTTCTTAGCATGTTTGTAATTCCATCACCCTTGACATCCTTTATGACGATTTAATAAGTCCGTAGTTTTAATACAAATCGTTCAACATAACTACAATAGTCCAAAATCGAAAGAGTTCAAGTACTACAAGTGCCCATTGATTAAGCATTAGTCTTAGACTTAGGTTACCAAGCCATGAGATTAGACTTGGATAGTGGAGACCCAAGTTAAATAGGGGCTAAGTGATTAGAGTTTCGAGTTCAATCCCATCCTTGCTGTGCTACCAACAGAACATGCTATGCTCTAAACAATGTGAAATCTGTCCAAGTGTCACCATCAATAGACAATGGGCATATGACATGAAATGCAATGCTATATACCAAGCATGACATTCCATGCTTTATACCATGTGAAAGCATACTCTCCTTGTGTCTTGTGAGCATGTTGGCAAGCATGTATGATCGGAAAACTGCGGTTTGCCAATGGATGGATCAATACACGAACAAAATGAGTTCCACAATTCAACTTTAAAAGAACTCAAATCTCAAATCCCAACTGACTGCAAAAAAATAAGACCTATATATACGGGTAAAGCTATAGAAGCTTCCAGCAGTATACCCAATAACCTACTAAAGATAATCTTAATTTCCAAAAGAAACTCGTCCTATGAAAAGAAACAAAATATTTAAATAGACTCCTTCCATTATCTAAAACATGAGCTTCCAGTGATGAGTGCACCCCTCTTGTAAGCGAGAGGTCATGGGTTCGAAATTGTGAGGTGTGTTCACCGTGTAATTACATTTGGAATTTTCCACTGGAGCTGTGGCATATCTATAGCAAAGACGATTCTTTAGAGAAGAGCTCAGGGGCTGTGGAAGATGTAGGCTTGAAACCCATCAGGGATTGTTTCAAATCCTTCTAGGGACAGTTGAAAGGGGAGGGTTAGCCCCATTGTGTAGCCCATTATTTCTCTTTCCTAATTAAAATTTTGCTCTAGTCTGTGACTGGAGGTTTTCTTTTCTTTTTCTTTTTTGTAAAAAATGAAATACTAAAAAGAAAAAGGGAACATTAAAGTAATTGACTAGAGGTTTTTTTTTACGCTCTAGTTATTTGGTTCCTCTTTTTTGGTGACCTTAATGGAGCATAAAAGTTATTTTTCTGCATCTTCCCATTCCAACTTTATGTGTTTTCAACAGTGAACTAGAGAAGGTGAGATCGTATCGTCAGAAGATATCAAAATGGCAAGGTCAAGTTTCGGACAGACTACAGGCTTTAAGCCGCTGAACAGGTTATTAAATCTCATTCTTTTTTGGCCTTTCTATTATAACCGTCTTTTTATATGGATATTAAATGATAAGAGACCACTTATATATCCTTTTGCTTTCTTATGCTCTTCCGTATCAGGTCGCACGTCTGTAAACAAGGTATGGTCTTGTCTTGTTAAAGTGTAATCTACCATTGAAGCATTCTTAACCTTTCTATTTGAATCGAGTGGGTGCAATACTGTCCTTTGATGGTAGCAAAATACGGTCATTTAGTGAACCTCCAACATTCTTTTATATTTATGGTAACTCGTGGAAGTAGTAGCCCTCATATTGTTTAGTTATAGAAGGGATGTGAATTTGTATGGTAAAACATCAATGCTGAACATGAACCCAGTCTTGACTTCTATGCAAAATCAAGCATGCTTATGAAACTCTTTTTTATTATTAGTACTCTATGCTTGCAATATGCTTAATTATGTTCTCCGCAGAACATCTTACCCAAGGCACACACTGCAGCAGTTTTGCCAACAATGCCTAATACTAGAAAAGAGGCAGTACAAAAGTTTTCTGGTCCCAGTGGAAGGGGCTCTGTTGTGAGGAGCCAGTCTAACAAAGTCGTAAGCTCAAAACCTACACAAGAATCTAGCACTGGTGGTGGAAAGCTGGTTGAAATGATAAATTCTGTGATCGTGGACAAAAGTCCTTCTGTCAAATGGGAAGATATCGGTTAGGAACTGTGAGACATTAAATTTTTCTAGGACCTTTCTTTGGCCCTGTTTTATATGAGCAATTGGACTTACCCCTGTTTTCATAATCTTTAGACTTTGTCCGCCTACTTTTGGGCGAATCTCGGAGAATTACGTAAAAACAGGGGGTTAATTCAAAGGACAATGTTACAAAAATAGACATTGCCACCCCCACCCCCTCACACGCTATGAAGCATAGACTCGACATGCGACACACAACTTTTCCAAATGTAGGATATGACACGTGGGGGGGACACGTTCTTAATTAATTAATTATATATATATGCAATAAACATTATAAATATTTAAGAATTCAATAAAATGAAACTAGATTGCATTAATAACCCAAATACTCAAAACATGATCACTAAATTGTTCCATAATTAAAGCATCAAAAAGCATACATAGACTAAATTGTTCCATAGAATGATAGAAAACAAAAGGGGAATATAAAAAGTGGCTTAGTGCGTCATCCTCGGTTGATGTTGCAGTGAAGAAACACTAGGAGTAGTAGCCATCTAAATCAATTATCAAGTATTCGAGACTATAATTAAATCCAAGTGTTGGAGAGTATCAGAGTGTCCAACAAGTGTCGGGGCCCACACGTGGCCCCCAAGAGAGTGTCTGTGCTTCATAGCTCACACGTGAATAATTCTTTGAGATTTACCTCCATGCGGGGGCAAATGCTATGGTTATGAAGATAGGGGGCAAGTCTAATTTCTCATATAAAATTGTGGGTTTTTTTTTGTTGGGGGGGGGGGGGGGGGAGTTAAAAAAAAGCCCTTTTGTCAATATTTGGTTACTTCGCTTATGATCTTTATGCTTCTGTAATAATCATCAGTGATTGTTTACAGCTGGGCTTGAAAAGGCTAAACAAGCCTTGCTGGAAATGGCAATCCTACGAACTAAAAGAAGAGACCCATTTACTGGCCTTCGTAAACTGGCTCGAGGTAGCGGTTTGAAGAATTTTGCCTTCACCCATTTAAAATTCTACTACTTAAAGAACACTTTCCTGAAATGGTTTCTGGCTTCTATTTTCAGGTTTGCTTCTCTTTGGTCCACCCGGTACTGGGAAGACCATGCATGCCAAAGCAGTCGCTTCAGAGTCCGAGGCAACTTTTTTTAATGTTTCTGCTTCTACCCTAACGTCCAAATGGGTGTGTCTCTGTCCTCTATTTCAAATTTATCTCGGTATTGATTGTTACTACGTGGCACTTTCCCCCTTTATTGATGTTCATGTATGTTCACTGGTTCTGAAATAGGTGGGAGAGGGTGAAAAGCTTGTTCGGACTCTTTTCATGGTTGCTATTTCCAGGCAGCCATCTGTAATATTCATGGATGAAGTATGCTACTCTCTCCGAAAACGTTGTTGTCAGGGTTGATTCTACCTGTCACAGTTGCTTGTTTTATTTGTAGATTTTCTAGTGAAATATGATATTGGTTGCATGTAAAAATATGCCTCATATTGATTAGGGAAGATTATGAATACAAAGCTGGGACGATTTACTCTCTTGAATTGTTTTTACAAGTTAATTTGTTTCATTTATTTTGTATAGTTACTTTTGACATGTAAACAATTACTTTTTTTTCGATTCATTTGGTCAGTATGGGATTGCGTATCTAAGGCCTTGTGAAGAGGGTCCGCTGCAAGAGCAAATTTGGTCTTCCCAGTGGGTGGGATGCTATAATCTTGGGCCAATGTTTATTTGCCCCTCGTCCTCTCTTGCACCAAATCAATCCTCCCCCCCCTTCTTTTAGTAAAAGCCTCCATCGACGTTTCTCAATGGAACTTCGCACTGGCAGCTGGGTTTCCTATTTCAAGGCATCCACCTCTATGTGATTTTGGCTAGCCTTTTGGTTTTGGTTCATAAATGATTGGGGTTTGCATCTCAACCAGTGTTTTGAAAAACGCGCCATATGGCGTGCAATTGCGTTTTTCTCTGGAAAAAGCGCAGCTCCAATAGCTTTTTATTCAAATTGCTTATGCAATTTGATGACGTGGCACACTATTTTATGATATTGGCAAATTACTCACGTTATTTGGAAACACCAACTTAAAAAAAAAATAAAAAGGAAAAGAAAACCCTAGCTTTATTTCCTCCACCAAATCACGTTTTTCTCCTTCCTTCCGTTCTTCTTACTTCACCTTTCTTTTGAACGAAGCTGGATAGTTCTTCACCATGTTCTTCTGAACGAAGCTGGACAATGGAAGAACGAAGGAGAAGAAGAGAGACGTGATGAGACAAGAGAGGAGGGAGCTGGACAGTGGAAGAACGAAGGAGAAGAAAGAGATGAGACGAGAGGACGGAGGAGGCTGCAAAAGAAGAGAGGATATATTTTATGTTTAGGTTTTTATAAAGGTTAAAATGATTGTGTATCCTTTGTCATATGAAACATTTATAATATTTATTCACTCTTTTCTAGTGGAAAGGCCTTTATTAATGTATTATTTATTAGTATTATCTTATTATAAATAATAATAGTAAATATCTATAAATAGTTATTTAAAATAATATTGTGTTTTAATAAATTTTTATTAATATTCTTTAGTATAATATTGTTTTTTATTTTTTTTATTATTACACAATTCATTATCCAAATTGCTTACGCTATTAATCAATTTGTAAGTGTTACGCAATTCCAGAAGCAAAAAGCAACGTGTTACGCTACCGCAATTTAAAACATTGATCTCAACTAAGGCTGGAATTTTTGATCAGGAACAAAGCTTATATTGATTGGCAAAATCAGATACAAGCAAAGGTGCCGGAAGCGGATGAGAAATCCACCACCACGCACACCAGAAAACAAAAACAAAACCAAAAAAGAACGGCTCCATCCTCAATCACAAACTACAAATCAAAACTGATCCCATGCCCAAAAAACAAGCAGTAGCCCCTAATCCCCCACTCGTCTTCATCGAAACCCGCAGACTCTGTTTAATTAGATGATGATGGAAACTCAGATGAATTACAATTTCTTTGAGAGACGCACCATTACCAAATCCAAAGCTCCTGCTGTTAAATGGTTCAAGGAATGGTAAATATCTCTCTCCCCTAGCTCTTTACTTGCTGTTAAATACACCCCCCTTAGATAAAAAAAAAAAACAACAACCAGATTTTGAAACCCGAAATTCCCTCTAAATCTGAATCAGAAAACCCCCGATTCATTTTCCTACATTCCCAAATCACAAAAATGGCATCCAAAAATGAAAAGCAAAACCCTAAAAAACAATGGTCCTTAGAAGACTTCGAGATCGGAAAGCCCCTCGGCAAGGGCAAATTCGGATGCGTCTACCTCGCCCGTGAAATCAAGGTACACACATACACCCAAATCTAACATATATCAATGTAGACAAAAAGGTTTTAGAAAGAGAAAGAGAGATTTGAGAATTGTTTAGAATTGGAATTGAATTTGAAAGTTTTTGTGGAACGAGCCAGTACATAATGGCATTGTTTAGAATTGGAATTGAATGGGGCATTGTTTAGAATTGGAATTGAATTTGAATTTTTTTGTGGAACAGAGCCAATACATCGTAACATTAAAGCTGATATTCGAGAGAGAGATTTGAATTTGTTTAGAGTTGGATCTGAATTTGAATGTGTTTTGTGAAACAGAGCCAGTACGTAGTGGCATTGAATGTGATATTCAAAGAACAAATAGAGAAGTACAGATTGCACCACCAGCTTAAAAGAGAGATGGAGATCCAAACTGGTCTTCGTCACCCTAACGTTCTCAGGCTCTTTGGTTGGTTTCATGATGATGAGAGAATTTACTTGATCTTGGAGTATGCTCATGGTGGTGAGCTTTATAGACAGCTCCGCAAAACCGGTCATCTCGGCGAGAAACAAGCTGCCACTGTAATCTCTCTGCTTTGTATATATATAAATATTATAAACAAAAGGACCGTCCATTTTGAGGTGTAAACGGATAAATGTTTTCATAAAACTTGGTGCTGATATTTTATGATGAGTAGTAGATCATTTTCATCAAATTTTATCAAAATACTTAATTTAGAAATGGGAGAAAAGAAAGGCCCGTGTTTGGCTTGGAGAGAGATGGAAAATGAAGTAAGCTTGAGCCTATGATCATCTAAAACTTACAAAAATGAAAATATGTATGAATTTTCACAAATACCTACTTTCGGTTTGAATTTTGTGACGAAATTTTGTAGAGGTGTTCTACGCATCGTAGAAATCATCTCTACAAAATTTAATGAAAAAGCTAATCCATTTTAGTAGAGGTTTGAACACTGCTGCAGAATATATATCAAATAAAATAACCAATGGTATAGATAAAAAGCTAATCTCAAAAAAAAAAAAAATTTGATTTTAGTAAAACCATTTATAATTCAAAATTGCATTTTTACTATGCGATTTACACAAAAGTGGGTTTTCACTTGGATCAAGACCAGCCACCGTTGATAAGAATTAATCCAACGACTAAAATAATCAAATAAAGACAACTCGAATGTTAAAAAAAAATAGCACACAATATCTGGCCTATTTTGAAAAATTAACCAATCAAATCACGCATTTCCCAACTATTTTTTATTTTCGTTCCTGCGCTAAAAAATATCTAATAAAAATAAAATAGAAGTTGACTAATATTTCTCGCTTGTTCCTACAATAATGGGTTTTAATAATTTAATAGATTTGAATAATTTTTTTCATGGTTTTAGTAAATGTAATTAATGGTTAACTCAACCCCCTATTGTGGTGTATATACGTGTGTTTATACGTATAAACACATAACTACATAGGAGTGATGTTCACTTTGGTAAGTTGGTGTGGATAGGGGCATGGTAGTCACTAACTTGTTAATTTTTTATTTATTTACTTTTTAATATTAAGCTATGGCAAAAAAAAAAAAAATTGCACGCAAATGATTGACAGTGGCGTTCTACTCTGTTTCTCACCCGTTAAGAGGCTAACCCCAACCCACCCGCTTAACCCGCCCAATCCGCCCATTTTGCCATTTCTACATCAGTTTTCTTATTTTTTTCACACTTCAAATAGTACCATTTTTAATTTCTTATTTTGTCAAAATTAATTTGGACAACCACTTGTATTTTGAGTGGAAGAAAAAGAAGAAACTCTTTAAATCTTAAATTCAAAGTAATACTCCCTCCGTCCCAAATTGCAGGTCCTTATAGGAAATCTAACTTATTAAGGATCCAACATCATCATTACACTTTTTGCTTAATTTACATTGACTTTCTTTTTTTACCCTTTTATTTGTTCAAAACTTTTACTTGTACTTGAAAAGTGAAAGTACAAAAAGGCAAAATAGGTCTTAATTTTTATAGAAAGTGGACATTTATTTTGGAACATCCAAAAAAGAAAAGAGAGACCAGCAATTTAGGACTACCCTAAAACAAGGAGTTTGCTAAGCTATTTTGTGATATACGTGTGTTTATACGTATAAACACATAACTAAAGTTGTTCACTTTGAAGTTGGTGTGGATAGGGGCAGTTTTGTTAATTTTTTATTTATTTACTTTTAATATTAAGGATGGGCATAATCAACCCACCCGCTCGAATCCGCCCATTTTGCCATTTCTATCAGCAACACTTTCACCATTTTTAATTTCTTATTTGACAAACAATTAAGTTGTCGTGGTTTTCTTATCAAGCCCTCTAAAACAAGGAGTTTGCTAAGCATTGATTAAAGTTGGATAGTTTTGTTTTAGGACATAATCAATCAATTATATTTTCACAATGACAAACAATTAAGTTGCATCTCTAGCCATTGATTACGTTTAAACTACTATATCCATTGAAAATGTATGAAAATCGAACATGAGCTTTTAATTTAAAACATAGATAGTGTTGGTTTACCATTTTAGTTTTCATTTTGGTAAAAATTATATTTTGTCATGAAGCAATTATTTATGTAAAAAATAACTAACAATTTATAAGCTAAATATGGATTAAACATAAATTTTCCCAATATCTTGAAAACAAACATACCAAATGAAATATTTGTTATATTTCTTTGTTTGAATGTCATTTTTCACCGGATTACGATAGAAGTGGCACACATGTTCTTGTACTAAAATATTGCTAAATTTAATATGGGGTTGGAAAATGTGAATATCTCAATTATGTTGATAAAATTAAATGAAAAGAATGTACAATTGATAATGGTTGCAAGTTGAATATTACTCAATTATTTATAACTAGTCAGCAAGAAATGATAAAAGAGAAAGTTGAGAGAGATTTTTTTAGTGACAAATTTGCCTTTAAATACGTGCCTTTACTTCTTCGTTTCTTTTCTTTTTTCCAAGGAAAAAAAAAGAATATTACTTTTTCTACTCTCTTATTCTTCCAAACGAAATGAAAGAAAGAAAATAATGATACTTCGTCTTTTTTTCCTCGCCTCTCACAAAAACACTTTCTTTTCCATTATTTCTCCTTTAGACTCCCAAACTCAGCCTAAGGAATGAGACACTATCTTCAGCAAAAAATTGCATATCCAATGACTTCAATTTGCTCATCATGTCACCTCATAACTTGGCTTTGATATTTACGATTTTTTCCTAACAACAAAAGAGGCAATGCTACAATTGTAAACCAATGCCTAAAACCAGCCATTAATTACAAAATAAAACCTGAATATCTCCTTCAACGAGAAGAGAAAAAAATGCGAGTAGAACAGCGCAGGAGAAACTATACAAAGAACCCAAAAGATTGCTAAACGATTAAGCCAACAGAAGATGGCAAAAATAAGTTCTCTGAATTCGCCAAGAACTACAAGGGTTGAAGAAAAACAACATCATGTTGCTAATAAGCCAGCTATAATAAGAACCACAACAATAGCAGAAAAACAAGCATCATAACAAGGCTTTTATTTCAGTAACATGATTGCGCGCAACAAGCTTCAAAATTACCAAAAGACCCATCATAAAGCACCCCCACCAAAAAGAATCCCTCTAAAATTAAACTCCTATAATGAATTGATACTGGATTCATTAAGATAAAATTAGCTAAGACATTGACGTAATAAAAACATGAGACAAAAGGGCATAATTTTCATAACATAAAATATCTAACAATATCGGTGCGTCTTCACAGTTGCTTATTATATTGGAATAGCAACCATCATGCTAGAGTTAGTAATTATTGTAGGTACAGTAACCAGAGACTTCAACTTCTAACATCCGGCATGTACATGATCATGTATACAATTCTGTGCGGTCATGTTTTATTTTCGCCTTTTTTTATCAATTTTTATGTTAATCTACTACTTCCTGGTTATGTTACTTTCTGTTTGTATTGTTAGAGTCAATAACTACTGTACTTTTATCTGACTTGGGTTTCTATGGACTCATTCCACATGGAAAGGCTATAGGAATAACTCTGGTTAGTGGCCTCTATTCTGTGGATTTGGAAAGGGTTTCTGGGTCACTTGGGTGTGACATACCCACCAATGGTTCGAGTCATCGTAATATCACAACCAAACACCTTCACACATAGTTTCACTTTTTGTCTTTGCATAACATTCGTGGGTTTCCATATCAAAAATCTTTCCACATTTAATAAGTTCATAGAACCCAAGTCGGATAGAAGTACATCAATTATTAAATATAATAGAATACATACCAAACCACAAGTATCATTATCCAGGAAGTAGCACATTAACATAAAAATTGATAAAAGAAAAATAAGAAAAATAAAACATGACCGAACTGAATTGTTTAAACTGAATGGCAATAGTGAACATGCCTAACGTTATAAGTTGAAGGTTCTAGTTATCATACCTACATAATTATTAACTTGGCGTGACGGCTGCAATTCCATTGTAAGTGAGACATGTCCTATAGTAGATCCTCTATGGCCATCAGTACTGCTCCTGCACCAAAAATAAATTACGTTTCAGAAGTACATCATTTTGACAACTATAAATTGTAATGCAAGGAATAATAACTCCCATGCACTAAATCATCTAAAAAACATGCGCATACTAATATCTATTCAATCCATAACGTTCAAAAGGCGATGGACTCAAATAACAAAATGCGCAACTAAGTTCCTAAAACACAAAATAATTTTTTTCTTCCCCGGATAAGAACCCAAGTATGCTCAGTTTAGCTACCATTGCACATTTACAATTATGAGTCATCAAAGCTCAATTGCATGTTATGTTGCTTAGCCAGCACCAGAAAATCGTAATGTCTATACATGGTAGAAGTCGATGCGTAATTGTGAGTTATCAAATTTTCAGACGTAGATAATCTCAAAATAGGATAACATATAACATATCTATACAAATGCTTCACAACAGATAATTTTATTTAGAGAAAATAACAAAACAAAAGAAAATCATTCCAAAACAGAACTTATCGAGAAGTGCATTTACATTGATATAAGAAGTAAGGTAAGCAAATGCAATTTTGCATAAATCATATGGGAAAGTAGCAGAGTTTTCTCCTATATTGACTACTATGCATTAAATATTTTTTCCAGGTCCATAATTAAATAAAATTTCTAAGGGTGTGTATGTTTGTTCAGTTTTATAATTTAAATGAATTTCCGGACATATTTTTGGGAACTAAATAGAAAATTGGATTCTTTACTTGATATATATATATATATATATATGAGATTGAATGAGTCTTCTATAATTGCTATAAATACTAGAACTTAAACACAAAACATCTCTTTTAAAAAATAATATGGAAGCAGCAAGCGAAGGAGCACAAACTACAGAAAAATAGAGAAACCACCAATATAAGCGTAAAGGGTCGTATCAAGTAAATGAATGCACATAGTAACATTTAGTTACAAACCTTTTCAACAATTTCTGATGACGTGGCATCGCCTTCTTCTCTTAGATGACTAAGTGTTGCATCTGTTTGATGCTCACCCTCGTTGGCACCTCTCTGCATTCATCAGATGATACATGAGCTAGCAGTACTTAAAACATTAACTCCTACACATCCAGATGTAAGTACATGCAGTCCACATTGAATTGATTAATCATCCATAAACAAGTTTCATTTGTAATATAGCAACCACTGATAAATTTTTTGCGCATAAATGCACCAAAAAGCCTAATTTACAACCATTTCTCTCTTACTCATATCCCACTTCATCCAATGCTATATGCAAATTATCTTTGGATATGCTAGCCTTTTACTACCCAATTCGTTTCTCAATATGGAAACCTTCCATCACCATTTATACTTTTACTTATTTTTCTATAAGTATGAATGACAAATAGATCGCAATTCTTGAATTTGCAAAAACACTTTTGGGAAAGAAAATGGAAGAAATGTGCACTAGAAAAACATATACTTTACATGTACGAGTGGGATTTTTAATTTTCTCATGTTCTTAATACTTGCAATTTTTTAAGGTTTTGTGTATGTAACCCCTTATTTAAATTTTAGTCTACACCCCTAAAAATGGTGTATGTCGTATACGTCATCATAATACCATGGATGTTGTGTCTACTGGCATATGTAGAAGAAGATAACACAAAATTCTAAATCTCGATTACAAACCTCTTCATGATCTACTGTGGTAAAACTAGGTTCTTCATGATCAACACCCTCGTCAACAACCTTCTGCATAAGAGAGGCTCATGAGCTACCAATATGAACATGAAACTACATAGGTAATCCCCATTTTGAGAAAATTGGTCCTTAATCCATCTCACTAATTTTTATATAGATCATGCATACACAAGGAAGTTTTTCCCCAAAAGTTGTAAAAAAAGTTTAGTTATTAAAATTTCTAGAGCTTTGGAAAAAGTTAATTAATAAAAAGCATCATTGAAGAAGAAAAAAAATAAGCGAATGGGGTAATGTAAGATATAAATAATAACGAAGACGCATATAAATGGATAAAAACTTACAATAATTTAATTTTCAAAAAATAAAGCAAACCTAGAATAATAAATGTAATTCCTCTTAAAATGGCTATATGACAAACCGCTTGAACTTCTAATGAAGTAGCATTTGTTTAATGTACACCTTTCACCCTCATCCACAACTCTCCACATTTAAATAGAAAATATTCGTCAGCTGGCATACCTAAACTTTAACAACTACGCATATAAACAAGAGTATATGTGATCCAGATTTGGGAATTTAGTTTTCAATCATGTTATTTTAATTGATCGGTCAGGTATAAATAAGTTTCAGTTTTTGGATAGTATTTAAAAACCCCATATATGAAGTCTAGGGACCAAACTTCTATCTTCTTTTTCCTCTTATGTTTACACACCAAAAACCCTCGCAAATTGTAGTGACAATGGCTAAATGAACAAGAAAATAAAGAACAAAGGCAAAAATCCCCTTTCCAAATTCCTCCAGAAAATCTCACCCAACCCCAATCACTAAGTACCAAAGAAAAATGGGTCACAAAAGACTCTAGACCGAGTTATATGATTTCCAAGGGATTTTAAAACATCCATCCTCAATAATTCTCTTGTCCACTCATTACCACTTATAACCCTATGCTTCCTCCTTGTGATGCATGGTATGTTATGTTGCTTAGCCAGCACCAGAAATTGCAATCTCTATACATGGTACAAGTCAGTGTGCAATTGCGAATCATAAAATTTTCAGATGCAAATTCTCTCGGAATAGGATAACATATACACATATCCACACAAACGTTTCACAATAAATAATTTGATATAGAGCAAATAACAAAACAAAAGAAAATCATTCCAAAAACAATTGAAATCTCATGCAAACAGGAACTTTTTTGGGAAGTGCAATTATGCAAGTATAGGAAACAAGGTACAACAAATGAAATTTTGCATAAATCATATGGGAAAGTAGCAGAGATTTCTTATGTATTGAGTATTATACATTAAATATTTTTTTCCAGGTCCATGATTAAATTAAATTATATTTCAAAAGGTGCGTGTGTTTGTTTAGCATTAGAATTCAATTAGATCCTAGAAAATGTTTTTGGGAACTAAATAGAAAATTGGGTTCTTTATTGATATCTATGAGAAAGAATGAGTCTTCTATAATTGTATACATGGAAAAAAACAATTACATGGAAACAAAATACACAGGAAGGCGATTATGAAACTTGGAAAATCGAAAACTTAAGGTAAACCATTTTGTACTTAGAAATTGATTTAATGAAATTTTCATAATTCAACATTACTATAAACGAAAAGTTTGAAAGTTTCATGTTGGTACATCCCAGAGTTGCCTGCAAACGAGCTTAATTATGGGGCATATAAAAATGCAATTAATAGTACGCTGTATTTCTCCACATATAAAAATCATAATTAATGTGAATCTAAAATTATTGCACGGAGAATTACAACATTTTTGCAAGAGAAACTAATTAAAAATTAGCAAAAGCTTTAAATAAATACCATGTTACCGGCTCTAACAATATGCTTTGTATTGATTCCAGTATAAAGCCCACCTAGGAGGTCTTTTTCATGGGATTCCAGAGCCATGACAACCTATATAGAAAATAAATAAATTCGTGACAAAATGAAAGCATTTGTAAATTAAGGCACAACATTTTTAATTTAGGAATCTTTGAAATGTAGTAAATAATTTCTCCATTTGTATACTAGGAGTGTACTGGATATTTTTTGTTTGTTCACTTTCCATTTAAAACTGACTTAAATTAAGAATTTTTCCCTTTTTAACATGCTAGATACAAGACTAGCTATAATCACATATCCCCTGTTGTTCGACAGCGAATAGGATACAAAACCTGTATATGATAACATAAAAGGAGCTAAAGGGTGAAGTAATGCTTTACTGGATTGAAATGCATATGAGTTTTCCTTGTCAACAATGCCTATCCTAATGAATGAGCTATAATACTTATGCGCAATAACATCAACAGATTACCAATGATGTGTTTATTGCCATATCACAGCATACAAAAAGGAATTCAATTACAAACCTCTTCATGAGTTTGTGCTGATGAGCTAACTTTGGCTTCTTCTCTTAATTCATCATCTTCATCTACAACCCTCTGCATAAGAGACGTTCACAAGCTAGTAGTAATTAAACTGTATCGGCTAAGTACATACAAAACAACTTCACAAGTAGTCAACATTTTGTGAACTTTGGTCTTCAGCCTCGCAGATGGTTCATATATTAGACAATATTTTTTTCTCATCAAAAATGACAAAAAAGATAAAGATTTTTTTTTTAACGGATTCAAAGATATATTCACTCATAAGTCACAGAGAGAATCCAATTTTCCCCATAACCTTGGTTAGAAGGAAAAAAGTGTGGGAGACAGAGAGAGACAGAATGACATCGGTTTTGGCTTCACGTGCAATACATATATCTTAAACTATACATCAAGTCTCTTATAAAATTGTCGAATGTATATCACGATACATCCTATTTTTTCACAAAATATATGGGGGTCCATAAAATAACTAATAAATATTAATAGTATGGATCTTATTAGAAAATTTAGCATCACAAAAAATATGAAAAGGAATGAGTAACAAAATCATGTTACTGAAAATAATCCATCCATACTTGAACTACTTGACGAGATGTAGTGGCAATGACTAATTTAGGAGAAGTTCTGAAATGAATACTAGAACTTAAACATTAACATCCCGTTTAAAAAATAATATGAAGGCAGCAAGTGAGGGAGCGCAAACTATAGATAGAGAGAAACACCCAATATAAGTGTAAAGGTCATGCCAAGAAAATGAATGCAAATGTTAACATTTAATTACAAACCTCTTTAACAATTTCCGATGATGTGGCACCACCTCCTTCTCTTAGATTACTAGGTGTTGCATCTGTTTGATGCTCACCCTCATCAGCACCTCTCTGTGTTCAAAAGATTATGCATGAGCCAGCAGTACTTAAAACATTAACTCCGACACATACAGATGGAAATACATAGGGTCCACATTGAATTGATTAATCACCCATAAACAAGTTTCATGTTGTAATATGGTAACCACTGATAATTTTTTCGCACAAAAGTGCACCATAAAGCCTAATTTACAACCATCTCTCTCTTGCTCATATCCCACCTCACCCAATGCTATATGCAAATTCTCTTTGGATATGCTAGCTTTCTGCTACCCATTTCGTCTCTCAATACGGAAACCTTTCATCACCATTTCTACTTTAGTTATGCTTTAAGAAGTATGAATGGACAAATAAATTGCAGTTGTTGGATTCGCAAAAACACTTTCGGAAAAGAAAATGGATGAAATGCAGAAAAACGTATACTTTACATGTACAAGTGGTATTTTTAATTTTCTTGTGTTCTTAATACTTGAATTTTTTAGGGTTCCGTGTACGTAACCCTTTATTCAAATTATTGTCTATGCCCCTAAAATGGTGTATACTGAATACATCATCATAATACCATGGATGTTGCGTCTACTGGCATGTGTATAAGAAGACAAAACAAAAATCTAAATCTCGATTACAAACCTCTTCATGGTCTACTGAGGTAAAACCAGGTTCTTCATGATCATCACCCTTGTCAACAGCCCTCTGCATAAGAAAGGCTTATAAGCTACCAGTATGAACATATGAAACTACACTGGTAATCCCCATTTTGAGAAAATTGGCCCTCAATCCTTTCACTGAATTGATAGATCATGCATACGCAAGGAAGTTTTTCCTTAAAAGTTGTAAAAAAAATAATTACTTTTATCTTTTTGAAAATTCCCAGAGCATTGGCAGAAGTTAAATTAATAAAAAAAAAAACCATCTTAAAGAAGAAAAAACAAGTGAGCAAGGCAATGTGAAATATAAACAATAACGGTATATAAACTTACGATAATTTACTTATCAAAAAACAAAGGGAACTTAGAATAATGAATGTAATTCCTCCTAAAATGGCTATATTACAAACTGTTTGAAAAACTTCTGAAAAAGTAGCATTTGTTTGATGTACACCTTCACCCTCACTCACAACTCTATGCATTTAAATAGAACATACTCATCAGCTAGCATACTTAAACTTTAACAGCCACTTAAGCGAATGTGTGGTTCAGATTTTGGGAATTTGAATTTCAATCATGATATTTTAATTTACCGGTCAAGTAATTAAAAACAAGATTCAGTTTCCAGATAGTATTTAAACCCCCATGAAGTTTTGGGACCAAAATTCTTTGTTCTTTTTTCTCTTATAAAGAACAAAAGCAAGAATCCCCTATCCAAATTCCTCTTGAAAACCTCACCCAACTCCAATCACTGAGTACCAAAGAAACATGGGTCGTCACAAAAGAATCTAGACCGAGTATTTCCAAGGGATTCTACAATATCCATCCTCAATAATTCTCTTGTCCCACCTGCTACGACTTATAACCTTATACTTACTCCTCATGATGCATGGCATAAAGTATAAGGACAAAAAGGAAAACATGATAGGTGTCGTAAATCGAGCTCAAATTAAATCCCATCATGTGTGCATTTTGACTAGCCAGTGGGAAATTCTTGGACCAGTGTATATCGAGCTCAATAAAAATATGTCAGTCTTCTAACCTAAATATTGAATGCTGAGAAAATCTTGCCTCAAGTGCATGCGCTTGGGACCAAGCGTGGAACCAAAGTTGCATTACACCTTGAGCCCAGGCGCGCCTTTGACAACTACTACCAATAGAAAATTGGTCCTCAATCCGGCCCACTAAATTAATGGCTCATGCACACACAAGGGGTTTTCCTTCAAAAAATATATATAAAAACGAATTCTTTTTGTTCTTTACTTCAAATTATTTGACAAATTCATTACTCATGCAAACACTTAGCTTCCTAAAGCTTTGGTAGAAGGACAAATTTAGTACTTTGCTAATTGAATAATGAAAATAATGAACGTGATTACTCTTAAAATGACTAATATACTGCTGTTGAATTCCATCAATTAATAGAGACTGAACAAATTAAAGCTGTATGACAAACCTCTTGAACAAAGTTTGATGAGGTAGCGCCTGTTTCTTTTGTTGGAGTTCCATTTCCTTGAGGTTCACCTTCACCCTCATCCACAATCCTCTGCATTTGTAATAACTAGAAAATGGTCATGAGCCGACATACTTAAAATTTAATAGTCAAGCATGTCGAGTAGATTTTGGGGAATTAATTTGAACTCCAATCATGCTAGTTGAATTGATTAGTCACGTATAAAGAAGTTCAATTTTGGAGTAGTGTTTAAACCTACATAAAGTATTGGGACAAAAATTCCCTCTTTTTATTCCTTTTGTGTATATACGCCAGACACCGTAAATTTCAACCATCACTCTCATTCAATTGTCTCTCACTGGTTCCTACATCATATGAGATTTATATTTGTACGAAATAACCTAATGGAATTACCCAATTCATGTTTGTATCGTTGAAGGGCATGATTTGCATTTTGACCCACTACCTAATATATAGCTTAAGTTTTTGGGAGAGCTAAAAACTAATATAGTTTCAGAGCTTAGGTTTGCAGCAAGTTCTGGGGTTCGAGTCTTCGCATTTGCATTTGCATTACTATTAAGTGCACCTTAGTTTGTCTCTCCACGTGCGAGCGGGGATCGCATGTGCAGGGAGTGTTGAAGATCATGATATGCATTGTTGGCCTACTACTTAACATCTTAAACTGTTAGGAGAGATGGTTCCTAACATGTATAAAGTACTATAAACAAACCTTCCATTATCCCTTCCTACTCACCAATACATCACATCGCTTAAATTTGAAAGAGTGTTTTCCATGATTTATTTGCTTCATACACTTATTACCAAGATTTGAATTTTAAGACCCTTCAGGATAGTTGGTTCCTAACATGTATAAGCCAACTTTCCATTACCATTCTACACATCGAACATCCCATAACTTAATTTTGCAAGAGGCTTTTATGTGATTCATTTGCTTCATATGCTTATTACTAGGACTTAAATTTTAGACCCTTCGAAAAAATCTCATGCAATAGTTACTGGCCCTTTTTCAGATCTCTATATACACAGTAAAGAACTAGCGTCACACCCTACTCAATGAAAAATTGCATATAAATCCTGCGGAAAAATCCCTATACAAACAAAGCTAGTACTCTACAAATTGAAAAATGAAAAGCTATATGACAAACCTCTTGAACAAAATCTGAAGAGGTAGCGCCTATTTCTTCTGTTGGACTTTCATTTCCTTGAGGTTTACTTTCAACCTCATCCACACGTCTCTGCATTAAATAGAAAGTTTCATTTGACAAATTCATTCATTTACTCATGGAAGCATGTTGTAAGTAAAAGCTCAGATTGATAACGATGATACAGTATAGCAACAAAATTATGGATACAACAATTAATTGAAAGCTATTACTATGTATAGCTTTAGCCCACGGATGCCTTTGTGCTCATAACTAGCGGACTCCGTCGTGATGTCCAAAGGTACCAGATACCAATGGAGTGCAGAGGAATCTGATAGAGACTATAATCCCAAACAAGTAGACAAAGAAAGGTAAAGAAACACCAACTTTTGAAGGAAAACACTGGATACAGAAACTTTCCACTGAAAAACAACGGTAGCCAAAGCAGATGAAAAACTAAGAGGATACCCTGAGAGACTTTTAGTTCTGTTTATAATGGCTTACTCGAACTGTGTAAAGAGAGACAAGAAGGGGGTGGTCTAAAGTGTTGCCTAATTTGTGGACGACCCCTACGTACTACGAATTGGGTGCGCCAACCCCAAGTGAGGTACATTAGCCATCCAAAATGCCAACTCTAACGACCCCCTATTTTGACTTGCACAAACATATGAAAAGAGATGTATAGTTTCATGTATATAGACAAATAATGTTACTATTTCAGAAATACCAAGGTTCTATTATGATATTTACATATCTATATTGAAAATAACCCGAATATATGTTCCTATACGAATCGCCGCTTGCAATAGCGTTCCAACTCTACCTACCCCCACTGCACCGCGTTCCAAACTAGGTAACACACCCCTTACCTGCATCAGTACAGCGGTCCAAAGCGTCCCACGTATTAGGTAACATTGCTCTAATTATTTGCAAGGTAAAAGAAGTATAAAATATGGAGTGTAAGGACAATATATGTGCAAATTAACTGTATGTGCAGGTTAAAATCGAATTACAAACCTCTTCAATAAATTCGGACAAGGGCTGTATTTCTTCTCTTACTTCTGTGTGGGTTCCGTTTCTTCCATCTTCGACCGCATCAACACCTCTCTGCATAAAAAGAGAAAATGCGTATGATCTAGCAGTACATACTTGATATCCATTTTGGAATTAGACTTAATGTCATCATCTTCTTCTTCCTCTTATGTACATGTATATATATATACTATACTGTCCATTAATCAACAGAATTCAAGAAACTTTAGTTTAAGAGCCTTTTGCTAAGGACACCTTGTCCTCCTACATTATTCTGTATCTCCTTCTCTCATTAAAATCTGTTCTTTTCTTATAAATGTAGTTATAAAATGGATCCACAAGTGAAATATATTAAGAAGCATTTGATTAGGATCAAACCTCATTAATCACGACTAGAAGTATAAATTAATTCCAGTACGTCATTGAAATTCACTTAATTTTTCGATCATTGAACTCTCTCAAACTACTTCTTTAATCAAAAGTTCATCTCCAGAGCCTCTAACATCACATTAATGGACATTAAATGTTTATCAAAACAAAAGGACTGAAAAACTTCACCTGTCCTACTTGCCTAGGCGGCCACTTAGCCAGGTGAAGTGGCAAGCCACTGCCTAAAACGTAGGCTGCCTAAGGCGGGGATCTTTAGAATACTCATTATTAATCGGGGGGAAAAAGAAGAAATTATAAAGAGGTATTATGAAACAGAACACTAATTATCAGAACAAAAAATAAAAGTTACAACCTTCAGTTGTTTCTGAATCTGCGATTCTCCGAGATCAGCACCGCTCCTTGATCTTTTCATACTGATAACAAACACAACAATTGTTAGAACAATAACTAAACACAAATTCAACACTTCACTAACCAAACAACATTTACATCATTTCATAACAAGTATATATAAACTCAGCAGAAAACAGTAGGAACAATGTACGTGTTCACCGCTACTATACCTACAAAATTCTACACAAACTGAAATATTATTCACAAACCTATTCTCCGACTTATTGTACAGGAGTATCATTTCATCACTTCCTTCTGTCCTTGCCGATGACCGCCCTAGATAAAAGTCGTAATAATACTCAACATTAGAAGTTAAGCACATATACCAAGTTTGCAAGTATGAAAACTTCGCATCTGACTTCAACTTGGCCATTGGAATTAATATATCTTAAACAGACAGTTGTGTTTTGTCAAACAAGCTAAATGTTTTATTTCATACTTTCTAAAAAAAAAAAAAAAGAAAGAAAAGAAGAAGAAGAAGAAGATTTGATATATTTCATTGTTCATCAGATTAGCACCAACTTCCTAGACTTTGGTTGAACCATGCTTTAGAGAGTTCCTGAATAAGAAAATAGATATATGGGTCTGAATCTGGTTTGGAGCTTCGTTAAACAGATCGTTCCTTTAGCAACGAATTTTCATGGCTGAAAGCATCTTTCAGTGATGAAAATTTGTAGTTAAAGACGTTAAATAGATCATTCTTTTATTAACGAATTTTCGCCACTGAAAGATGCTTTCGATGACAAAAATTTATAGTTAAAGATGCGGTTCATATATGCATGGACTGTCCTCACTAGATCTTTTACGATATATATATATATTATGGCCCCTTATGAGTTTCTGAAGATTCCCACTAAATAGGATGAAAATGGTGACACTCTCAAGGAGCTTTAATCAGTCCATATTTGAAATTTAACAAAATTAAGAAACCCTCTAAGGTTTAGCTACTACCCTTCTTACAATCAATAGTAGACTAAAAAAATATCTCTATTGCAGTGGGATTTGATAAAAGATTGAGAAAAAAAGAAGAAGAAAAAACATCATTAATTATAAAATCTAAAAACTATCAGCACCACCCAACTTGTAAAATTTACATCAAGCTTGCTTACCAATTCTTGAGAAAATCCCACCTTTTCCTCAGCAGTTGGTTAGATTTTTATATATGGTAATTTAAATTCACTTAAAAAGAAAAGGTTTTGATAAACTAATTAATAGAGGGTTTGAGTCAATAATATTGCAAACGCTGAAGGATATAGCTTAGTTGTGTAGTTGGAGATAAAAGGGAGTAGAAGAAAAAGGATTTGAAGAAGAAGTTGAAATCAGTAAATATGTAGGGGGTTTTGAAGAAGAATTGGGATAAAAGAAGAATAAGAAGAAGTGAGAGTTGAAGAGAATTTAGAGAGTTGGGAAAACAGGGCTCGGTATGGATTAATTTCTTGGCTAATTAGAATGTTTTTATAATGGGAATGGAATTGAGAGGGAGAAGGGAATTTGTTGCACTTGCACGCTTATTGTATTGACATATGCGTTTGACGAATCGAATAAGAATGTTGGATAGAATATGGAATTTGTTGTAAATGCATTTGTTTATCAGTGTATTTATAGGTGCATTTGACAAATCGGATAAAAATGTTGGATATGATAAGAAATTTGTTGCAAATAAACCCATCTATCATTATATTTAAAGGTGCGTTTGACGAATTAGATAAAAATATTAAATATAATTATTTAATAACATCCCAATTGGATAAAATAATCTAACCTAGGTGAGTTTGTTTAATCTCTTGAACTTTGGAGGGTAAATAATACGCTCCTATAATCAATCATAACTAACACTAAATATAAAATAAAATAATTTTATCATATTCAACCTTTTTATCAAGTTAACATATACGACAAATATAGTCTACTAGTCCCTGTGGCACACTTTTAAGTGTTTGCGACATAAATTCAAATGTTACCCTAATATTATTTTAAATAATTTTTGGTTCAAAAATAACTTAATAATTTTGCATACATACTAAATCTCGAATCATTCAATGTATGCTACAGTTGAGCCAGCTGTATGCATGTGTCTTTCTTTCTACTTTGAAAGAAAACTTTAGAATTTGAATTTTGCCCTCTCCCCTCTCTCGAAACTGGTAACAATTGTTTTTATTGAAGATTTATGCATATTGACAAATTGAACCAAAAGCAGTGGGATTCCCAAATTAGGGTCTTTTTGTTTGCATTGAATTATTGCTTCCATTTTTGATCACTCTTGTTTATTTTAATTAAATTCTATTTTTAAGATTTTACTTCTCTTCATTACTTTTTGGTTTCAATTTCTTTTAATGGGGTTTATTTTAAAAACTAAATAAATGATTTTTTTTTATAAAACTAGATGGTGATGATCTCTATAAATTGCAGATTATCTCAACAAAATTTTATCAGAAAATTCAATTTAAAAGTGAGTGAGATAATCATCTAAAATTTTACTTGAAAAAAAATGAACATATGCATCAATTAATTTTTTACCCACTTTTGATTGAATTTTTTGACAAAATTTTATGGAGATGATCTACTCATTATAAAAATCATCTTCACTATCATTTTTCACATTATTATCAAACAAAATCTTAATTTTTAAAATAAACTCCATTAAAAATAATTGAACCAAGAAAATAATAGAGAGGAGCGAAATTCATTTATTTGTAACAAATGTTTTCAATTCATCAATTATCTGTATCCATGTTAATTTCTTTACAGTCTACCCACCACCCACCTCTCTGTCTTGTTACTCCTTTTATACCTTCTCTTTTATTGTTTCTCCATTTGGCCATGTCTGAAATAGGAACAAATTTTAATAATTTTTGTTTTGATAAAATAAAAAGTAAGTCTTTCAATAATAGAGATGAAGACATTTTGGTGTGTCTGATTTTCTGTGATTTCAAAATAATTTTAATTCATGCATTTTAAACTCCACTTACATTTTCTTTTCTCCATTCAAATTATTAATTCATTTTCAAGCATACATTTTTCTGATAAAAGTCATATTAATTTGTACAATAAAAATCAACCAAAATATTTCATCCACTACTTATTACAAAAACAATATTCCCAGGCTCTAATAAGTAATTGTCATGTTTGATTTATGAGAGAACAGAATTTGCAATTGCAAGTCTCTATTATTTATTGATGAGTTGGGTATGTCTTTATACTTTGAAAGGTAAATTTCAGCGCGTTCTATTTAATAGCAACATAAAAAATAGTAGAAAAAATAATTAATTTATGAGAGAAGCTGGAAAATAAATTGAGACTATCCACTTTTTTAATTGTTCCCAAGGGTGATCCAATCACGGGCAAAATATATTGGACAATATGGTTAATTAAACGATAACGTGATACAACAAGCTGAATAATAATCGTTAGATAATAAAAATTAAAATTCGATTAAGACCATATCAATGGGTAGTTATTTAATTACAATGGGCTAGGCACTAGGCCCCTTGCAGATAGGGTTATTAAGTTTCACAAATTTAATATATTAAATTGGTTACACATCGGCACCATCAATATATCCGTTGCAACAAATATTTACTCTATTTTGACAAGTTATAAATTCTTTTGCAATTCTTTTGACTTATGGGGATATTATATTTAGTAATTTTACAGACATTATGTTTAAGGTCGATTGAGACTATTAATCCATTATGTTTAATGTGAGTAGTAGTATTGTTTCTATTCTACGATATTTTTTTTTCTATTTTAATAATTTCTTTTAAAGATACTAGAACCGAGATTAATTGCTGAGATTCTCTAAAGCGTACGTCCGTAAAATCTTGTCAAACACATGTTGGACACGCATTCAAAAGATACACTAATGTATTCAATATTACGTGTATCGCATTAGACTATATACGCAAAGTCTAGTTACAGTGGCCGGAGACAATATACACAAATAATAATACATCAATGTATTTTTAAAACGTGTCCCCAAATTAAGTTTTAAAGAAATTATTGAATATTTCTACGTGTGTCACATGTCAACTTGTCACGGTTGGTGTTGAGGGGCTAAAATTAAATAATGTTTTGTATTGTCAATATAATTATGCCGTGAGTAATTTTCAAAGGACTTCGTACGAGAATTTTAAAAAGTAACTCAGTTTATAACATAATATTAGTGTATTGATTAATATGTGAGATCCGTCCTCTTCTCACTTAATCGCAGTCCGCAAATCAATATATTAATACCAAATCATCTAAATTACTCAAATTACTATTTTAAAAGTCAATCCCGAATAACTTTTAAATTATCGATTGCCTATAAATTCTAAAGGGACAGAAAACATAAATTGCTTATATGTATAAAAGATGGTGATATTGGCACCCCAAAAATACTTGTTCAATCTCTCAGGCTTTGGAGGATAATACACTTGTGTAATCAATAATAACCTATACTAAACATAGAATAAAATAACTTTATCCGTTTGTATATGTATGTCAAATACAACCTACTAGTCTCGGGCACACTTTTAAATGTTGGTAATATGAGTTCAAATATTCCTTAATTTAACATTATTTTATAAAATAAAGTTTGGTGCCAAAAAATAATTTAATAATTTTCTATACGTACTAAGGGCCCGTTCGGTAACGTTTTCGGAGAATATTTTCCGAGAATGTTTTCAGAAAATGAAAATGAGAAAATGAATTTTCCAAGAACGAAAATAGTGAAAACATTTTCCGAGAACAAAAACAGTGAAAATGAAGATTGCAAGACTGAAAACGGTGAAAACATCATTTTGGCGTTTTTGCGATTTATGCTTTAAACTTGAATTCGTTTTCCGAAAACGTTTTTCGCGTTTTTGTCAATATCCCACCGAACACATTTTTTATCCGTTTTTAAACTCAAAAAACAAAAACGGGTCTCTAAAAACGCTACCGAACGGACCCTAAATTTCCCCATTTATATTCAATATATGCTACAGTTGAGCCAGCTGTATGCATGTGTCTTTCTTTCTACTTTGAAAGAAAACTTTAGTTTTAAATTTTGCTCTCTCCCCTCTCTCTGAACTGGTAACATTTGTTTTTATTGAAGATTTGTGCATATCGACGAATTGAATCAAAAGCAGTCGGATTCCCAAATTAGGGTGTTTGCATTGAATTATTGCTTCCATTTTTGGTCACTCTCATTTATTTTAATTAAATTCTATTTTTAGGATTCTGCTTTTTTTTTTAGGATTCTGCTTCTCTACGTTACTTTTTCGTTTCAATTTAGTTTAATGGGGTTTATTTTAAAAACTAAACAGATGAATTTTTTCATAAAATTAGATAGATATGATCTCTATAGTGAGTAGATTCTCTCAACAAAATTTCATCAGAAGATTCAATTTAAAAGTGGATGGAATGATCATCTAAAATTTCAATTGACAAAAATAAACATATGTATCAATTTTTTACCTACTATTTGTTGAAAATTTTGACAAAATTTTATGGAAATTATCTACTCATTAAATAAATCATCTTTATTATCATTTTTCATATTATTATCAAACGGAATCTTAATTCTTAAACTAAGCTCCATTAAAAAAAATTCAACTAACAAATGTTTTCATTTCATTAATTATCTGTATCCCTTTTAATTTCTTTACAGTCTAACCACCCCCCACTTACCCACGTCTCTGTCTTATTACTCCTTTATGCCCTCTCATTTATTGTTTCTCCATTTGGCCATGTCTGAAATAGGAAGACATTTTAATAATTTTTGTTTTGATAAAATAAAAAGTAAGTCTTTCAATAATAGAGATGATCGAAGACATTTTGGTGTGTCTGATTTTCTGTGGTTTCAACATAATTTTAATTCATGCATTTTAAACTCCACTTACATTTTCTTTTCGCCATTCAAATTATTAATTAATTTTCAAGTATACATTTTTTTGATAAAAGTCATATTAATTTGTACAATAAAAATCATCCAAAATATTTCATCCACCCCTTATTACAAAAACAATATTCCCAGGATGAGTAATGTCATGTTTGATTTATGAGAGAACAGAATTTGGAATTGCATGTCACTATTATTTATTGATGAGTTGTTTATGTCTTTATACCTTAAAAGGTAAATTTCTGCGCTCCGTTTAATAACAACATAAAAAATGATAGAAAAAATAATTTATTTGTGTGAGAAGACGGGAAATAAGTTGAAGCATCCCCCTTTTTCGATTGTTCCTAAGGGTGATCCAATCACAGGTAAGATATATTGGATATTGTAGTTAAATGATTACGTGATACAACAAATTGAATAAATAATCGCAGTATAATAAAATTAAAAGTGGATTAAGACCATTTCAATGGGTGGTTATTTAATTGCAATGGTCTAGGCACTAGACCCCTTGCAGATGAGGTTATTAAGTTTCACAAATTTAGCATATTAAATTGGTTACAAGTTAGCATCATCAATAAATCCTTTGCAACAAATATTTACTATATTTTGAAAAGTTATAAATAAGGTTATGCTAACACTGCCCCACTTTATGGAAATTCTTTTGTAATTTCAGTTGTATTATTCCAATTCTTTTGACTTATGAGGATATTATATTTAGTAAATTTACAGACATTATGTTTAAGGTCGATTAAGACCATTAATCCATTATGTTTAATGTGACTAGTAATATATATTGTTTCTATTTTACGATATTACTTTTTTCTTTTTTAATAATTTTTTTTTAAGGATATTAGAAGTCTAGAACCGAAATTAGTTGCCGAGATTCTCCAAAACATGTGCTAGTAAAATCTATACAGACACATGTTGGACACACATTCAAGAGACATACGAATGTATTTAATATTATGTGCATCGCAATAGACAAAGTCTAGTTAGTGGTGACTGTATACACAAATAATGATACTTCAAACGTATTTTTAAAACATGTCCCTAAATTATGTCTCTAAAAAATTATTGAGATATTTCTAAGTGTGTCACAGGTCAACATGTTATGGTTGGTGTTGAGGGGCTGATTGCAAATATAAATATGTACGTGGTGAGTAATTTTAGAGGGACTTTGTATGAGAATTTAAAAAAACTAACTCAGTTGATAACATAATATCAGTGTATTGATTAGTATGTGAGATCCGTCCTCTTCTCACTTCATTGCATTCCACAAATCAATATATTATTACCGAATAATCTAAATCACTATTTTAAAAGTCAATCCCGAATATCTCTTAAATTATCGATTGCCATGAATTTTAAAGGAACAGAAAACATAAATTGCTTACATATATAAAATAGTTGACATATTGACATCAGAAAAGAAAATTAAATAAATAAAAAACACAAGAAAAAAGTTGTTGTTTGGCCTATTCCCACGGGAGTCTGCAATCGTGATCAACCAATTTTTCTTTCTCCTTCTTTATTTATAAATAGGGTCTAGTTAATTATGACAGTAGTATATTAACGACCTATTTATAAAAAAAATCAAAAATTAAATACACATTAACAGAAAATAAATGTTTACATAAAATATTATTCTTTTTATATTCGTAATATACTCAACACATAGGCGCTCTTATGATAACAGTCATCAAATATTTTAGAGTATATGCTATTTAGCCCTTCAATTTTCTACTAATGTACCTTTACTAATAAGGGAGAGACAACAACCATACGGCTTGGCTCAGTCTTTACTAGGGTTCCTGTGGGAATCGATTCATTTAGCAGAATGTTCTGTATTTGATTTCTCGAAGGCGCAAAATCTCTTGTAGCTAATAGTATACTATATATAAAAGCACGAATAACCTCAAGTGTTTTTCCTTTTTTTTGTATGGACAAATATAACATTTTATTCTACAATTAAAGCCTCCTACTCAAACAGAAAATCATGTTGTACTAAAAAATAATCTATACTATATATAAAAGCACGAATAACCTCAAGTGTTTTTTCCTTTTTTGTATGGACAAATATACCCTTTTATTCTAAAATTAAAACCCCCTACTCAAACTGAAAATCACGTTGTACTAAAAATAAAGTTAAAATAAAGTTATGTATTTTATGTCTTCTATTCAAAATGAAATTCACAATATTATCAAACTACTCTACTAATAAAAAAATTATGTATTTATGTCTTCTACTCAAAATGAAATTCACAATAGTATCAAATTACTCCACTAATGAAAATGTTTTAAAAAAATCAAATTACTCTACTAATGAAAATCTTTTAAAAAAATCAAATTATTCTACTAATGAAAATCAGGTTGTACTACTCAAAATAAAACTAAAATAAAATAATGTATTTTATGTCTTCTACTAAATTTTTTTTTATGTATTTTTAATGTGTCTTTTATTCAAAATAGAATTCACAATAGTATCAAATTACTCTACTAATGAAAAAAATTATGTATTTTATGTCTTCTACTAAAAATGAAATTCATAATAGTATCAAATTACTCTACTAACAAAAATCACATTGTACTACTCAAAATAAAATTAAAACAAAATTATGTCTTTTACTCCTTTTATTCTACTCAAAATCAAACTCACGATGATATCATATTAATTTGGTTTAAACTCTACTTATTTTAGTTTCTCTACTGTTCTAATGATATTACATCTCTTACAATACATCCTAATTTATTTCAACAACAATTTCAATTCACAAACTTATATATAAACACATAAGCCATATAAAAAAAAACACAAGACAGATTACCAGCTTCTCGAAATATACATGGTTTGTTCTCTCTCTTCGAACAATTTAGTATTATTATAAACGAATCCTATTTCATGAAACAATAGTTCAACAGAACAATGGATATTTGTTAGTGTTTTTATAATTTTTTTTATGTCGACAATAGTTTTCTCTCAGCGTAAATGCTTTTTTTTTTCCTATTTTATTGGTTATTGTTTTTTTTATTGGTTAATGGTCGACAATAGTGTTTTTATTGGTTAGTATTTTTTATTATTATTGGTTGCGTATACTTTAAATTTAATTAATTTCCTTGTCTATTGGTTAAATCAAAAATATAATTAATTAAACTAATAATAAATGTACTAATTATATAATATACTCCAATACATGTTTATGCTTGGCCACCCATGAAAATTTGGCACAACAATTTTAATACACCTAATTGATTATATCATCCTCTTACAATTTTAAATTACTTTCTACACTTGATATTATTGTTTTTGGTTTATTTGTTATATATTTATCAAGCTTTTGTTTGGGATAGAACTTATTTTTTTTTTACCAATTCTTTTTACATATTTATTACTTTGACTAATAACATTTGTCAAACACTAAAGATACGTGCAACGCACGTGCACAAGAGCTAGTTAGTAAAAATGACTCTTAAAGTTTAACCTAAATTTTCGCTTGTTCTTAAAATTTGATTTTCAGTTGAAACATTCTTAAAATTTTTAATTTTGATTGAAACATCCTTAAAGCTTCTAATTTTGGATTAAGTATCTTTAAAGTTTTTAATTTTAGTTAAAACATCTTTAAAATTTCTAATTTCGGTTGAAACATCCAAAAATAACCTCTTAAAAGAGTGATTCGTAATAATCGCGCGCGTTTTTCCATGCATCTTTTTATCGAAGCATCCAGTTTTGTACAAATGAGAAAAAAATTAGGAACTTGATGTTTCAACCGAAAATTAAACTTTAGGAACAAACAAGAAATTCGAGTCAAACTCTAGGGACAATTTTTACTAATTACCCCGTCATATATGTAGATTATATATTTACCATATACATATATATTTAATTTACCCATTTTTTATTCTGTTTTATGATAAACCTTATTTTTTTTTATCCACCTGCCTACTCTTCAAACTACAATAATTCAAAAGGATTTAAAGCAAAGATCTAAAGTATTTTTTTGTTTTGTTTATTATTTCTTGATTCTATATGTTCATTTATTTCCAAAATCTACAACGCAACAAACTTTACTGATGTTGATTCTATATGTTGATTTGTTCGGGTGATAATAGTTTGAAAATAAAGAAAGAAAGAAAGAAAGAGGCACAAATACATGTAACAAAGCAGATTTATAGAATGATTGCAAAATGTAAACCCTCCACCACTCTTCTAAAATATTTAACATGCATTAAAAATATAGCTTCATGAACCCAAAAACATAATAAAAGGCGCGATTAGCAAACACAAAACAAACTTAAACAGTATAGTCCCAGTTAAAAGCCTAGAGAACAAGACCAAAACATTGATCCTCATCAACATCAAACTCGCGATCCATATCCCCATCAGCCGTTTCGTAATTCCTCTCTTCCTCAGTGAGGTCAATCACTTCATGTTCCCCTAATAGGTTCGCAAAGGCCTTGCCAACCTCACCATACCCGCCAGCCTTCTCATATATCTCATCAAAGGACTCAAATGCCACAAAAAGAAAAGAAAAAACAAGAATATGTCGATAAATATACAAAATTAACTATAAGTAGGTATATTATATAATAATGGGCAACAGTTTTCCAATTCTATAAGCTTGCAAGGGACAAGAGATTGTCGAGGTGGAGACTGCAAGAAGCCATTTGAAGGAGTGACTAGTGCCTTTCGAAAGGTGTTACAAGTTACGACTAGTGCTTTTCGTTTAGATTTCAAGATGCTTTTTGAAGAACGGATAGTACCTTTGGCACAAGTTACGATTAGTGTATTTATTGATGATCTATGTAATTAATAATAAATAATATATATATTTAATTTACCCGTTTTTTATTCTGTTTTATCATAAACCTTATATTTTTTTAACCACTTGTTTTCTCTTCAAACTAGAATAATTCTAAGGGATTTAACGCAAAGAGCTAAAGTATTTTTTTTTTGTTTATTATTTCTTGATTCTATATGTTGATTTATTTCTCAAACTCTACAACGCAACAAACTTTACTGATGTTGATTCTATATGTTGATTTGTGCGGGTGATTTAGTTTGAAAATAAAGAAAGAAAGAAAGAAAAAGGCACAAATACATGTAACATAGCGGATTTATAGAATGATTGCAAAATGTAAACCCCCTCCACCACTCATAAACCCAAAAACATAATAAAAGGCGCAATTAGCCAACACAAAACAAACTTAAACAGTGTAGTCCCAGTTAAAAGCCTAGAGAACAAGAGCAAAACATTGATCCTCATCCTCATCAACATCAAACTCGCGATCCATATCCCCATCATCCGTTTCGTAATCCCTCTCTTCTTCAGTGAGGTCGATCACTTCATGTTCGCCTAATAGGTTCGCAAAGGCCTTGTCAACCTCGCCATACCCACCGGCCTTCTCATGTATCTCATCAAAGGACTCAAATGCCACAAAAAGTAACAAGAATATGTCGAGAGAAATACAAAATAAACTATAAATAGGTATATTATATAATAAAGGGCAACGGATTTCTAATTCTATAAGCGTGCAAGGGATAAGAGATTGTCGGGGTGGAGACTGCAAGAAGCCATTTTAAGGAGTGGCTAGTGCCTTTCGAAAGGTGTTACAAGTTACGATTAATGCTTTTTGTTTAGATTTCAAGATGCTTTTTGAAGAACGAATAGTACCTTTGGCACAAGTTACAATTAGTGTATTTATAAAGTTCAATCCCTAGTAATTACAATTTGGGTAGTAATTAAATTAATGATTTATGTAATTAATAATAAATAATATATATACACATACCAGAACTTGTACAACTCTACGGTCCTTTATAACAGCAACAGTTCCGGATTTATCAAGATTTATATTCGCAACAAATTCTGGACAATTTGCAGCATCGGCAATAAAAAAACGCGTCTCTTTGTGTGCTTTTGCCACCTGTTCCACATGTGCAAATTCTTCAAAATGACTCTGCAGGGAAAAAAAAAAAGAAAAAGAACCAAACGCAATAAACATCGAGTAGAAACAGAAAAAACTATGGATCAATAAGTCCGCAAATGGAAAAGATATTCACAGCCACACACAACTGAAGAACAACAAAAAGAAACAGCAATAGATCCCTGCACTTATTGATCACCAATATAGATTTAATGGCAAAAGTGCCAAAAGGCTTTGTTCCAAATGAAGCTTGTGTATAATAAGAACAGATGGTCAAGGTCTTCTCCTGCAGATATACAAAGCACACACCAACTCTCGGAATCATATCACAATGTAATTAGCTTCCTCACTAAAATCACCCAAACAAACAACAAAAACAAAAAAAATAAGGATACCCCACCTTCCACATAATTTTCAAGAGGACATTTTCAGTAAGACTCATGAAAGAATAGAATTCCTTAATCTCACTATCATTAAAGGGTCAGTTTAATAGCAAAAAAGGTTTGGTAATAATTGAACAATTAAGTTTATGAGAAGTTGGAACACGAGTATGAATAATTTGGTAAGATGTTGTACTCCATCTTTTTTTTTTCCCATGGAAAATAAATTCTTACCAATCTACTACTCCAAAGAATTAGACTCTATGGACAAACCGAAAAGGTAATATAACATATCGCTGAATCACTCAATCTCTTTTTTCCAACTTCTCATAAAAATCATTTTCCAACTACGCGCTAAAGTGATCCTAAAAACCAAGTTCCACGACAGCAAGGAAGCAAATGGATATGAGAAGAGTACAATCTAAAGAGTCGAGGAAAAACGTCATGGAAAAGAAGCCGAAAATCATACCCTCTCCCCAAAGCCAATAACTCTCACCTTCACATTATTCAAGAACCAAGTCAATCCTTGTGATAGGAATTTCCATGGAAAGCCCTAGAGAAGAAAGGAGTTAGGATTGCCTATATTCGTAGTATCAAGGACATGTATGAGGGAGCTAAGACTAGTGTGAGAACACATAGTGGGTCCACAAAAGATTTCCCTATAACTATAGGACTGCACCAAGGGTCAGCTTTGAGCCCTTATCTGTTTACCTTGGTCTTGGATGCACTCACGAAACACATTCAAGAGCCAGCACCGCGTTGTATGCTATTTGCAGATGATATTATCCTAATGGGTGAGTCCAGAGAAGAGCTAAATGGGAAGGTGGAAACTTGGAGACAAACTTTAGAAGCGCATGACTTTCGTTTAAGCAGAAGTAAGACAAAATATATGGAATGCAAATTCAGTAAAAGGCGGAGCACTTCTAACTTAGAGGTAAAAGTTGGGGACATTGGCATACCACAAGTCACTCGGTTTAAGTATCTTGGATCCATTATACAAGAAGATGGGGAGATAGAGGGGGATGTAAACCACCGGATTCAAGCAGGGTGGTTGAAATGGAGGAAAGCTTCGGGTGTGTTATGTGATAAAAAGGTACCACTCAAGTTAAAAGGAAAATTCTATCGCACTGCGGTTAGACCAGCGATGTTGTATGGGACTGAGTGTTGGGTGGTCAAAAGCCAACACGAGAATAAACTAAATGTAGCTGAGATGAGAATGTTGAGATGGATGAGTGGCAAGAATAGGAAAGATAGGATCAAGAATGATACCATCAGAGAGGGAGTTGGGGTGGCACCTATTACAGAAAAGATGGTTGAATCTCGACTTAGATGGTTTGGGCATGTATGGAGGAGACCGGTGGATGCCGTGGTTAGGAGAATTGATCATATGGAGGGAAGCCTAGTTGTTAGAGGTAGAGGAACACCGAGAAAAACTATAGGTGAAACTATTAAAAAGGATTTAGATACAAATGGTTTCACTATAGATATGATTCATGACAGGCCACTATGGCGTCGTTTGATCCATGTAGCCGACCCCACCTAGTGGGATAAAGGCTTGTTGTTGTTGTACGTTATGAAACCCATTTGCATGAAGACCATATTTGATTTCAATGATGGAATGCATAAAGATTCCTGTTGTAAAGGAAAACACCAAAGCCACTTACATGGAAGGACTCTTATTTAGCCGGTAAATTACCTAGCCCCAAACCCCACTTTGGATTCGGGATTAGTAACTTCGCCCCAATTTATGAAGATCACCCTTTTATCCACCAGAACAACCCTGCATGGGATATTATTGGCAGGGACAATGCAACATCGTGAGAATGGATTTCTCATCAATTAAGTTTGGGGCGTGAGGAGTGAGGACACACTTGTGCAAATTCGGGTAATGGCTACATTTTTTGCTATTGGATGAAAAAATTGATTTAGCTTCAGCCTATATCTTTTGTACATAGTTAAATGGCTGAAACCCAAAGAACAGTCAAACACTAATATAGCAAATGAAGTAGGTAAATAAAACTTGATTGGGCGGGTGATAGAATATCTAGAATTTAGATTTTACAAAATTTGGTCCAATGTCTGCAAAGTAGGACTTACATTTCGGCAAAGTCTATAGAAGTAATAAACCCCCTGGTGAAATGATGTTGTGCTGCCAGCAATGTTTTAAATTGCAATAGCGCAAGCAATAGTGTTTTGGTTCTGGCAACGCGTAGTGCAAATAGAATAAGCTTTTCGGGACTCCAATAGTGTAATAATTAAAAAAATAAAAAATAATATTATACTAAAGAACATTAGTAAAAATCCATTAAAACACTTTTCCCCCTCCAATTGATATGCATATTTCCAAGCACTATCATTTTTAGGACTTGTAGACATTGCAACAAAAGGGTTCAAGTAAAACAAGCCTTGGATTCAAGTAAAATGAGCCTAGGTTTCAAGTAAAACGAGCCTAGGGTTAAGGAATACCTCAATAATGAGAAGACAGCCGGCAAGTGGAGGAGAAAACGGAGCAGAACACGTAGAGTGTTCTGGAAAAAACAGAGGAGAGCTGTCCAGTGGAGGAGAAAATCACCCAAGCCACGTTGAGTAGAGGAGAAAACCACCCAAGGCACGTCGAGTGGAGAAGAAAACAGAGGAGAGAAGTCGATTGGAGGAGCTGGTTAACGTCGACTATAGAGAACAGAGCAGAAACGGCGGATGGGAGAGATGATTTGAGCTAGTGAGGGTTTTTCTCTTATTAGACCTAATGTTGCACTTTCCTAAATAGCATAGATATTTTGAAAATAGCATGAATAGTGTGTCACTTCAGCAAAAACTCAACGCTGTTCGTTCCACACGCTATCTATCACACGCTACATAGCGTTTTGGGGGATTTTTAGGCATAGCGTGCTACGTAGTGCGTTATCTCACGCAATTTAAAACACTGGCTGACAGATATCAACGGCTCGACGTCGTCTTATCCCATGTTCCTTTCCTCTTTCTCCTATTTTTTGTTCTACTGCTAGACTGTAACATCACATTCACAATTGTCCAACTATCTTTCGTCATTGTTTCAGCAAAAACCGAGATTAGTTTGCATCTCAAATGTTGGTGGCGTCTCACTGAAGTATCAAGATATAATATATATATATATATAGTAGTAAATAAAATAGGGATTTTCACAAAACAGCCAATAAGTTTGTCATGTGGACCCGTACGAACCAATCAGGGTGGATATGCTACACAGCTGCTACCATCACCATTACTGTTATGGTTATACCACTAAATTAGGGATTTTTCCAAGTTAAATAGCAGCGAAGTGATATTGTAGAACACTTTTCTATATCTATCAGTAGCCCTCCAAACTTCCTCAAGCAAACACCAAACGGAACCCAGTTTAAAGTTCCTCAACTTATCATTTAAACTTAAGATTCTTAAATGAATAAGAAATTGAAACTTGTACACGTACACAGAGACACACACATAAATATATACAAATACGCTAAAAAATCAAACAAAGTCAAATAATAAACAACTATAAATAAAACCTAGAATGAATCACAAGGCAATTAAAGCTCGAGAGAGAGTAATTACCAGATCGAAATTATGCATCAAAACAAAGACGAACTTTCCATGAGCGGCGAGGATACATCTGAATTGTTTATCGGATTGGATAATTGGGATGGGATATCTTTCAAACTTAATTAGGAACTCATACGGCAAAAGATACTCGCTAACTTGTCCAACTTCGCTAGTCATCTTCATCTTTGTTAAGTCTTCAAAACTTTCCATCGTTAAGTCTTCAAATCTTTCCACCAAGTTGTTGTTGGTTACTTGGTTCTCCTTAGCAGCTTGAAAAGTTGTCATCTTCCACAAAAAGTGAAAAAGTGATGGCAGAGTCAGAAAAAAATCCTGCACATTAGCTAAGATCCTGCACATTACAATTGCATAGTCAGAAAAAAAAAATTATTAAAGCCAAAGAAAATTGCGAATTTTGTGTCAAAGCTACAATTTATATTAGAAAAAACAAAATTAATGTAAAGCAAACTCGCCAAAGGGAAACAAAATATTACAATTGAATAGTCAAAACAAAATATTAAAGTCAAAGAAAATTGTGGATTTTGTGTCAAATCTACAATTTTTATTATTTAAAAAACAAAATTAATGTAAATGCAAACTAAATTAGTGGATTACTAATGACAATAGCAGGGGTCAATATCCATAGTCACTAAATTAATGGATTACTAACAGCAATAGCAAGGCCAATATCCATAGCATACCCAATGTCATGTAATTCTCTTTATAAAATCCATACCATTAATTCAAGTCTGGTTGTTGCCCTTTACCGTAATAGTAGACTTGCTGTTAATTGAGCAGTTTCAACCATCCAACTAAAACAATCAATGCTACCCCCATCTATTTTGAACAATTGTTTGGATCCATTATCACTTTATCGCTAATGGATCTAAACAATTGTTTAAGAGGTTCCTCAAAGTTGGTTGAATTAGCTCGATAACTTTGACTCCACTTACCCCCTCCAACATTTGATGAATGAGAAATTGAAGAACTGAGAGTGGAGGAAAGCCATAATCTTGGGTTTAAGCATATAAAAACAAATTTTAATAAGCAACCATAGGCACAATCACCAGACAAACTAAGACTAATGCCAAATTATACACATAATCTGGCTAGTATACAAAAAATTACCTTTAATCCCATACCAGAAACACAATTCCTAAATTTCACAATCCAACCACAATAATAATAATATATGGTGACCCAAATGCTTCCTTTTTTCTTTTTTTCTTTTTTTTACATATGAGTAAATTAGGTAAAGAGAAACAATGTTGAGAAAGAAAAAGAAAATGAGAATTAAGAATTTACTTACCCCAATTTTACCGGGGATAATGCACTGCCAAACCATCAAATTGACAGAACCATCTGATTGAATCTCGAGTTTAGCCACGAAACCCTAGAAATCAAAAGAAGTTCAAAACAACAAACATAAGTAATCGCCACCAAATATATCACTAATACCACAATTGAAAACCCAAAAAAAATAAAAAAAAAAGAGCAAGTACCTCAAATTTGAAAAAACCCCAAGTCGAAAATAAGAGTAGAAGAGAAAGGAGAGTACGTAGGCGAAAGAAGATGAAGGACCTACCAAACAAATTTTCGGAGGTGGAGGAAGAGTTTTTTCAGTCTGAGTAGCTTTGAATGGGTGGTCCGATCCTGTGGTGGTCTGGTCGAGCAGAGTGCGAGCGGGAGGTAGAGACAGGCGTCAAAGATGGCGTTATGGGCCTGGAGATTGGGGAAGAGATGGAAAATTTTCTAGGAATTTGAAGAGAGGAGAGGAGAGAATAGCTAGAGATTTTTATTTTGTACAGAGTGTAGAAGAGAGAATGAGGATTATTGTATGTAAAGAGACGACCAACGGCCTTGGTTATCTAATATTTAGGACGGCCCAGATCGCGTGTAGCTTTGGGCGAGATTATTTTGTGGTTTCAAATACAACTCTACTTTGTTATTATAGATAGATAGATTGTGGTTTCAAATACAACTCTACTTTGTTATTATAGATATGAAAATCTCTAAATTAAGATTCTAAAAATCCAAACTTCAAATTAAAAACCCTATTTTAGAGCCGGAAAAATGATGAACTGTGGCTTTGTGAGAATAGAGAATACGAATAATAGAGAACGGATCGATGGTGATACAGACACAGAAAATATAAGCTAAGAATCGAAACACCTCTATTAATATGAAGCAAGCCCTAAATTATATCAGAAAGAAGAATAGAGAGAGGAGACTGTACATACTGAGAGAGAGCGGGGGAGCAGCTGCGGTGCCGCGGTTGATCAGTCGACGGTGTGTTCGCTCATGTTGAAAGCCAAAGCAGCGTGAGAGAGATATAGAGAGAGAACGAGACTCTTCGTTATGCTACAAAGAAATCAACAGCCACTAATTTCCCAAAATTCGGACGGACGCTCCAGATTGCTTTTAAACATTAGGCGGGATAATTTGTAAGTTGATATACCACTCTTTTAACCTCGTGGATTCCACGAGTTTGGGTTCGACCGGGACTACACTAGGATATTTTTTATTGCCTCGGTGACGTTTGACAACACATCTGAAAATTAAAATTGAAAACTGAAACTGAAAAAATTGTTTATTTTATGTCTGAAAAAATGTTGTTTGTTTAAATATAATACATCTGAAAACTGATTTTTTTTTAATATGACAATTTTACTTACTAATTTATATAGATCAAATCCCTATATCCTTAATTAACAAAATAAATAACAACTCATTAAAGCTTAAAGCTCAAAATACATGAATAGTATATTAAAAAACGTTCAGAATGTACATAGATCCAAGTAAAAAAGGTCAAAAAGCTTATAGCTGTTTTCATGGCTTTAATTTGATCATTCTATTATATGATTGTTTTATAAAGGCAAGTAGCTGTCCCTCACTATATAATTACATAACCACCCAAAAAAAAAAAATTTAACCATGCCCGGGTCACCACCTTGTCTCCCTCAGGAAATTTTATATATATCATAGCCCACACACACACATATATCCACGGCAAAAAAGAGGTTCAATTCCATGATGTTTTGGAGAAATTATTCCATTTCAAAATCCAAACCAAAACAAGAAGACATCCAGCACAAAGAAGCCCTAAAAACGAATCGTGCACAAGCCCTAAAAACGAATTAAACACCTAAATTAGCCACAAAGAAGAATGAAGGGAGATAAAGAACTGTACCTCCAGCGTCGTCTATGGAAGAGGCAGCAACAGCTTCGTCTAGAGAACGAGAAGAAGTGAAGCGGCGTGGAAGAAGAGAACAGCGTGCTTTTAGGTTTGAGCGAGGAAAAAATGGGTAATGTGCATTCAAGTTTTTCAGATTTCAGTTTTAAGTGGTAATTTTACTACTTAAAACTTTTTACACAAATCTTCAGATTTCAGTCCTATACCACTTATTTTTTTTGCCAATTAAACAATATTTATACCACTTAAATCTCCATTTCTCTCAGTTTTCCATATTCATCGTCCCTGCAGAGTTCCCATACATGCACTTGTATTTCTCTGGTATCTGACTAGAGCATATACAATATGCATTGTTTTTGATGCCCCAGTACTTCTCCAATATCTTCGTATCACACAGGCAGATCCAGATGTTCAAGGTTTCTACAATGAGTTGTACAATCCTACTGCAAGTGGAACGTACAATTTGCTCACATTTCTCAAATGGTTCAAATCTCCTCAGCAATGGTTAGACTTACTCCAGACTCATCCTAATCGGTATTGTATGATCCAATTCAACAAACCTTTGAAGGAACCTTACCCTGAAGGAGAAAATGCTCAAATTACGAAATGGTTTCCACGAAACCTCGCAAAATCAATCAAAGAACCTGAGAATACAGCATATGTAGAATTCTTACAAGAGATGTGTACCCTCAATAAGGTAAACTATGATTCAGTTCCAAACTCCATAAAATTTGGAAATGATCCATGGATTACCCCAGACATGAGTGATGTTTCGTGTGCTCCTCTTTTTGAATGTTTGTACACCTACGCGACAATGCATTTTTGGGAAGAAGGTGGACAAAGTTCAGAAACTATTGCGTTCGTAGATATGAGTTCAGACTCCACAGAAGAAGGTGAACCAGATCCAGAAGAAGTCCAAGAAGCAGTAGATTTTGCAGCAGCAGCACAAGAAGCAGAAGGATGGGAAGAACACTTCATCCCTGAACATGAAATCCCTGATCATATCTCTGACTATGATGCTGATGATGAAGAATATGTACCCTTATGGCATTACCCTGATGATGATCACTGGAACCACAACCACTCCCCAGAAGCTCCGTACACTCCAGATTACAGCGGCAATGAAACAGACTAAGTCATCCACTCCACTCGTTCTTGACTCAGTGTCGGCAGCAATTAGACTCGTTTAACTCGCATCGTGACAAAGCATCTAGCTTTATGTCTATTTTCCTTTTATTGGCCAGCTTTATGTCCTTGTTTGTCGGCCATCTTGTCTAGCTTTAACTTTTGCTTTTTTAAAAGTTATTTGTCGTGTTTGTATAATTGAGAAGGAATCTTTCCTTTTTCAAAGTTGTAATTATTTACCCTTTCCAGCTGTATGGTTGTAAGCGTCTCAGCTCAGCTATTTATAGTGAGCTCCTAGTTCAGTCTTAGGCAGAGTTGGAGTTTGAGAAGCGATTGTAGTTTGGTGAAGAAGTCGTGTACTTCTCTGTAATTCCCTCTTTCTCTTCAAAAATGAAAAAATGCCTATTCTATTTTATATAATTCTTAGTCTTATTCTCTTTCTTAGTATTTGTGTATGTTTAATTCTTATTAAACATGCATGTTCTCTTTTATATGTATTATATCATCCCGATCCTAGCCCAGTTTATGTATAAACTATTATATTCTGATTTTATTTAATTAATAGTTGTGTATTAGTTGCGGTATTGCGTAATCCGAAATTACGAATATCTGTATCCCCCCTTATAGAATTACTCTAGATTTCTGATACGAGAGATCCACTTAACAAAATCTGAGGTTTCTGATGTGAGAGATCCATATACATGGCAGTCACAGAGCATACTAATCACAAATTTGCTAATTATATGGCAGTCGTAGAGCATACTTTCGCAAGTATTAATCTCATACTAGACATAGTATAATTATCAAACATGCTGAGAAATATTTCATAATCAGAAGCTGTAAATTCTATTTAGAGTATTTGATCCATTAGATCAGAACTTAAAAAGGTTTATGCATGTCTCTCTCCCCTCAGCCATCCCCATATGCAAAGATTTCCCTCATGTGGCTCAAACAAACACCACCTTAGTGTAATTTCTCGTAGCGTAGTAGATTAATTAAGATTAAGGTGTATATGAGTTGGCTCAAATTTAAATATTGTTTGGTGAAAGCCAAAAAAATTATACTATTCTCTTTTATTAATTTTTTTTCTATTATTAAAATTTGAATATAGGTCAACAAACACGATTATAATTTTGAAATTCTTTAACAATGTAGGATTAATACTATGCAGTGATATATTTCTAATTTTGTTTCAAAATGTAAATATGACCACAATATGATATCATATTAAATATTTGGACTCGAACAAGATACAGATTATCCAATGTACTAAATCTCATAACAAAAAATAAGTTGTATAATTGTCTTAAGTTGAAATTAATATTTTTTATTAGAAAATACTAATAAAATTGTTTTATTAAAGAACAAACTTGGTACTTTGGTGATTTGTGGTTGATGTTTTGAGTTGAGTTTTTTAAAACATGGTGTTTTGTAGAATTTGGAAGTATGTTGAAAAGTGAATTTGATTTTTATTTGAGTTTTTTTCAACCAACTAAAAAATCTCATTAAAAAAATTTCAAAAAATAGTCACAATGGATCTTATTTTATCGATCTTGACGAGTAGGTTTCAAATATATATATATTTTTTTTATCTAATTTTGATTTTTGGATTTAAAATTTTGGCGTTTTAAAATTTTTTTTAGAAAAAAAAAGTAAAGTGAAATAAATTTTGGAAAGTGTAAAAGTATAGTTGATTTTGAGTTGAGTTTTTAAAATTTAGAAAGAAAAAAAAACCCTTACCAAACAAGCCCTTTCTTTCCAACTGAAGGATAAAGTTTTTGGAGGGTTGAGCTTGTTTGGTTGAGATTTTAAAACATGTTTTTTGGATAAGATTTTGGAAAGTGTGAAAGTATGTTGAAATGTGAATTTAATTTTTGTTCAAGTTTTTTTTAATTAATTCAAAAAAAACTCATAAAAAAATTCAAAAAATAGTCACAATGAATCTTATTTTATAGATCTCGATGAGTAGATTTCAAATATATATACATATATATATATATATTTATCTAATTTCGATTTTTAAATTTAAAGTTATAGTGTTTAAAAAAATTATGAGAAATAAAATAAAGTGAAGTAAATTTTGAGAAGTGTAGAGTAAAGTTAACTTTTTGGCAAAAATTTTAAAAACTGTTTTTTAAAATTTCAACCAAACCCCACCAAGTTTGATGAAAATTTTAGTTTAAAGGACAAAGATAAATTTTGTTTATTAATTTTAAGTATATTCCAAAACTACCCTTATTCAAGATATACTTGACAAATTAGTAAAATATTTAGAATTACGTTTATTAATTGAAAACAAATTCAAACTTATAAACTTAAAATTTCAAAAAAATGAAGTATCGAAATTTAAAGCAATTAAATCAACTAAATAAATAAGCAAATTAAAAACTTACAAATTTAGATGTTTACGTTTCAAACTAATGATGGACGATACTTAGTGCTTCAATATATCTAAGTACCCCTAATACCATACAATTCATGATGGTAAGACATATTAGAATTTTCCACAGAATTAAAGAACAATAATGATATAATAAATTTGGAAACAAGGAAAAAAGAATGGATAAGTGAAAGGAATTCAAACCCCGTAGCATGTGAAAGAAATAACTATATGAATTTACGCAAGAGTAAAAAAAGGGAGAAATATTCCTTGATGGAAGTAGATATATTAATTAAGAAAGTAACAAATACGGGAAAGAAATAACTATATGAATTTACGCAAGAGTTAAAAAAGGGAGAAATATTCCTTGATGGAAGTAGATATATTAATTAAGAAAGTAACAAATACGGGAAAGAAATAACTATATGAATTTACGCAAGAGTATAAAAAGGGAGAAATTTTCCTTGATGGAAGTAGATATATTAATTAAGAAAGTAACAAATCAATACAGTTGATGAAGAATGAATTCTTGATGCATAAATTGGGAGATTTTATTTATAACCAGTGTATTAGGAAGAACTAAAATACAACAATTGATCGAGTGCATAAAAGAACTTACGGATGAAAATTTGTTTGAAAAGATAAAGTCTTTTACCCAACTTGCCATGCCTAGTTATATTATTTAACCGACTTGCCATGCCTTGACCCATCCCAAACCGTAGTAATTATATTATAAAGATTTTTTTTAGCAACTTGTACTTGGAGGTATTCAAACACGAGATTTTCCGCTAAATAGATCGATCCCTCACAATGACATAGTGAACCATTAGGCCACCTCATAGGGTTATATTATAAAGATATTTATCTGCACCTATATATAGAAATATCATTAAAAATGCCTTAGAATATTTTTTTATGAGGACTTGACGTTTATGAAAGCACAACTAGCCATGTTGTTGTGAATGTTTTATATACTCGCAAGTGCACGAATCGGATACTAGTATATCTTAGGAGTTTTGACGCCATTAATCAACACATAGTATGACTACATATGCCTTGTGCTTAACAAATGGATCTACAAATGCCCATTTTAGATAATATGAGTTTTGAACAATTCGGTGCATCCATACAATGATGAAAAATTAAAAAGATTCTAATCCATTATTATTCGACTAGTTCTTTTTCCCTCATTTCACTAACTTTTGTGATGTATTTTTTTTGTGCAAGCATTTAATATATGATGTGATGGCGGCTTTCATCTCTCATGGAGGTTAACTATTTTCTTTTAGGCAACTACAGTTTTCACCCTCCAATCAAATAGCTCTTTTCCATCCCCTCTACATTTTTCGGCTCACATGCTTGTATTTTTTACTCTTATTCCTACATCACCTTTTTCCTCACTGCATAATCATCCAACAAAATACAAGCTAGAGCAGGGGGAGGCTTGACACTCCAGTCCAACGGGAGATTCACCATTTTAACTTGAATAGCCACCTAATGAGCAGGCATAGTATCCTCTCTACACGCAAAGGCAAACGAAATTCTGTTGGAGTCCCTATCCACATCCTTAAAGGAATCCATTATACCAGAGGTATCCTATGGAATAAAAATAGCATGAGCTAATATCGCATCAGTGACCACTTTGCAATCCGATTATATTAAAATCGGGATAGATAAACAGAGGGAAGCATACATGGTGACGTCCAAGACGGCTCTTGTTTTTTCTATAACTAGGGAAGGACAAAGGAAGAATGAAACTAATCCACCAATTAAACTTCCCATGTGATCCCTTATAGCATAAGTAGCTGAACCCATCTCAATCTTGTTAGCAAAGTCATCGTCGTAATTAGTTTTTACATTTCCTGGACAAGGAGTCGACCAATGGTTGGGACTAGGAGAAGGCATGTTTGAGATAGATTGAATCACTTTCCGAGAGGCTAAAACAAATTCAATAGATGCAGCCAATGTTTTAGGGATAACAAATGAAGTTGATGGGAAAGGCCATGAAAAATGAACTAATTTTGATGTTTCTTTGGTTTTTATAACCATGCTCCTTCATATCCCACCGATGTTTCTCCCTCTTTTTTACGGTTATTTTTTCAGTCTCCAACACAGGGTTTTTATGTTGCAAACGGAAGAGTCCAAGCATCAATATTCAAAACCCTTTCACCCTCTACCAACAATGATTGACTAATCTTCTCCGGTGTAAGTTTTTCTTCTTTCTCACAAAGCCTCTTCGTTTTTACCTCAATAGTTTATAACCCTAATATGTATATTTGTACTAATACGCGAATTTATCTTTTTGATGTTGTAGTTTCTTTTGCTTCTAGTTACTTTGTTGTGCTATTGAGACCAAGACAAAGGAAATTTCCATGGTTCAATTTAGTGCCAAAGCCAGTAATTTATCCAAGGGAAGCGAAATTCAAAGCACACAAAAACATATTTAAAGCCTTAAAATTTTAACAAAACATAATAGCATTAATAGTAATAATTCATAAAACTCAAAGTCTCAAATACCCCATATGAACACTATTATTATAATCAATTAATCAAGAAATAGACCTAATATTATGCAATTAATCATATAATCAAGAAATATACCTAACATTATGTAATTAATCAATTAGTCAAGAAGCAATTAATCAAGAAATGTACCTAATATTACGCAATTAAACAATTAAACAATAAATGTACCTAATATTATGCAATTAATCAATTAATCAAGAAATGTACCTGATATTACGCAATTAATCAATTAATCAAGAAACAATTAATCAAAAAATCAAGAAATAGATCTAATATTACACAATTAATCAAGAAATAGACATAATATTACGAAATTATTCAATTATTCCAGAAATGTACCTAATATTACGAAAATAATCAATTAGTCAAGAAGTATACTTAATATTAATTGTAAAAAAGTGTACATTTTGCTCTCCTCCATCCCGTGTCATTGATTTCATGTAATTTAATTAGGTACTTGATAACATGAATGGTTGTAATTGTTATTTTGATTTGAAGTATGAAAACTTGATTCTTGCTAGAAATGTTTAAGTTTTTCCTTTGATTTTGTTTTAAGATTTAAATAAGTGTTATCAAACAACACCTTATTATCCCGCCAGAAAGGTTTACAGTCTTGAGATTTTGTTTAATCTCCAACCATTCTAAGCTTCAATTGGCATCGACATAGTGGTGAAGTATGTGGTGGAAAGAGTAACGGGCGACATCGTCATCGCCCTGATTAGGCTATGATAATCGATATTTGGGAGACTTATGCAATCACAATCCGATTTAATAGATTCATCAGAAACCTAAGAACATCAATCCGTCTACTCTTCGTGTCATCTCTGTTAGTACTTCTCTAATGGGTAAGTTCTTAAATATTGTTTGTAAATTTCAATTGTTCGAATTTCAAGCTTGTCACCCCTCCCGTGTTTCTTCCATTGGGGAATCTAATTTGCCTGATCCTAGCCCCACTTGTTTGTCAGGTCCTTGTTCAGGCTCTATTAGAATTATTTGTGACAGTGCTTTTAATCCAGCATTATCTATGGATGCAACTGCTATTCTAGTTAGGGATAATTTTGGTAGATTTGTTGATGGATTTGCATCTGTCATCGCAAGCCCGCTGAAGCTATGGCAATTCTTGATGTTGTCCTTTTTGCAATCTCGAGTCTCTCTCAAATGGTGATTGTTGGATTGTAAGTGGATTATCGAGGAAATTAAAGCTAGATTCCATTATCTTGGCTGGGTCGGTTATGAAATTATTGGAGATATCGTTAGTGAAATGGCTAAGTGCAGAGGCATTTCCTTTGAATTCTCTCCTCGCAGTCCTAATCAATGTGCTCATTAGATTGCTGTTAACGCGAAATTTAGTAGCCTTACCTCGAATTGGAAGCCAAATTTCCCTAAGGCCTTAGAAAATATATTAGTGGCCGATATGCCGTCAGTAGGCGTAGGCTGATTTCTTTCTTTATGTTTTGTTTTGTGGTGCTTTGTTGCTTAGGTTTTGTTAGTTTCAACAAAAAAAAGATCCAATTGTACTTGTAATTTGATTTGATATTTACCCCTCTATTTGAATGGGATTAGGGTATTGGACACTGATCAATCTCAGTTTTTGTTATACCAACTAAGAATTCTATTTGATTTTGATCAATGGCGGTGTTGTAAGCATGTTTTAATAATTCACAGGAAATTGAGAATTGGGTAAAAATTTCAACTAATTTCATTGTTTAAGTACAATTGGGGTGGATTTTTCATTCCTAATGCTATTAGCATGCCTATGTATAATAGGAGAATTCAATTGAACTAATTATTTTGGGAAGCTTGTAAGAATATATTAAAAACAATTCAATTTATCTCTTTGAATAGAAGACGAATTCAATGGCAAAGAGATAAGTGAATGTTCATATTGAAAACATCTCTCTTCTCTGTTGTCACAGTTAACTTGAAAAGCCAGCTTAAATGATATCAATGCCATTGAGGCTCAAAGAATAGAGGTCAATCAAAATAACCTTCAATTTTTGTATTGTTCTGTTTCAATTATTTCGTTATGTTCTACTTTTTTTTAGGCCTTCAAAGTATTGATTTATGTATTTGAATTTTGGTTTTAGTTTGATTTGATAACCATACGATTGAAATAATTAAACAATTTGTTAATTTGGTCTTACGAGTTGGCTTACTTACGAATGCCCATCAAAGTTATTTTGCATTTCATATCAAATTAATGTCATTGGATTATAAAATTTTTAGTCTTCGTCTAATTTTATCTTTTAGAATCCTTTTTTTTTAATTGCATTGGTTCATTGTAATCAACTTGGCATTTTTTATAATTGAGTTGCACCCTTGCAGGTAAATACACTTATATATTTGAGTAAACTATGCAAGAAGAAATTTCATTATATTTGAACCCAAAATTTATTCAGAGTGAAGTTTAACGATAATTAATGTGCTTCTCTATTATCTGTACTCAAAACTTTATATAAAATAAAAAACTAATAAAAAAAATTCATATTAGATGTACTGTAAACCCTTTTTATCGTTGTGAGGCCAACTCCACCGGTTTCTTAAAACTGTATGCTAAAATCGTATAATATAGCAAACCATTTACTCATATTTAATATAAAAGTAAACAATAAATAAATAATTTGATCAAATATAAAAGTAAATTTGAAACTGTAAAAATAAAATATTTAAATTTATTGAAGAAAAGTGAGAGCAAAAAAAGTTGTAAAATAGAAATGAAATGTGATAAATTACTTTGGGGTTGAAATGTATATATAGCCGTATTAAAATAGCCGTTAAGTAACGGCTAGTATTTGAATTTCTTGGCCGATTTTGAGTATATCGGCCGTGAATAAAACCCATGGCCGTTCCATTGATTAATATCAGCTATGCTATTTTTGAAAAAAAAAATACACGGCTGACGCTGTGAATATCGACCATGCACAGACGATGTCCACAGTGACGGCTATGGTATATGTTTGTCGGTTTCCACATTTGGCAATGCTTTACCATTTATTTTGGCATTTCCCCATTTTAGACGAACTGCCACACCTTCAAAAGGCTAAAATTTACCATATTAGCCTACTGGTGAAGATGGTCTAACTTATTACTAGAATTATAAATTGTACTTTTGTATCATAATGATGAATGGTTAACTTATTATGATAAGTACGTAGTAGCTAATAATTAGGTACTTTCAAAATTTTAGTTATAATTATTAAAATTAGTATAAACATATTTTGTCTTTGTAGTTGCGATATCTTAAATTTTCTTTGTTCTTCATCGGAGAAAATGCCAATGGCTAAAAATTAGACTCAAATTGTTAAATCAAAGGTTCTGTCCCAACTTAGATGGTTGTATAGCGGGTCTTGTGGGGAAGACTTAGAAGAAAGGAAGAATCACAACTATCCTATTGATTGTGAGGTCGCATCCAATTATGTTAAACTCTAATTTTTACCATGTTTAGTAAGAGCACACTCACTTATTAAAAAAAAATCAATCATTTTACTTTATATTTTCTACATTTCATGTTTACTTTAATTATCTTTACACACGTATTATGAATTTTGATTTTTAAAAAAAATATATAAAGTATTATAGACGGGTTATTTGTAGATAAAAAAAATTAATGGCAATAATTAATAATGTGCTATTTTATTATTCTGGATGTATCTTTCTATGGTTCATGTGCATAATTATTTCATCAAAAGAACAATAAAAATAAAATTTATTTGTGGACAAACTTGTAAATTAAATAATTTAAAATACTAGAATTTTTGTGAGAGAAAAAAAGTATTTAAATTTTCTTGTTATCTCCTTCAATAAATATCTTACCAGTTATTAGTGGTGTGTCATTAATAATAATTGAAGATGGTTAAAATTGAATTTTAACTTATTAAGACGTGTCCTAATTGAAAAGTGGATGTGCCCATATTGCTAACCTTAATATGTGTGTAAATATAGTTAAACATAAAATATAGAAAATAAAAAAGTAAAATGATTGATATTGTTAAAAGTATTTAAAATTGTACCCGGTGAAAAAATCACAATTTCCACAAATTTAAGTGTAATAGACGAGAGCAAAGAAACTAAGTGAAGGAAAAGGAAAGAAATGATATGGAAAAATGGTGACACATAATACAAATTTAGTGTTTTTTTAATAAGTGGGTGTGCCCTTATTAAATATGGTAAAAATTAGAATTTAACTTAATTGAATGCGCCCTTACTAAAAAAAAGATGTGTCTTTACCATTAGCCATAAATTAATGGTGCTTATGACCAATTTCAATGCTTTGGATTCCAAAATTGATATTCTTTCCCCATTCATTTTACTTTGTTCATATTGTTGTATGTCTCTGCTCCATAAATCAATTGTTCTCTCTACTTTCACTTTCTTACCATTTATTAGTCCTTATTACCAAATACATCCAGAGTATTTTCCCTATCAAATACAAACATCACTAATATAGACTCCTGAATGGTATTTTTTTTTTATGTTTAGTGAACTAGAATTTTCTGTTATGATTTTCATTATACAATGAGATTTATAATTATATTTTCTTATATATATTGTGGTTCTATTTTCTTCTACATTGGTCTTGGGAGTTGTGATTAAGATAGTGTAATGTACGGTTTTTTCTCATTTTGTTTCATCTTCAAATGTTTTTATGACATTTGATTAAATGTCTTAATGTAGAGCAATTGCTTAACTTCCTAATTCTTATGTTTGGTCTGTTATTGTATTGTTTATATGATCGTTGTTATTGTGCTTCCTTGACATAGTTTTCTAAATTTTTCAGGTCTATATGATCCGTTTATTGTTATCACTTAGGCCAAGTTGCATAAGTTAGGAACTAAAGTTGTAGAATTGTTCAATGGCATGATGAATGTTTCAATTTAACCCAATGAGACTTCTTGGGTTGCTGTCATATCGTCTTGTTCGTCTCGTGGCGATCATTTGCCTTGCAGAATCACTTGTGAAAATGTTTGATAATAAGGGTATATCGATGAATTGTTTTGTGAAGACATTATTTATTAACATGTATGCCAAGTATAGGAGCCTCGAAACTGCTAATAAGATTTTCAACGAGTTGGGTTCATGTAAGAATTCTTTCACACTATGATTTCATGTGGAGTTCTGATTTGGTTGGACAACTTTCTAGATGCTATAATGACAAACCTGTTCTCGCACACATGCTCCAATTGTGGTCATCTAACCGGAGGGGCTTATTGATGTAAATTGGAGGAGCACTAAAAAAAGTTTTTAGTTTAAAGAAATGTGGCCCAAAAACCAAGAATGTACATAAGTTGTTGATAAATAAATGAGCAGTATGAAGGGTTTCAGCAGGTCTGCAACACAACAAAAGCATGTTATGTTGGGTTACTAAAGTGGAATAGGGAGGTGGTAAGTAACAAAGCAACAAATTTAGCAGGCGAGGGATAATTTTAGAAGACTGCAACAAGTTGTTATTACAGAGACGGGAGTTGCAAACTTGATAAACATCTTGATATGGAAGAAGTGTAGTGGAAATAAACATCTCGGGTGTCGTGCCTAATAAAAGGGCATAAAATACATAGATATCAAATTACCATCTCAAATCTGAAAAATGCAAAGGGATCTTGGTGCAACAATAAGCGTGGATTATTCAATCGCTTAGCAGTTCTGTTTTGGCTGAAAAGTCCTCAACATTTGTGAAAGTATTGTTACTCCCGTTACTTCAGGATTTAAATACGGTGGACAGTTATAGTTAGGGGAGCGCCACACTTACAGTGTTGTAATGGGAGATGTGTCGAGGCACTCGTATAAGATCAAAGCAGATTGTAAGTCCACTGATCTTGTTGCAGGTATACATTAAGGCTAAATTCTTAATTTTTAATCTTCTATTTTAAATTTATATGGTTGATGATATATTGTGATTTAATTTTTGTTAGTTATGGTGTTGGGAGCGATTGTTGCACATTCACCCCCAATGTGTTAATATAGTTATTGAGGAAGAGGAGGTTGTTCATTTAACTGATAGACCACCACACGGAACTAGATTTAATGATATATAACAAGACTCTTGTCAATATATGCTAGAATTTCATTTTCATAGGCTACATTTACTTAACACAGGTGGCGAGCGAGGTTTTCACTAGATCAAACTCCGATACATGTTTTGACTCATTATGGGGACCAGCTAGATCGTATGCGAGCGAAGTAGGTTATTCGAATGATTTTAATATTAATTAATATCAATTAATTAGTATGCGAGCGGAGCAGTTAGATTATTGACTCACTATATTTTGTTTTTATGATTAAGTTGTGGACAATTATATATCAATTAATTTTGGATTGATTGGGAGATGAACTTGTTTAGTATATTTTAATAAACTTGTAAAACAAGTGAATATGAAAATGTTGGATTGCTGTAAAAACAAACGAAATTCTGCCAAAATTTAAAAGAATTATAAATTTCTTTATGTTGAACTATTGTTTTGATGTAATTTTAAATATTCATGAGTTGTATTTAATAATTTACAGATGATCATGCAACCACACCGCACACGTTATGGTGTCATTGCCTCCCTATTATATTGTTGGCAGGTTATATGGCACACGCGGTCACCGCTTATTTGCTTTGAGATAGTGGAGTGACACCTCCCCAATCGAGTGATGCGACAATTTGATTTACAATAGAATATTCTTGTGGATTTTGACACAAGTGAACAATGGCACAATACGGATCTGAGGGGGGGAAGAGGCGAAAGGATCATGTTGATTGGACCCAGCATTGTCACTACTTCATTGTTTTTTAGGACTGCCAACATGAGCATGTAATTACTACGGATGCGTTGGAAAGCCTAATTCAGTATGATTATCCTTATATGGTTTGTTATCATAGCATTGCACGACATTTCATACTTGCGATGCCAGAGCCGCCTCCTGAATTCGATCCTAAGCTAGTAAGAGTCACATTGGAGATACTGGTAAACTCTATTTGCATCAATTAAATGTATTTTGGAATTTTTTGTGCTTTTAATTTGATATTGATATAGTACATTAATAGTACATGGTGATGTGCTTGCTAAGATATATACATTGGCTCAAAACCATCCTATGCAGTCGATCACAGAAGATCCCACATCGGATGAGATATCTGACTTAACACATACTGCTTCTGTTATCTTGTGACAAAAGTCCTGGCTATCTATTGATTTATTTGAGGTCCACGACCCGATCCCAAGACCCCTTTGCCATCGTTAGAGGAGAGCCACAGAGGGTATGTCATCGTCATAGCTTACTATGTTATCTTCACCATCACCTGCCATCTCATCACATCATACTACGTTATATTCACCTGATGTTGATTTGTTTACCTCTACACAGCATATCTCTTCACAGCCTAGTAGGTTATTTTCCCTACTGCCCCCAGCATATCACAGCCTACTATGTTATCATCCCCACCACCCTCCAGGTTATCATAGCCTATTAGGTTATCTTCCCTACCGCCCCTATCTTATCACAACCTACTAGGTTATCTTCCCCATCGCTCACAAGCTTATCACAGCCTACTAGGTTATCTTCCCACCCTCCCCCAGCTTATCACAGCCTGTTACGGAATCATCCCCATTGGACCCCATCTTATCACAACCTACTAGGTTATTTTCTCACCATCCCGTAGCTTATCACATTCTGCTATGTTATCATCCCCCACTGCCCGCCAGCTTATCATAGCCTAGTACGACAGATTTTTCTACACTCCCCACCATATTCGATGATATTGACATGCAACATTATGTGTTTATATTGACGACAAACTCATCATTTACTTCACCGGACGTGTCGCAGCATCTTTCGCCAATACTTTCACAGTCACCAACATTTACACCCCCGGAGCCCTTAGAGGGATTGACACAGTTAGGTCAAGGGAGAGGTAGACCGAGGGGTAGGGCTAGGGGCAGGGGCAGAGATGAGGCTGTAGTTGCACACACCTATGCAAAAATTTAGAAGGATGAAAGGCCTAAGACAAAGAGAAAAAAAAACCTAATTGTGGTACGTAGTAGGTTGATTGGTAGCTGTTATCATTGTACATGGATATTTGTTTTACTTAGTTGTATTATTTGATATGTACATGTATATATTATTAGTAATTTTGAGAAAATACATTAAATATAATTAAAACTTAAGGATATTAAAAAAATGAAACCAAGGTCTTTTAACGCAATACAACAAGAAAAATATCTCAAAATAACGTAAACAAATAAATGTGAACTGAGCAAAGTAACAAGTTTTACTCTATCTCCATTTGCAACTGTGCTTCTGGACTTGTGGCAATATCTTCAACGTTGTATTGGATACCAGTGTTCAACGCACAAGCTCTCTATATGGAAGTTTGGCATACAATATTTAATCCACCCAATGGCTCATGTTCATGCAAAGATTCATCTGCATTGGTTACCTATTCCAAATGAAATGGTTCGCGATGTCCGTTGTTCATTAGGGGCTTGTTCGAGTTGAACTTTGTTATCAAAAAAACAGTTTATTAGCTCATTCAATGGATGCATTGAGCTATGTCCAGATGCAACCATCCTCTAGTCTTTATTAAATACTTCAAGCTAAAACTTGTCAAAAAAAATAAAATTGTAGTATCTCCATGTCTTGTACAACTGTGGTGAGAAGACAATAAACATGTGATACGTATTTAACAAGTACCACATATACACACAAAATAAAGGTGTCCATGAATGCATACACAGGAACGCGATTGACGAATAATAGGGATGTTTAAGATTTGACAACTGATACAAATAGAACTTTGTCCTTCAATGAAAAGGTGGGACCTTCAACAATCTTTAGCACTTTCTTCTGATTCTTCGAGCTCGATTTTGTAGGAATTGATTTCGTATTTTTTATTGGATTTCACTTGGAAGGAGGGGAACCAAATCATCAATCCTAGAGGAATTGCTCATGTTTGTTTTTAGAGAGTGAGTTTGGAGTCAAATTGTGTAAGGTATGAGATGTTATATTGGATATTAAGAAGCATGTGTTTCAACAGTGCATTTAGGTGACGAGACACTTAGCAAAAATATTAAGCTTTTAACTTTATCAGAGATTTGACGAGCCAGCGCAAAGGTTTAATTTGACTATCCATTGGGTTGCAGGAATGATTTCACGAGCTGTTGAAAAAATCAGTGATTTTACAACACACAGCTTCAGCTTTTTTGTTAGAGTAAATAGAGAAAATTTAGTGGGAAGAGATAGAGAGATGAGTAGGGCCTGTTGTCAAATGCTTTTACTGTTGAATTTTTTAATACAAATAAGAAAAAGAGATATAACAGGTTTAGTGAAAGGTTAATTCATAAATTTTTCTTTGCAATGTGTTGTCGTATTGTCCAATTGTAGCAATGTATGTCTATGTAGATAGACATTACATAAACACCATCTCGAATTTTTTTAATTTATAATTTTTTTCTATCAGTCATAACAACAATGGCATCTTCGAGCTCAAACAACAACCCCGATGGCTTTTCATACAGTGACAAAATTCAATTGTGTGTTGCTTGAAAATAATTGACCCATGGTGGTAACTGGTGTGAGATAGATAACCCTAAAACATGGGAGAGAATGACTGCAATTTTTAATGCAAAACCTAAAAAATATAGCTCTTTATGTAAGGACAGGGTTGTGACCCTTGAGAACTTGCTTAACTGTGGGCAGAGGTTAAACCAACGGTTGCAAAATTTAACTGCTTTTTCAATGAGGAGGAAAGCACTACTCTTCATTCAAAATTTTTTATTGATTATCCTGGAAGTAAGGCCCACTATGTCATAAAATTCTATAGCAAAGTTGAAAAGGAAATGGTAAAAGCTTGTTTTAGCAATTATATTTTATTAAAATATAATTAACGTTTATTTTTACTATTTTAACGCTAAATGACTTAACTTGTTCAAGCAGGAGGAACAAGTTGAACTCATATACTTGGTTGAAGAAGGCGTAAATTTGCCCTACAAGATGTACTAGAGATTCCATAAGAGATTTCTTAATTGATATTTGCTTTATACTATGTAATGTTTAAGTTGATGTGTTTTTCTATTTTAGTCTTTTTCTTCTGTAATGTTTTTATTTTATGCAACTTGTAACCACTGACATTTCTATAAAAGTTTTCGTGTCTAGTTATGTTTTAAGTTTTTAATTAACGAAAAAAATATTTATGTTGTCTACTGAATGCATGTTCTCTACTTAAAGTTCAAACACAAACATTTTTTTATATGTGAAAAATAAGTGATTTGACGAATCACTTAAAATATAAATGAGATTGGACCAGTCACTGATTTTTATAGGATATAATATGACCACACACTCTAAAAAGCATTGACTACTTTCAATACCTATGTTAAACCATTCACGTGACTGCATAGTGCATTTAAATTAAAAGAAGTGTAATATTTATTATATTATTTTCTTCTATATATATTAAGGCCTCGTTTGATTCGGGTATTAAAAAGTGGGATGGGATTATTAATACCACTTTTTTTATAATACCTTGTTTGATTCACACAAATGTGTTGGGATTACTAATACCGGTACTAACTTAATACCACCTTTGTGCTATAATTTAATACCAGGGGGGAGGTGGTATTGTTTATCTAGGATTAATAAAAATGAACCATATATTTTCAAAACTGCCACTACTACTACTATATTATTATTATTTAAAAAAAAAATTAAGTTTTTTTTTAAACTTTTTTTTAAAAATTAATTTTTTTTTTCAAATTTTTTTTTTAAAAAAAATTTAAAAAATTTTTAAAAAAAAAATTTTTAAAAAAAATTGTTAGTCCAAAATATAATTCCGTATACAAGTTACAGAACCAAACATGGTATTAATATTAGCATGAGATATCCCAGTATTAATACTACATGAATCAAACAGAGTATTGGTATTAAATTAATACCATGATTAATAGTCCAGTACTATTAATACTGGTATTATTAATCCCACTGATCCTAATACCTGAATCAAACGAGGCCTAAAGGTATTGCGAACATAGTAGATCATCTAAAAATGTCTTTAACAACTTTCGCTTATGTTCGATAAGTCCTTTTCCCATGCGATAACATCCTTAACTCAAAAGAGCAATTTTATTTATGCAACACTTGGAATGGGTTAACCAAGTGTGAAAAATGTTGCGACCGAGATAACCCTCAAACTTGGCTCCAATTTGCAACCAGATTTAATTCGTCACCAGTTGGGTAAACATCAAAGTTCCATGGAAGAATAACACCTGAAGAGCTTAAGTTTTTGTGGATGAACCTCAAAATTTTAGTATTCAAATTTAACAGGTACTACTAAGATATGAAAGTTGCTTCTACAAATGTGGATGGAGACGATTCCGATACGGTAATTACTTTTGCTTAACTTTCATAAATTTCAGTGTAGTATAAGCTTTAACCATTTGTTGATATACTTGTAGGGCGCGTAACTAAGCGAAACGGCTCTGTCATGAGAAAGAATGCAATTTGTTCCTATACGACACCTCTTGGCTAGTCTTGATGAACTATGTATGAAGAAAACACGCGGTTCAAGTACAAATGATCTTTTCAATGGATGTTTCGTTTACTATGGATGGATGTCTCATTTACTATATATGAATGTATTATTTATGTTCACTTTGTATGTTTTATTATATTCGTGTTAAATTTTAATTTTATGTAACGGTTTTTCTTAATGTGTTACTTATTGAAGTACTTTTTTATACTATTGAGAAATGTGTAATGTTGTGTTATTTAAAATCCCGCAATACACTGGTCAGTGACAATACACAGTGTCTTAAGGTGACGAGACACTACAATTTACAGTGTATATTAATTGAAAAGATCAATTAAGTTTTATAAAATCGTCAAATTTACAGTGTATATTAGTTTTATAAAATCATCAAATGTCTTAACTAACTATTAATTAAAAAGATCAATTAAGTTCTCTTATCCTTTCAAAAATAATTATAAATATATTATTTGCAGAGTGTAGGATGGGTAAGGCGGCATCGAAATGTGGAGATATGTACAGCTATGGGGTCATCTTATTAGAGATGTTCACAGGAAGAAGACCAACGGATGATATGTTTAAAGATGGTCTAAATCTCCATAACTACATTAAGATGGCATTGCAAGAATAAGGTAGAATGTAGATTGTGGATCAAACACTTCTCGCAATAAAAGCAGCAGAAGAAATATAAGGCACAATTGTAGAGGAAGAAAGAAAAGTTGTTAATGAAATAGAGGTGGAACAATACACCACAAACACAGGAAGTTTGTTCCATATAAGTGATAAGTTGTAAAAGTGCGTCATTGCAATCCTCAAAATCAGACTTGCATGCTCAGCAAAATCATCCAAACTGTGGATGGGCATAAAGGTTATACTTAGGGAACTGGACCATATTAAGACTACATTTCTTGATGATGGAATCAGCATAAACAGATCAGACGGTCCTACTTAAAAGTTACAAAGCATAACTTTTGTTGTTCACCTCTATCAATACATGTATAAAGATTTGAAGAATCTTTATGTTAGGTATAATTTAGTTTTTAAATCAGAAAATTTTCAAGAATATGATCCAGATCTTTCCCTTCCCTCAATCTAAACAGACCAAAAGTTTGTGTTTTCAATGTTTGTTTTCTTAAAGTTCCTTTTTGTTTATATTCTTTATTATTGTTTTCTTTATTTGGACATATTTATCTATCTAGAGTCAAAACTTAACCCATGTCAAACTGAAGCTTTTTTTTTATTTTTTTTTATTTTTATAAATATATATAAAAAAAACTCTCCATAATTGCATATTAGAGACCAATTTCTCAAGAATTTTATTATCAATCATTTAATATTTGTCTCCTTCATCCTTAATAAGGTGGTCCATGCTTTTCACTATTTTTTTACTATTCATTTATATATTGTGGTTGTTGTTCATCCATAATCAATTATTAGGGACTCATTTCTTAAGAATTTTATTATCTTCTTCATTTAATATTTGTCTCCTTCATCCTTAATAAGGTAGGTCCACGATCTTACTTTTCTTTTACTATTTTTTTGTATATTATATCACATTTTATATTAACTATTAATTAAATTAATTTATATTTTGTGTTTGTGAATGTTTTGTCATTATTCACTTAATTGATAAAAACCTTGTTTGTATAGTATACTAATTTCATTTGCAACCTACTTATGCACTGTAACTTTCAGAGGGTGGTGATTTACGGTCACAAATCAGTGAACGTTTTTTGTTTTGAGAAAAGTTAAAGATGGAAGAGTTTCAATTTATAAGATCAAATAAATATTGAAGTTATCAAAAAAATATGTATAGGCTAAAAGAAGATGCACAGTTGAACCAACGTTATATAATGAAATTAAACTATCATCTGAAAAATAATGATAGTGCTGCGATCGTGAAAAAGGCTGAGGCAATCTATCAATATATTGAAAACCATACAAAGGAAGGTGAGGTTACTTTTCATTGTATGAAAAACCCAAAAGAAACTTGAATTTAAGTTAAGGTAAATTCAATAAGGGTGTTGAGGCTGGTCTATCGACTTTCACTTATCAAATTACTACATCAACGCAATAAAACACAGAAAATAATAGCGTTTTACTATAAGGGAATGAGGTTGAAATTTGCATCGTTTTTCATGCAATTTACACCTAATTACCTATGTATCTACCTTTGATTCCTCGACAATAAATTCGTTTGAATTCTTAATTGCAAACAGTTTTATGGCAATCTTCAACTTATCTTTACTCTCGTAAGTGAGCCACTTTCGTAATTCATTTTCATCTACTAACTTCTCCTTCATCGTGACCTTTTGGTCCATATACGTAACATTAAATTGTGTGTACAATGACGGTATATCTTTGGCATCCTACTTAATCTGGTTCGATCTTTTTCATTCATCGCTTTCAGTGTCGTTGAAATCTGTAATACTATTAAATTTCGAGTATGAGTCCGTGTCCTTTTCAGTATAATGTTCAAATTATATGGGGACAATCTCAACAATGCAGTTCATCCAACGATAAACCTAATCCGAATTATAGAGCGACGACACAATCAAACCCAAACGCTTGGGTATAGGTTGGAATGAATTGCAAATCTTCTTTTTACTCCCACCAAATTCGAGCTTTCGTGATGGCCGCAAATTAGAAGGCAAGTTCGAAGTATGAGTACATTGTGACGATGGTGGTGAGTTATACGACCCAGAAAATGGAAAATTTTCCCCAATTAGGAGCACATCGTAATTCAGGACAAGTTTATCTACATACAAATCGATTACATGCACAAAAGGAACATTGAAAATCGTAGCCATTGCTAACTCTAAGCTTTCGTCATCATTAATTTCATGAAGGAAGTAATTGTAAGTATTTGTGGTCACAAACAGTGGACATTTACATAAAATCTTGAAGGTGGACGGCAAGTGATCAACATCCATAGCAGAATAAATAATTTATATTAATTTTGAGTAAATAGTACCTTCTTTTAAGACAATGCCTAATCTATGCTGCTTATCGTAAGCCCAACCATGCTCTTCGTAAATAATCTAATCGCCTTAATATAGAACCATACACACTTGTCTGCTTGTCATTATTTACCTTCAACACAAGTAACCAAATTTATCACTGAGTGAATGATTTAAGATAATAAGTATTGCCCGTGCATAGTGGCATGATGATATAAAACATATTAATAGTTTGAAAATAGTTAGTTTGAAAAAATAATATCCAATATTTAAACAGCGTCCAACTGTGGACACCCCATTTTACGACCCTAGGAACAAGGGACTGAGTACACTCTGGCAAAATTCAAGCGGACTCAATCAACATTGGAAGTTACGGGACTCAAACTATTCGAAATAGGGGTATACTTGGCCAAGGACATCACACACGAGCTAAAGAGATAATGTTAACAAAGAGAGAAGACCGATCTGTCTTCAAGCCACTTCAATCGTAATTTGGTCATAACGTTTTGCTCAGAACTCCGATTGAGGTAATCTTTATGTCCACAGAAAGGTAATTCAAAGATCTACAAGTTCCTAAGAGGAAGTTTTCCCAAATTATGGATGGACCATTTCCAAAAATTCACTGAAGACAGCGCTCTGCCAAAGCGCTATCGAATGACCAAAATTTACTAACCGTCCTACTTTACATGATGTTTTGACCAACTATGAGTGTGAATTGGACTTCGGTCAAAACACAAAAGTTGTAGAATGACTTAAAACCTAGACATACAAGGAGACGAAATCTTATTCAAACAAGAAACAAAGAAATTACGATGACCCAAAGTTAGTTGAAATCAACAAATCACACAATTTAAGGGCCAATATTAATTCGGACCACCTGAATCATGAAACGATTACTCACACGAGTATAAAGGAGTTAATACAACATAATTAACATTAATATAATTATAGGATGTTACAATCTCTCCCACTAAACAAAATTTCGTCCTCAAAATTTTGAAATTACATATTAATCAAACAATTATGGAGATTTTTCACGTATTTCCGTTTCTAACTCCCATGTTGCCTCCTCGCCTCCATGATGTAACCACAAAACTTTTATTAACGGGAAAACTTTATTTCATAGCACCTGATCTCGACAATCTAAGATTTGTATTGGGCGGATTTCGTATGCCCTGTCATTCAACACCTCGAGATTTTCCCATTGAACAATATGGGAAGGATCATGAACGTACCGCCATAGCATTGATACATGGAAAACATTGTGAACGTTAGAAAATTGCGGTGGCAAAGTTAGATGATATGAAACATTCCTGATACGTTCGAGAATCTCGAAAGGCCTGATGTATTAAGGAGACAGCTTTCCTTTACTACCAAACCGCGTAATACCGAAACAAGGCTTGGTTTTCAAGAATACATGGTTACCGACTTCAAACTCTAGTGGACGACGGCTCCTATCGATCATCTTCAATAGTGGTGAGAAAGCGCATATAACCAATCGATCTTTTTTGTTAGCGGATCGGTCTTTTTCATTAGGGAGTCGGTCTTTTGACTACCCAAATCGGTCTTTGACGCAGGATCTGCAATCCCACTATATATCAAATAAAACAGAGAACAGAAGAAAGAGGGGGCCTCTCAATGGAGGCAAAGCTCGCGAGAGATTTTCGAGACAGTCGAAAAAAGCCCTAACAGAGGCTCGAGAGAGAGCAAATGCTCATAAAAAGTAGATAGGACTAGATCTAAAGATAGGAACAAAATTGTATCCGAAATTCTTAGAATAGTTTGTAATACTTTACAATATCAATTGAAACAAAAGCTTTGTCTTCGGAATTACGGTATTCAATTAATCTCTTAAACATTGTTTCAATCATAAAAACTGTCGCACTGCGTATATATAAATTGCTTTAATAGATATTTTATTTATCAATTAATTTGCTGAGAGTTTATGTACATAAATTGTTGTAGATACTAAATATATTACAAGCACTGCAAGCATGCTAATAAACCGAAATCAGATCTAGAAGGGTTGTATGACAAGTAAACTCATTCTGGAGCGTGATTGAACTGTAAATACATTAATATTTCTCGAATCTAGTTTTAAATCATCCTAGCATGCATTTTGGACTTCAAAACATAAAAATTGTGACACTGCGGGATGACCGATCGGTCTTTGTATATTTTTGTCATTTTTGCCTTGATATTCATGCCATCATTCTTGCATGCTAATAAAACAGTTATATACACACTTTAGGCCTTAAAACGGTAAGGAAAGATAAAATAATGATTAAACAAGCATACACATTTAGAAGCCAAAAGGGCGACGCGGGTGCCTAACACCTTTCCGTGTCGTAACATAGTTCCCGAACCCTAACCTGGTTGAGCAGACAGCGTTGTACCCCAAAAGGGTACAAAAACACACTTTTTTCTATTTTCTCAGAAAACGTACTGGTGACTCTAAAACCTTATCACAAATCGAGCCACGCGCCGAGCGGCGTCAAGGGGTTCCAATCGGGATTCTCGCACCAACCTAAAATATTAATTAAAAAAACTGTATAGGTAACAAATCACACAATAATATTACTATTATATTAACATTTTATATTTCTAAAATTTTAATCGTAAATGGATGGTAGCATTGGTACTAACATTGGTTTACAAAAGTAATGTGTTTTTTAATATATATATATATATATATTATAAAAAAATATTTAAGTTTGTAAAAGATTAAATAAAAAATATATACAATAGCACACATGTATATATTTTGCAAAATATTCACATTGAACCAAATATATATATACATTCCGCAAAATTCACATAAAACCATATAAGGGTGTGGATGAATATTTTGAAGAGATTTTCATTGTTCAAGTCTAGCGGGGCCCAAGATACGACCTCTGACCCGTCCTAAATAAGCTGGATTTGCTGGTAACAGAGGCAATGGAATGAACAATGCTATCCTCTGGAATTCAACACTAATAAAGTACTAATCCACTTATTTTCCATGCACCCCACTAAAGCTCCAGGCCTGATGGTATGCCTATAGTTTCTTTCAAAAGTGCCCCAACATGAACACTTCTTGGATTTGTGAAGGTAAAATATGGATATCAAATTTATCTTAAAAATTGAATGGTTTTATAAAGAGACTTTTGGTATTCAAACAAAAAAGCTCAAAGTAAAGATAAAATTAAAAAATATTTAAATGAAAGCACGTAAATTTTATCATGGTACAAAATATGGTTCTAAGTACAAAGCAAATAATATAGCAGCAAAAGTGCATCATCAACCATCCAAACCAGATATATGTTCAAAGTATAAACTACCTATAGTATCATTAAAACTAAATCATAACTTAGGGCTCGCTCGAATCCTCTTTCTAATTTTCTAAAAATGTAGGTTCAAAGAATGGCACCAATAATATGTATCCATTCGTTATTCTGTAATTTCTTGAGTAACCAACATTTCATATATATTATAAATTGAACTCATTCAAGCATGATAATGAGACTTCCATTTCTTAGCAATTCCACTTCATTTTTCCAATCAATGTTGTCAAGCAAAAATTCTTCATTTAAAAATTTCTCCGTCTTCTTAACTTTATTCTTACTCAGTATTTCCATCTTGTATATCCAGACAATTTCGTCAATCCGATTCCAATCGGATGGTTTTAAGCCAATCCAATATATGTGATTAATAGACAAGTAAGGATTGAAATACCTGGTCCTCATAGCCCCAAAACAAAACGTCCTCATTATTTCACTACCATATATATCATCAAAAAACACCCTAAGGATCAGAAAATTGTATTTATGTTTCATATTCCTCACAAATTTTCTTGTGGTTATGTCCAGTACGTGCACTGTTTAATGCTACCAAAATACAATCTAGTTTTTTATGTATCCTTGCCTCCACAAATTTATAGAATAGGTCGAAATGTTTGACTATAATAAAAAAATTAGGATCTCACATAAACTCAATTTCATAATCCTCTTAAGTAGGGATAGAAACATCACAATCAATGGAATTCATTGTTTTTCCCGAAAATAATTTAAGCGTTCCATTATAAAAAATAGATTCAATATTTATGATTTTGTGATAAATTATTCTGAAATGCCTTTTAAATTTATGCTTTACGATCTAATGATATTTTACTAATTCTTGGAATAGAAAATAAATATTTCTCACAAGATGACGTTCACCTTATCATAATTATTTGTAGGGAACCCGTAAGATGGTAGATAAATCAAGCTATGAAGTGAAGAGTATTAAATAAGAAGCGAAGTAATATTATATTGAAGGATTATGAGATTATAAATAAATATAATAGAAAAATTATGTACTTAAATTTATTGATGTAATAAATATCTCGCATTTTCATTTTTAGAATGTTACTAGATGTGTTGTTTACCCGTACTGCATAAGAAATATTACTTTTAGAATTGTTGCGTTACAAAAACAATTTCAACCTCCTTTTCTTATAGTAAAACCCTCTCATTTTCTGTATTTCATTACGTTGATGTAGTAATTTAATAATTAAAAGTCCATAGACCAGTCTTAACACCCTTACTGAATTTACCCTAACTTTAATCCAAGTTTCATTAGGGTTTTTCATACAATGAAGAGTAACCTCGCCTTCCTTTGCATGGTTTTCAATATATTAATAGATTGCCTCAGCCTTTTCTCGATCGCAGCACTATCATTATTTTCTAGATTATTGTGTATTTTCATTATATAATGCTGGTTCAACTGTGCATCTTCTTTTAACTTATCCATGTTTTTTTTTTGATAACTTCAATATTTATTAGATCTCTTATATATTCAAACTCGTCCATCTCTAACCTTTTTCGAAACAGAAAACGTTCATGGATTTTTAATCATAGATCACCACCCTCCGAAAGATGTAGCGTATGAGTAGGTTGTAAATGAAATGAGTACACACTATACACACAAAATTTTCATTAATTTAGTGAATAGTGCTAAAACTTTCACAAACATGAATAGTAAAAAAAAGATTGTGGACCCACCTTATTAAGGATGAAGGAGACGAATATTAAATGAAAAAGATAATAAAATTTTTAAGAAATGAGTGCCTAATAACGAATTATGGGTGAACAACAGCCGCAATATACTAAGATTGTGGACCCACCCTATTAAGGATGGAGGAGACAAATATTAAATGTTTGATTATAAAATTCTTGAGAAATAGGTCTCTAATAAGGGACTATAGGGAGGGTTTTTTTTGTTCTCTTCATATTTATGCTTATTTTGAATCTTAATTAGCAAAATATGGGAGTTCTGAATTTATTTAGGAAAATAAATCGGGATGGTGTTTTTTGGCTTAAAATTGTTACGAAGGGTGGCGTTTTTTATGGAAAATTGTTGACACGTTGCAAATAAAACTTTTTCAAAATGCTATAGCCATTAGTGTTTTTAACAAAAAAATCCAAATATTTTAATAAGTTATACCAATAACTTTTTTTAGTAAAAATATCATGATGGATGGCCTTTTTTTGGTAAAAATATTAAGATGGATGTCATTTTTAAAGTACATTCCATAACCCTATCTAAAGCTCACTCCTCCTGTAACACAGTCGATCGCCTCTCAAACCTTTTTTCTTTTGCAAACATTTTCTTCTTCCATTCTCGAAGCTGCCAAAATATTTGTAACTTTAATTAAAAATCTCTCTACTCTTAAAAAGAAGGTATGTATACTTATGTTATCTTAGTTCTTATATATTTTTATTTTTCATATAATGTCTTACTTGCGATATGAATGAATATATATAGTAATGAAGTTTAGCGATACGACAACGTCATCGGCATCATCGTTAGGTATCTCTCGAAATATATCGGCTATTTAAGAAAGCTTTAGCTTTGACTTCTTAAGAGCGTGGTCTACTGGTTGGATGCCCAGTACATGCTCACGCGCATTGGCCGGAGGGCATCCAATGGAGGGATAGGAATTGCATGGCCATTAATTAGTAATCCGAGCAGTATGGCGACATCCTGGAGTGTGATACTGCACTCCCCAACCGGTAGATGGAACGCGTGTGTTTCTTGCTGCCACCGCTCGACCATAGCTGTAATCAATGTGTGGTCGTATTGAATATGACATATGCAGTATACTCCGTATAATCCCGCTCGTAATAATATATGTTGTACCCTTTCAGGCAGGATAATATGCTGTCCATCGGGTCGACTAAACTCAAAATCGCTCTTGCGTGGCTCCAACAAAATAGGGTTATCGCCATCCCATATAGTAGAAGACCTATGCTGCTCCTGTAAATATAACACACGGCGATCCGCATGACCATGATCCATCTACAAATACTTGTTTCATGTACATGTTCATTAGATAAAAAAATAATAAACAATGCATATTCAATAATATATATATATATATATATATATATACATAACTTAACAAACAGATCAGCAGCATATGCATAATTTAAAAGACATCCATTCATTAACTAATAAAATTGCATTATAATATCGCATTACAAATTGTATAGGCAATAACTACAACCACATTCATACATAGTCAATAAACAAGTTATAAACCCATACATATACCCAAAAAATACACAATAACGCTGGCTACATAAATTTACACCACCTAATTAAACAAATTACATAAAACTAACACAAGAAGTAGAAACACAAGCAAATACATCCTATTCCTTGCACAATTGAGTGATTTATTACATTGCTTGTACTTTCTTTATAGTTCTTATCTTTTTTCCATCTCCATTTCTATGCTTTTCAACAAATGGTTGTTCAATTCCTTTACCCCTTCAGCAATTGTCCTTCAATCTTCTTTCTGACAAGTTATGTCCTTTATTTGACTATAAAATTATTTCATCTCTTCTTGAACATTTTTTTCCTTGTCAACCCAATCGAAAAAGTTGCATCCATTATTACCATAATTTTTACAACCAAAAAATCTCCGACACGGGTTTCTCGACGTCCATGAAACTTTAATAGGAGCAACCTCTCCACAGAAACAAGTTACATATGAACATGATGATCCGGAATTGAAACTGGAGTTTGAAGATATTTCTGCAAAAAATGTCGCAAATACAGTAGATGATAGTATTAAAATTGCCATATCAAGAGGTTAATTAAAAAAAGATTGTAATTAAAAAGTTTAATGCAAACTTAATTAATGGTTTACTTTGTAATTTTGAATACTTAATAGAAACTTAATTAAGGGTTTAGTTTGATATTATTTTTAAACATGAAGGCTAGTTTTGTAATAAGATAATCTTGGAGAAAATAAATCTTCCTACAAGACTCTACTAGTATTGGCACTTTATAAAATTTTATAATACTCTTAATTCATCTCATATATAAATAAGTGTCAATAGCAATATAAAAAAGTGCAGGTACTGTCACTAAGTGTTTTCGTAATGATTAGATATTTGCCCGTACATTGATTTCTCTTTTCTTTTATTATATTTTTTCCTCAACAAAAGAGAAAAAAAAAAAGGTTAAAAGGTTTCATTTTAGATTGCCTAAAATTGAAACTATATGGATGTTTTATTTGTTAATTGATTAGTCTTTATTAACTATTAAGCGAAGAAAATGAAGAAAGTGAAAATGTAAGTCTGTAACACTAGTGATTAGTCTTTATGAACTATTAAATGAAGAAAGTGAAAATGAGATATTATCAACTTCAAGTTGAGAACAAAGAGAAATACTTGAACAAAGAGAAAAAGAAAACATAATGAAGCATGGGATGCTTATTTGGCTTTTGCCTAAATTTGGTCATCAACCCCATTGTGGAAGTTAGGGTGTGTTTGATTGGGAGTATTTTCCATGGAAAATATCCATTTTTCACTTGATTTGACAACTTAAGGTGTTTGATTGGCTTTTTTTTCTAGGCAATTGAATTCCCACTTTTGGCTCACACACTTACATTTTCCTTGTAAACAAGGAAAATATTTTCTTTGGGGGGGGCTAGTTTTTATTTTCCAGGCAATTGCACGGTTTTCGAGACAACATTTTACCCATTTTCTACACTAAAAATGCTATAACTTAAACTACAAAATTCAAAATTTAATAAAAAATTTATATTTAAAATCTACTCATCAAGATCAATTAAACAAGATCCATCATGACTATAAAATTATGTAAAAAAAAATACCCATAATTTTTTCTACATTAAAAATGCCACAATACAACCAATATTTTCCGGGTAGAAAATTAAGGCAATCAAACACACTACACTTCATTTTCCATGCAACTCAATTCTAGGCAATTCAATTACCGGTAACTTATTTTCTTTCCATGCAAATTCCACGCTTGCAATCAAACGCACCCTTAAAGTTTTATGGAAACTTAATTAAGGATTTAGTTTGTAATTGTTTTTTAATATCAAGGATTGGTTCCATAAGAAGATAACATTAAGGATGTTCTTTCATTTTTTTCTTTTACATTACTCCAAGTTTATTGTTTGCAAAACAATATAGAAAAAGGAATTCTTAAATCAACCCACCAAAACATTCTACTCACCCCACAAAAATTTATCAATTACTTTTTTCTCACGCCACTTATTTTCTTTATGCCAAACAAAAACGTAAAAACTCTATTCCTCAATCTGAAAACCCCTTTTTCTATATTTCCTCTCTTTAAAGTAAAATTAATGAGGACACATTATGTTAATCCCATCACTGCTGTAGAAATGGAAAATTCTCTTAATTTGGACTCGTAAAATTGACGTGGACTACTTTGTTGGTTTATTGATTTATATGATGAATATGTATATATATATATATATATTTATATAACTCATTTTCTTTGTGTTGGAGAAGAGAAAGAAAACAAAACCCACAAGCTTTCTTGGTGAAAATAGTGAAAATTTTCTTCCAAATAGAGAAAAATGGCCATTGATTATACGGATTAATGTCAAATAATTTTACCTTTAGCCACTTTTAATGGAGCAAAGAATAGGTAAAAAAAAATTGTTGGTCAAATTTTAACCGTAAAGGGGGGGGGGAGTGAATAAGGTTAAAGGCAAATCAAACTATTTCAAAATAAACTAAGTTAATCAATAAGGATTTTGAACAATCAATCAAAGACACAAAATGAAATAATGATGATGATAAATAAAGAGACAAGGATAAAGAGATATAATCACAACAAAATCACATTTTGTTCACGCGATTCAATTTTCGGCAATACATCCACGTCCGAGTAGTGCCCTCGAGAATTTCCAATAAACGATTTTCTTACGGGTGAAAATCAAACATTCTTACAAAGTGCAATCTTTCTCACTACACTTCAGACAAGACTTTCTTGCTCACATAATAAGAAAACCTTTCAAATGTAAAGTTAAATAAGATTTGGTGACAAACACTAATGGATTAAAACTCTATCAAAGTGTATGCTAAAGATACAAAATGAATACTTACTTCTAGAGTTATAAAGATTTGATCAAGAGATAGAAGAATGTAATTGCTTAAATCAAGAAAGATTTTTGGATCAAAGATTGATTGCTTGAAGTTTGTAAGATTAAAGGATGAAATATATTGCAAGAGGTGTGTTTCACGGCTATAAAATGATGCATAAATAGCTTGAGAGACGAATATGACCATTTGGGCTTAGAAGTAGCCATTTGGAAACAAACAATAAAACAACCTCGCACTGGAACAATCGCCTGTTTGGCATACAACATGCGCCTGATGTGCTAAACAGTTGCCTGTATCCTCAAAACAGGCGCCTATTTGGCACCTGGCATGACACTTTTCAAAGCAGTAGTTTCCTTTTGAGGTATAGCTTAAAATGCAACAAACCATATTTCAAAAGAGTTGCTAAATGAGGGCTGGAGCTAGGTTTGTTCTTTGAAAAGGTAATTGGATAAAAGCATGCATCACTTTTTGAAAGACAAGTCAATTTCTTAATATTTTTTTATGACAAACTTTAAAACTTTTCCAAAATGTGTTACTCAAGAAGCTTTTTAGAAATTGGGATTCGAGCAATTTATTTTCTATGGAGATCAAATATTAATAATTTTTCAAATTAAATCCAAATTATACTCATAAATAAAACAATCCTTATCTTGGATATAAGTTGAAGCTCTTGAATTTCTTTTGTATCTTTGTAAGGATTGCTTGTAGCTCTTTATATTTCTTGAGTGTCCTTCAATGAAATTGTGGAATCCTTCTCAAGTGATCTAATTGTATATATAATTATGTTTAACTAAATAGACAATGAACATTAGATAATCATTTAATAATTGTGATTAATGTAAATAATTAATTTGTCAAAAACATTGATTCAACCAAAATTAAGGGGTTGTTTGGTTGAACCAATTTTTTTCTTCATGAGAAATTTTAAAAATTTCTTGAAGTGAGTTTCATAATTTTGTGGGTGTAGTAGAGAAGAAAACTCATTGAAAAAACTACAGGCATTGCACTTTGTAAGTTGGGGGACCACTCTAAATTCATCCTAGATATAAATAAAATCCCACTCCCTCAAAATTTATACAGATATTGGCTTTACAAATCCACATCCAAAGTCATGTTTCAGCATATGGCTGTGAAACCCTACACCACCGGAACCCCTTAAACCACCGTAAAATTCAAACATCAAGGACTGGTTCTTAAACGCCCTCTTCAAGGAGCGTGCCAAACACATACATACATACATAAAGCACAAACATTCAAAGATTCAAACCATCCACACATTAAATATCGAATATCTAAATCAAATAATCAATTCATCAAATAAATGGAGAGGGACGGAAATGTTTGTGCATGGCGCGAGGTTGAAGAGGAAGGACGGCCGGAGGAAGAATACAAAAGCAAAGGGAATGAGACCGAAGGAAGCTACCAGCGAGAGGGAGGAAGAATGAGAGAGCTGTAGCAAGAGGGGAGAAGAAGTAAGGGGTTTTGGATTTTTTTCCATTTTCAACTGAACTATAGTGAGGGAAAGGGATTTTGAAAAGCAAAAATAACACTAGAACACCTAGAGATTTTATAGTTAAAACCGCTAGTCATGGTGGTGTTTTTAAGGCAACCAAAATTCAGATATTTGAAAAATGATATCCAATGTGACGTTTTTAACGATAAAATCGCCACCTTAAATAGCGATTTTATTTTTACCCCATTTCCCTAAATAAGTTCAAAACTACAATCGCCACCTTAAATAAGTTCATTTCCCTAAATAAGATTCAAAAGACGCATAGTTTAAAAAAAAAGTCGATTATGGGTGACAGCAACCGCAATATACAAATAAATAGTAAAAAAATAGTGAGAACATGGACCTACCTTATTAAGGATGAATGACACAAACATTAAATGAGTGATAGTAAAATTCTTGAGAAATCGATCCCTAATAAGGGATTATGGGTCCACAATATGCAAATGAATAGTAAAAAAAATATAGTGAGAACATGGACCCACCTTATTAAGGATGAAGGAGATATATATTAAATGATTGATACTAAAATTCTTGAGAAATAGGTCACTAATGACAATGGAGATGATAGTGATAAGGAGATATTAAATGTTTCAAATAGGGTTTTAATAATTACTCAATGGATTGTGGGCTTCTCTTTTTCCCCCTTTATTAAAAGATTCATATTTTTTAAAGTGGGCTGGGTTGGAGGGCTTGAGGGGGTTTCATGGCTGGGCTAAATATATGTCTATAAGGTTCTGTTTAATTGCAAAGATGAAAAAGAAAAATAAATTTAGTTAGTTTGTATGAAAAGATAGAAAATAAGATGAGAGATGTTGCTCATTTTATGAGAATATATCCTCCAACTTTTAATATTTTTGGTGAAAAATTTTTACTCACCATTAAGCAAAAAAAAAAAATTCATGGAAAAGCTTAAAAATCAAGAGGATATCACCTCTATCACTCAATTTATTTTCTATCTATTTATCAAAACTAACTCAATTTATTTTCCTTTTTCACTTTGCAATCAAACAGAGCCTAAATTTTTTATATAGGACTAGTGGATTGAAAAAATCTGCATTCGGCTTGAGTCTTTACTGGGCTGGGGCCCATGTCCGTTCTTGAGTTGAGGAGAAAACAGTTAATTAGAAGTATTCAAAATTTTAATAATTAAAATAAAAGTGGGCAAAATTCACAGTTTGACAGAGTAGTTGATTAATCCCTTAAGGATGATAATGTAAGTATGATAAGACAAATTTAAAGCGAATGCAAATTTTCAAAGAAGAGTTCGATGGTTGCAAGATAATAAAGCATGATAGAACTAGAGTGAAAATAAATTTTCAAATAAAAGCTTAAGAGCGGTAGCAATATAGGCTTGACACCCATTGGCATAGTCTCAAATATCTTTAAGGGATAGTTCGATTCGGGAGAGTTACTTTTATTTGTGTAATTCATGGCATTTTTTAATAAAAAATTTTGCTCTAATCTTTTATTATAGTTTTAAAAAAAAATACAAATGCATAGAAACATGAAAAAAGATACAACACTAATTATTAAGGGTCCATTGCTGCTAAAAAGAAAATTATAAAGAGTCCATTTGATAATAATGTAAAAAATAATTAAAAAATATTTAATTTTTATAAAAATTGAAAAATAAGTCCAACATTAGATTAATGGGGAACTCACCCGACTAGGGTGACCGACTGACGTGGAGCATTGGAAAGGTAGGGAAAGCTGCTAAAATTTAGTGGTCTTCATTATAAATAATAAAAGTAAAAAAAAAAAGAAGCAAAGTTTATTTTTAGATCATTCGGATATAAATTTTAGTATATATGAATTTAGATGAGAAAGACATAATACAAATGTTTTTAACCAAAAAATTTTTCTTACCAAATTTATATTGTTGTGAACGAAAATGTCCATTTAATATTATTTTCAATTTTCAAATCCAATGAGGTAATATTTATTAAACGTTTATGGTTCGTTTGGTTCAAGATTTAAACCATTCCGGGAATGCTAAATTCCATTCCAAAATGATTCCCGTGTTTGGTTCAAGTTTTAAGTCCAGAAACAAACCTTTCCCCCCAAGTTCTCCCATTTAAATCATAAGGAATGAACCATTACCAATGGGCATCTTTTTTAATTTTTCATGTTAGGACTAAAATAATTTTCTTCCTTATCAATAAATAATTCTTTTTTCATCCGTATATGAAAATATTATTTGGAACTTATTTTTTTAGTGTCGCTGCTGCACAAAAATAAAAAAAAATATATTTGAAACTTTTTTCTTTTCTTTTTTCCTGTTGTAATTTTTTTTATTACAAAAATTGTAATTTTTGTAGTATAGTTATTAGTTAGGCATGTGTAATTTTTGTAATTTATTATAGTAATTGTCTCTTTTGAAAAATTAGTAGGAGATATATTCTCATCTTACAAAAAAAAATATTTTTGTAATTGATACTTTATTCCATTCCTATTTTCGGTTGAACCAAACATTGGCATGGCATCCTAGATGCCTGAAAAAAAACTTTTCAGGAATTAAGTATTCCCATTCCATGCCCATTCCATTCCCAAAAAAGTATTTTTTTTATTTACAAAAAAAAATAAAAATCACTTAGAATACTACAAACAAATCTTTTTAGAAGACATGAAAATTTATAAGTTTACAATTAATATATATAGAAATATAAATTAGGTACACTATTTTTCATATATTCATATTTTTTTTAAGTTAAACTCGTAATTTTCATTGCAATTCATATTTTTGCCGTTAAAATTTGTAAATTTCACACAACATTTTTGAAAAACTTTTAGATTTTGACATAAATTTTTTTTTCCTTTTTTTTGCAAGTAGTAAATTTTATAAATTTCTCTTACAAATATGTAGTGAAATTTGTAAATTTCATTTCAAAATTTGCAATAAAACTTGTAAATTTTAATTAAAATTTTGTAACCGAATTTTCAAAACAAAAATCATAATTTTGTAAAGAAATTTGGTGGTACCAATGAATCTAATCAAGATAAACCAAAATGTAGTTAGTAAATTAGGAAAGAAGTCATGGAAGGAAATAATTTTTATCTACAATATATATCAATATATGATATAATATACATATTGATATGAGCAGATATGTCAAATCTCGTGCAATTAATTCTATTTTTGAGGTTATTATTTTTATGGTAATAAAATATATTCTCGTCATATTAAAATATATTACTTTAGATATTTTTAAAAATATAATACTACATACGATTCTTTTTAAGATTTCTTATAAGTTTGTAAATGTAAATTAAAGGAAAAAAATAAATTATAAATTAGGAAAAAAAATGACTTTACATATATATATATACACACACACACACATATATATCCATGTTAATACAGTTAAAGTTGTAAATTTCACTGCAAGATTCATATTTTTATATCTTCATATTTTTTACGTTAAACTTGTAAATTTATTGCAATATATTTTTCTAAATTTATATTTTACAAACTTGTTGTCAACTTCTAAATTTTGATATGTATTTTTTTCTATTTAGTAATGCAAACTCATAGTAGATTTTGTAAATATTTTACGGTTAATAGTTTTTGCAAATTGCCGTAAAATTTGCAATTTACTTCAATCATGAAGTGTTCACTAGTGAAATTTATAATTTTCAAAATTATTTCATAATTTTTAGAGAAATTTGATGTTGCCTAATGAATCCAATAAAAAGAAAAAGAAATGCAAGTTTAGAAACAATTGGCACAAGGAATGTAATTAGCAAATTGAGAAAACATTAACGTTAGGAAACAATTTAGTATCTACAATATATATGGTACAATATATTGATATGCGCATATATGTCAAATATTAATGTAAGGGTATTCTTAAATAAACTTGCCTATTCTTCTCGCCCTAATTTAGAATAACTTATAACTCACTCCACTAGATTCTCTCAATTCCTTTCAATTCATCCGCTAATATTTGAAATGCCAAATAAGTTACTAAAACCTCTTTTAACCATATCTTTTCAGGCATTGGTTTTTTAATAGAGAACACTCAAAATTACATCATCACTGTTATTTTTTTTCAAAACCAAAATCAATAATTACCAAATTCCATTCCTCCCAACAAAACAAAACTTGATTATTTGTTGATTTGTTCGTTAAAACGAATAGGAAAATTAAGAAATTTAATTCTTTAGCCTGATGATTAATAATTACATCGTTAAATTTTAAAGATTCACAAATGAAAATGAAGATATCTTCTTTTTTTCTAAAAATTTTTTGGACAATTTTTCAATTTATACGTGTCATCCTTGCACAGGGACCATCCTAGTCTTCCCTATATGAGGGGCGAAGGTATTAGGGCTGGCAATTCGGGTTCACATGTCGTGTTCGGGTCGTGTCAACACACAAGTATTACAGTATTAGTGTCAACCCGAACACGACCCGTTTAACTAATCGTGTCATTTATATTAACTCAAACACGACCCGTTTATTTTACAAGTTACACGACACGACCCGACTAACCCGTTTAATAAATAGGTCATGTTAAATCTGCAACTCAACACGACACGATAAACCTTTTAAGATTATAATGACAATTAAGTCTCATATAAAAAAAATTAACTTGTTTTATAATAGTTGTAAATTTTTAATAAGTAATAATAAGTATCACCTAATACCAAAATTCAATATTAATAATCTAGAATCAAAATATATAACATTCCATCACCAAAGCATAAACATAAAAAATTCGTACTTTATCCATCATTAAAAACATAATAATCATCATCTATTACCAATACTCCAAATAAGAATATAATTGTTCAAGAAAGATGGCAACATAAAATATATATATATATAGCTGTAAAAGAAAATAAAAATAATAATCGTGTTAATTGCGGGTCAATTTCGAGTTAGCGGGTTAACCCGAACACGACCCGTTTAGTTTGCGAGTTAAGCGTGTCTGACTTGAAATTGACCCGAACGCGTTTATGCTTGACCCAAATCCTCTAACGTACTCCGTGTCGAGTTCGTGTCGGGTTAGCGTGTCGTGTCAAATATTGCCGGCCCTAGAAGGTATGTAGGGGCAAGGGGGGCACTTGCCCCTCCTTGGTTTGGGCCACTTTTAAAAAAAATAAAATTTTAGGGACATAGACGCATAAAAATAAACTTGAGGGGGCATAATTGTAAGGTGCTAAAACTTTAAGAAGCATTTGTAAGTAACAAACTTAAAAACAAACCCTAACTTTACGACATCTCTCCTCTCACCCTCTGCCCCGCAGCTGCTGTTGCTTGATTGCTTCTTTCTTTTTTTCTTTTTTTTTACCACCATTACTACACCATTTCTAGTTTTCTACACCATTTATTAACACCACTTCTTCACCACCGGTCCACCACTAAGCTACCATCACGCATTCACGCCTCCACTGAGCCCCTGCCCCTGACGACTTCTTCCATTTCATTTTCATAGGTATATTTTTGGATCTATTTTTAAAAATTAGAGATTGTATTATTTCTTGAATACTTGTAGAATATTATTTGTGTTTCTTTATTAATTGCAATATTGTATAATATTAAGTATATATCTTGAAGACTTGAACTATTTATTAATTATTTAATATTTTGTTATTTAGTTTTGAATTTATAATTGTTGAATACTTGAATATTATGTTAGTTATATTATTTTTTAATTATTGAATATTTAGTGTATATCTTTAACTATTTATTAATTGTTGAATATTTAGTGTATATCTTGAACCATTTATTAATTATTGAATTTATAATTGTTGAATATTATTGTATTTCTTTATTAATTGCATAATAATAATTGTGTTTGTTTATTAATTATTGAATATTAAGTGTACTTATTGACTATTTATTAATTATTGAATATTATTAAGTGTACTTATTTTATCCTATTGAAAACAGTATCGATAGAGAAATTCTTGATAAAGAGGAAGAGGGTTGGTGAACCTACTTATTCTCAACCCGAAATTCAATCCTCTCCAAATGCGGGGCCTAGCAATGTACAAGCTAGATCTTCTCAACCCGAAGCCCAATCCTTATTCAATGTGGGGTCTAATGAAGAGGTAATTTAGATTTGTTGCAATCTGATCCCGCTTTGAGGATAAATATCTATGATTTTCACCATTCACAAATAGATAAGGTTCGAAGAGCATACCTTCTAAGGGGGCCTTTTAAACCCAAAAACCACACTTTTCCTCAAACAGTAATTGGTAATTGCAAACGTCGATTTAATCCTAGATGGTTTGATGAATATGGGAGGTGGTTGGAGTATAGCATAACAGATGATGCTGCTTATTGTTTGTGTTGTTATTTATTTAAATCAAAGCATTCGAATAAAGGATGTTGCTTATTGTTTGTGTATGGCATGCCTTAATCCTTCAAAGTCATTCTCTGCGTTTGATTTGAAAAAATTACTTCGGTTCGCAAAGTTTTATCCCTCTGATTTTTCGTCATCTGATATCATAGAACTTGGAGAACAACTTCAAAACTATATAGAAGATGTGAGGTATAGTGATGAGTTTTTTGGTTTGAAGGGGATTGGTGAGCTTGCTCAAAAAATGGTTGAAACCGACAAGCATATTACTTATCCATTGGTCTATTTGCTCATCAAGTTGACGCTACTCTTACCTGTTGCAACAGCAAGTGTTGAACGAGCTTTCTCCGCAATGAATATCATCAAGGGTGCGCTACGCAATCGAATGGGAGATGAATTTTTGAATGATTGTTTGGTGACATACATTGAACAAGAAATTTTCAATAACATTGACAAGGAGGAAATATTGCAATACTTCCAAAATATGAAGAACCGTAGAATGTTATTGTAATTTTTATAAGTATTCGCATTTGTTACTTGAATTGTATGAACCATTATTATTAATACTATTATGTTTGCGTTCAAATTGTATGACTTTAAATATGATTTAGTGTGTGTTGATTTAAGACTAAATTTCGCCCCCCGTTGACATATTTCCTGGCTTCGCGGTACTAATTTTATCGGAAAATTTGGTGATCGAAGAAAAACAAGGTGAAAAATATAGTCTTAGTCTTAGTTGCAAAAAAATATACAGTTAGAGAAAGGAATTAAAAAAATTTGCACAAACAATTAAGATGTAGTTTGGGGAAAATAAATCATCTATGTGGCTGCTCTTTAAATTTCAAAAGAGCCCATAAAAAATTTGGTGATCGAAGAAAAACAAGGTGAAAAATATACAGTTAGAGAAAGGAATTAAAAAAAATTGATCTAGTCTTAGTCTTAGTTGCAAAAATAATATAGAAAAATGTTAGAGGTATTTTAAATATTCGAGAAAACAGATACAAATACGGATAATGTTATCCCAGGTGGATTATCCACACATGCACATATCCATTTTATTAGATATTCCTATCTGCTATAATTATTATTTAATTTGTATATGTATATATTAAGAAAATTGGAGGGCTTAGTCTGCTGTACACAAACTAGTACCTATACTAATATATTTTTAACTAAACCAAAGATATAATAACCACACTCTTGACCACAACTCGGGGGTGTAAATGGATATTGAAAAATCTGAGCTCCGTTTTGTATTGGAATTCAAATTTTGTGTATATTTATTCGAATGAATATTAAAAAAAGATGATTTAGATAGTGTTTTTAAATATATATGGAAAAAATCTATCAAACTTAATTTACTATGGAGTCGATTTAATTTATTCCCCAAGCTACAAAAAAACTACTTTCTTATGAAGTAAAGATATTCTGTTTTAATTTCAATCCATTCTATTCTCAAATTCAAATATTTATAAAATTGGTATTTTTGAACTTTACTAGCCATTATATGCGAAGATAATTCATATTCAAGGTGAATTATCTGTACCTGCTGATATTCGTCTTACGGGATATCCATATTCACTATAATTATTATATGGTTTATATATGCATACATATATATTTTCTCACCCTTCGAAAAAATTGAAGGTCATCTATTACCAAATACTAATATCTTTTAAACTAAACCAAAGAAAAAAACTGTTAAAAATGAAGAGGAAAAGAAAGAGAACGACCTGAGCCGTATTTACAACATAGGTCATCTATTACCATGAAAGGTTCGATTACAGATCAAACTTGAATGGTAATTATTTTGAACTTTGATTTGTAATTTGGATTGATATGCTTATGTTATAATTTCAACTTGAATTATATAAGGGTTATAAGGGAGAATAAAGAAATTTATTATTTGAATTCAAAGTTTGATATAAAATGTTAATCTTTAATTTATTTTATTTTGTTTTGAAATTCTTCATTTCACTTCTCGAGTTATATCTTGTAAAACTTATAGTCTAAATTAAAAGATTATGTAATCAAATACATTTTTAAGATTGAGCTAGTCTTTAAACTAACAAAAATAAGGCTGTGTCTATAATTATATAAAAAAGTAGATAGGGATATTATCCGAATCCGAGAAATCCGTTAAGATAAAGATTAGAATAAAAGAGCATACTATCCGAAAGGGTACTGATAATAGATAGTATGGTATCCTATATGTACGACTGTACCCATCCATTCACACCCCCAACCACAATACGCATTACAAATTTCAATTCTTTTTTTTTAAATAAATATAAATGTAATATGATTAATGATTTATTTGTACATAAATTTTTCGATGTCAATAAATAACACGGATAATAGATAGTGTGATATATGGTATATGATTTTTTAGACTGCGCTGGAGCCCTATGGGGCCAGCCCTGAGTTTGACCCTGTCATTATTGGACCCCTCGGTCTGTGCTAAGGTGTTGAATTCGCTGAAGGATGAAACTATGAAACTTTCGACGTATAAGGTACAATATACACAAACCCTAGAGAAATTTAATTAAATGATGAATATAGAATTTTAGATTCGGGTGTTTGATGTATTTTGTTTTGTTCTCATAATTGTTTTATTGACAAAATAATGGAGGAGGTGGTGTCTAAGGGGCTGCTTGATTGAATCTCGTAAGTCTGAATGGTTTGTTTATATGAACAATTTTTTACCTCTTGAAAAAGAAGCGGCACTCTGCTTCTTAAATTTGAAGTCTTGATTTTTGAAGAGGTAAATACTTTTTGCCATTATTCTTTTAAATATAGTCATCCCTAAGGTCATTGCTTCAATAAAATAAGTTTAGTATTAGGCTCCGCTTGATAGCAACATGAAAAACGAAAAAAAAAATAACTAATTTAGATGAGAAGATGGAAAATAAGTTGAGGTATGTGGTAAGATTAACTCTTACTTTTTGCTTTTTTCCATGACAAAATTTTCTTTGGGTGATAGTGGAGAAATTTTTTCTACAAAATATTAAAAAAGGATGGAGGACATATACTCACAAAAATGAGTATGAGATGGAGAGTATATCATCATATGTCTCAACTTATTTTCCATCTTCTCACTCAAATTAGTTATTTTTATTTTCATTTTGCATGTTGCTATCAAACGGAGCCTTAGTTTTAGTTATTTCTAGTTTGATAAGGGTAATTTTATAATGTCACAAATTTGGAAGTGAGGGGAAGAATTTTTTTGCAATTGGCGAATGAATTCTAAATCTACTTTTATATTATAGTAACAAAATACTATTCCACCTTTATCTTTTTGGAAAAACGTATTACTTTAATAGTCACATTTTTTTTAAAACATAATCAATATACTAAATAAAAAATAAGTAGTATCTTTAAGTGTTTTATTATATTTAAATCTTTATTTTTTTTATTCTTTTTAATATCATTTTGCAGCAGTAGCAGTAGTGAAAATAAAACCCAACTCCTAATTAGAAAAAAACTTTTTATCTTTAAAGAAATAAGCAGCTTTAAAGATACAATAGGGTTTTTTCAGTTCTTTAATTTTTATTTTGATTATTTGTAAATGATATTAAGAATATATGATATTCTAAAAATGCCCTCATCTTTTCCCTTACTTTAAAACTTAACCCTAATTGTTATATGTGTAAACAATTTGCACTTATTCTACCATGGATGCTCGCAACATATCCTTCAAAACATACAAAATAAAAATAGATTGAATCTATGTTCATTAACATGATGAAAGCGGGGCCTTAATATAAAAGAGAGGGATCAGTTTGATAAAATAGCAAATAGTTTTTACAGCCATGAGATCTGAAGTATGTTATTCAAATCCTTACAATATGATTGCATTTCGCTAAATTGGAATTTTAGAGAACCAACTCGCCCTTTTCCGGTTCAAAATTAAATACTAGAAAGTCAACTTTACTTCACACTTCCTCAAATTCATTTCACTTTACTTTCTCTACCATAAAATTTTTAGAATACCGTAACTTTAAATCCAAAAATCAAAATTAAATAAAAATATATGTATATACATATTTAAAACCTATTCACTAAGATCTATAAAATAAAATCTATTGTAACTATTTTTTGAATTTTTTTCATGAATTTTTTTGAATTAATTAAAAAAAACTTCGACAAAAAACATTCACTTTTCAACCTACTTTCACACTTCTAAAAACTCAACCAAACAAGCTCTAAATTTTCAAAATCAATATATTAATGGTTTGTATTTATTTGCGTTCATAATTTTAAATATTGATAATTGTGAATGGTGAATTGAATTTGATATTACCATTAGTAGTTGATTACATATTTAGGTATATACATAAATATGAACGTCTAATTTGTTTAGAGGAAAAGGCTGGCTAAATATGCACACTAGACCTTATTGAGATCCCAACTATAAAGTTTGTAAGTAGTAGATTTTGAGACATAAATCAAAATATAATAAACCAAAAAAAAAAAAAAATTTACTCTAGCAACTTGCGTTAAATCCCTTCGAACAATTGAGTTAAATCACTTAAAAAAGTGACATTAAACCCCTTAAAACATTAATTGTTGGTATGGTACTTCACCGCCTTTCTCCAATCCATTTGTACTTGTAAAAGCATATTAGAATCATAAGGGGCTTAACTGTGGTCCAGGGGAATCACTATACAAAAACTCTAGTCGAGGGCTAGAACGGAAATTTTATTAAGAAATCGTAATGTAATGAGCTACACGAATTTGGGTAGCCCTCCTCAATTAAACAATCGGATTTGAACTGCCCCTAACGGAGTTTGCGCTTGCATCACTACTACCCTCGAGCTCTTTCCTCCGAAGGCTTGCTTTCGCTTCCTTTCCACCATAGTTCCAACACCATCCTGCCACCCTCGATCTTTTCTTCAAAAACTTGCTTTCACTCTGAATTTATCATACCTGCATCACCATCTCCTAAGTGATTAATCAATTACCCAGTCAAACTACCACAAACGGGGTTCGAACATTGCCCACCCAATGTGAAGATTGGCTAGTCGTACCATTTGAGCTAAAGTTCATTGGATTAGGTTGATTGTGTTCCGTTTGTTCATCCCTAGGTGCAGCATACACTTCCTAATCATCATTGGATTACTACAGCATAGTTTAACTCCTTTACTGCTCGATCGGTTCAAGTTTTGGTTTGTTCATAGAATTCTGAAGTGGTAATTTCACACACTGAGTCTTTTATAGTTTATGCCAAGAGATTGAATCATAAGTTGATGAAGCTCAAAGTTTTCCTTGTGAAATTAACAATTTGGGTTTCGGGAACGAACAAAAACTCTACACAAACGAGCACTTGAAGGGGTTCACTGACATGTACAAAACTATACGATTATTGAATATGGAAGGTAGGAGGCCGCTCATGTCCAAAATCAAAGTCTTTGCATGGCTTGCCTCTTTGGGGAAAGTGAATACTTGTGAAATGATCCAAGAGAGGAGGCTGTTCATGTACCTTTCTCCTTCGTGGTACATTTTGTGTAAACAGGCAATAGAAAATGTGGACCACATTATGCTGCATTGCATGTTTGTTAATGATGTGTGGGTAAGGATTTTTGATATGTTAGGAGTGGTGGGTGCTTTTCCCAAGAGTTGGGCTGAGTGACTTTCAAGCATAATAGTATGAAGTTGAAGTTAATATGGAGATTTGCAGTTCTGGCCTTAGCATGATCGATTTGGATAGAATGAAATAGAAGGACGTTTGAGGACAAAAGCAGCAGCGCTAATGAAATCTGGGAGCATACACGGTTTCTGATTGGTTTATGATCTAACGCTTCGAACATTTTTGATGATACAGAGCATTTTTTGTTTAATTTGGATTGTGTTAGCTTTATGGATGCCTTTTCATAGCCAAAGGAATTACTTTCTTTTATTGCTATCGGTTCCGGTGGATGTCTTATCCACTGCTCATTAGAATTGTTTGTTTTGTAATTCCTTTGGCAGATCAATAATTTTTTTGTTTTCTATCAAAAAAAAACATGGAAGGTAGGGATATGAGGAAGTCTACAGCATAAGAGCGTTTAAGAAATTTAAGAGGGAAGAGTTGTATCCATCCATTTAGATTTAGTGAAAGTTTTGGCTTGAGTTTTTGAGATTCGGATCTCTAGAATGACGAAAATCACTCCCAAGTCCAAGTAGAGTTAACAAATCTAAAACGGTAGTTTCAAATTAGACAGTTCAGATTTTGAAACCACCCACTTGTCAAAATGGGACAACCTTAGTTGTCTAATTTAAAATTATCGATCCCAATTTGTTACACAACTCTAGAATGATTTAGTCAGTCAAGAGGAGCAGAACCTTAAAATGGGGAAATCTTCCTTTACATCTAATTATACATTAGCTCACTGTATATGCAGAACCTTAAACATTAGCAGTATACTAAAGCAAAGTAACCATGGAAATTAGTCGAACCTCACATCTTCAGTACATGCCTCGTAAATAATTTGGAATGCATAGCTTATCACTTACTGACTTCCAGTCTTCACAAGGGTTCCACAAGAGATATTTCGCTTTCTGGAACACCAGTGAGCGGTCTTCGAAATCCTGCACATATGCTCTTCATTAATAATCCCTGTGAGATTAAGAGCGCGGGAGGGTAAATTTTTCAAGCATGCAGTGTTCGTTAAGTAAATGGAATCATCGAACTCATTGGCATCTAAAGAATACAATTTTCGATTGTACTAGTTGCCATGGATAAACATAAGATTCTATAAAATTTCATCTTTAGTGGTGTTCGATCGCATTAATTTTTCGAGTGGTCAATTTTTATGGTACAATATTATTTCCCTTTCCCTGGAATCCGTGAACCAACTACCCAGTAAATTTTTGTTTACCAAGGGAAAAAATTTCCTCCACTGTTCATCTTCCATCCTAGATTCTCAAAACCAAACCCTAACACCCAACTAACAATGCCCCTCCCTCCACTGTTCTTACTTCGGGGCTGTTCAATTGGCACTTGCATTCCTGAGTAGTTTCAATAACTTTCTATATGAATTGCGAAAAGAATATAGATATAGGAGAACATGATATGAGAAAATGGAATAGGGCTAGTTGAAGAATCTGAATACCAGTAGGTGAGATCAACATGAACAAAGGTAGTGTTTCAAGATGAGTTCCCTTTGTCTACTCTCAAGATCGTCTTTGTCTGCTGTATCTATGCCTTTTCTACTCTCAAGAACGTCCTCATTTTCAGTACTTTTGATACGAATAACCGTTTTATATGCCCCAAAGTTTAACTTGTACAAGAGAACCAAATTTCAGCTTGAAGAAGCAGCAACGACATTACATCTGCCATGAAAATGGAAGACCCCACTGCACTGAAAGCAAAAGCTGATTAGAAGAAGCTACTCCAAATGTACATTCTCCGACTTCTTTTCATCACCCCGTTGAGCATCATCACGACTGCACCCATTAACTTCTACTTTCTCCGGAAATCATGTGAACGTAACTCATTGTCTAGATCCACCTATCACAATCAAACATCTTCAGATTCTCCCGTCACCAGCTTCGTTCCCAATTCAGCCCTGGGCTTAGCCGAAATTCCTTTTGCTAACATCTCTTCGTCATACTTCCGAGCCATATCAATCATACCTTTTTGCACCAAAGCGTCTATTAACGCATTATAAGCAAACTCGTCCGGAGCCAAGCCGTGTTCTTCCATCTTCTTCCAAACAACAAAAAGCGGACGAAGAAAACCCCATCTCCCAAACTTTCTCATAAGCATCACATACGTGTCCATCCTCGGACGAACTCCACTTCCTATCATCCCATCAAATAGCTCAAGAATCTCTCTAGGCTTCTCCAAACACCCAAAAATACAATGATATGTAAGCACATTCGGCGCACAACCCCTCTTAGACATTTTATCCAGCACCTTGTACGCTTCCCTAACCCTCCCATTTTCACACAAAAACTTCACAATTATATTGTAAGTAACAACATTAGGTTCACAACCCAACTCCATCATCTCGCGAGAAAGCCTAACAGCGACATCAACGCCATCACAAAGACCAACCGCACGAATAGCCGTGTTATATGCCACCACATCCAATTTAATCCCCTTCTTCTTCATCTCCTTGAACAATTTCACCGCCTTCCACGGCTTCCCACCCTTACAACATATATCCATATAAATTGAATACGAATGCAAATCTTTACGAACACCAATCCGATCCATCTCTTCCCAAAACTCCCTACATTTCGCCCACCACCCAATCTTAAACCACCCCCTAAGAATCATATTATAAATCTTAGTACTCAAACCAAACCCTAAATTCTTCCCATCCTTCCCCAAACACAACTCCTCAGCTTCAATCACATGCTTGTACTCACACAATGCATCAACAAGATTCGAGAACGACACCTCGTCTCGCAATCCAAACCCATCCAACTTATCAAACAAACAAATCGCTTCGTTCACAAGATGAGCCGATACATACCGCTTAAACATAACCCTAAATGTAGTATAATCAGGCAATGAGCATTGATTCTTCTTCATTACCTCAATCAAATTCAACGCTAAATCAAACTCAAAGAACTTACCCAAAATGTCAATCATCCTATTACATGTTTCAGTTGTGTGTTGAAATCCGCACTGGGTTTCGACCCAGTTGAAGAATTCGAATGCTTTTTTCCAATCGCTGGCGTAACAGGAGAGGGTTTCGAGGACTGTGGTTTGATCGAAATCGAGCGACTTGGTTGAATTTGAGGGGTTGTGGATTGAATTGGAGAGATTAAGGGTTGGATTTGGGAGTGAATTTTTTGGGGGGTTTAGTGTGGAAGGAGAATTGGGCGGGGTTTTGTGAGGGGAAGTGTGGAGATTGAGAAGAAGGTGGAGGTGAGAGAGAAGAGAGTGAGGCGAGGGAAAATGGCGGCGGCAACGAGGTTGGATTGAAGACAACATTGTTTTGATGTTTTTATTCTGAGTTTTTTGTTTTGCTGAGCTTCTTGGGGGATATTGAAGGATGCAAACCCCACGTAGGATGGCAAAAAAAATCAACCATCCGGGTTATCGAATCGATCCGATCTGTTTGTAGCGATTTTGGAGTAGTTTTTTTTAGACCGATTTGATTTTGGGTTTTAAAAAAAAAATCGCCACGAGTTTAGTTTCGGTTTTTTTCTTTTAAAAACCACCCCAAATATATATATATAAATAATATATAAAAATATTATTTTATATGAAAAAATATATATTATTTTTGAAGAATGGATAATTTGTTTGAAGTTTAATTGTGTGTTTAGATTTAATGTATAAAATTTATTTTTAGCTTAAAATAATAGTTATTCGGGTCGGGGCGGGCCGACCCGACCCGTAATCCGTATATTCGGGGCGAGACAGTTCAGATCGGTTAACCGTAAATTAATTCGAATTGGTTTCGGTTTAAAAAAAAAAACCGTTGCAGTTTCAGTTCGGGATAAAAGAATACGGTTCGATTTCGGGTTTAAGCAAAATCGCCCCGAAACCGTCTCGTTGCCATTCCTAACCCCACGAAAATTGAATGCATAAATTAAAAAACAGAGATGCATACATGGAGTATAACGTGTGGTGTATATATTTTTGGGCGGTGTTATTTATTCTACTATTTTTATCGCAGATACTTTTTTTGTTATAAATATTTTTTAAAAATAAACTTTTAATCATTAACACTCTTTATTAATAGGGAGTATAGATGCACACATTTACTTTATTTAAAAAGAATTTTTTTTTTGTAATAATCTAACTAACATTAAGTAATAAATTATTGGAGTGTTTTTTAAATAAAACCCAAAAATGAGTGCACTTACATAAACTCCAATTACATAAGTAGAGTATGTTAGTAAATACTCACCTAACATTAGTCAATATAAGGGGTGTTTGTAACAAATAATGTATTGTTAAAATGTGTTTTTAGCTAAATTTTGAAGGGAGTGTTTGTGATAGATTTAAGGAGTGTAAATAACACCACCCATATTTTTTTGGTAGAGGGTTGCCCCACACGGTGTGTCAAGGCTAGCTTTTGCGCATTTCAATTAATTCCCACTTGTGGTGCGTGGTTGTCACTGGTCAAACATTACATGAGGAGAGTGTGTTGCTAAACACTTACCTAACATCAGTCAATAGGTGTTTGTGACAGATTTGAGGGTGTAAGTAACACCACTCATTTTTTGGGTTGAGGGTTACCCCACACGGGGTGTCCGAGTCAGCTTCCTCGCATCTTAACTAATCTTCGTTCGTGGTGACAGTGGTGTATAGTTATCGCTTGTCAAATATTATTTTAACAGCAGGAGTCAATCTTAGGAGCTCTAAGTCAATCCTAAGATTGTCCTAATAAGAGCCTTATATCACTCGATCAAAAAAGTGAAGTATATATATAAGTGATAAGAAAAAAAAAAGATAGAAAAAGTGAAGTCGTAAGTGCAAAGATTCAAATTTTATTAGTTGCGTAATTGCCTTAATATAATAAATTTTTTGTGAGGTTAAAACACACGGTGGTAAAATCAGATGACCAAAATCTGATAAGGTTTGGAAACCATAAAATCTTTTCTACTTTTATATAATTGTAGATGTTAAACATAGTATAAGTGTATTGGTGTCTCACTTGTAAAAAGAAAAAAAAATACAAACAAAGAAACTTTATAAGTTGCTATAAACAATTGTATTATAATTTATACATGATGTGCAATGTATATGTGATAGTAAAAATAAGAAATTGTGATGCTCTTATATATTGAGACTATAAATTTTATATCGGAAAATCTCATTTCCTATTTTATTTATTGTTTACTCAAATTTGAGATTGATGCTTCGAATTTTGGTAACAGCTAGCGCCGTTTTTTTTTTGTTTTTTTTAGCAACTTAAGCAGAGCAAATATGTTTTAAAGGAGAATTTGGTATACATGGCTTGAATTTATTGTATATTCAATTAGTTTCAGTTTGTACATAATATCTCTAAAGTATATTTTTATTTTGGATTTGTACAATAAGTCAATAAGTATAACCATTAAACAATAGATTGTAGCACGTCAATATATCTATTCTGTGTGTTAAGATAAAGTACAAGTATGTTAAATTTTCCTTTCAAACACGGCACAAACTGAAAAAAAAATTAATAAGAAAATTTACAGAACACTAGGTTTCACTTTCACTTTTTATTCGGTCTTTGAGAACTGAGTAAAATGTTTGTTATCCAGATCTTCAAAATCAAGTATAAGCTTCATAATGCCTTACTCAACTCCTAAACACCAAGTATAAGCTTGATAATACCTTACTCGGCCCTTAAGAACCGAATAACATGCACCTTACTCAGCCTTTAAGAATCAAATAACATACGCTTTACTTGATTCTCGATGATCGAATGAAAGTAGGAGTGAAACCAAGTATTTTGTGTGGTAGAAATATCAACCTCCATTTAAAACAGATCAATTTGTATATGGTACAATTTGTAAAACCAAATTAGGGGGATCTTAATGACTGGTCCTGACATGGATTCACATTTTTAATTCTCCAAGACCTCTTTTACAATTGACCATTTGACAATCACAACTATGAAGAGGTTAAGATTTTATAAGAGGACATGTTACATTGATGCACCCATGTTGTTTTAAGGGAAAAATGACAGAAGAGGAAGAAATTAAAGAATCTCCCAAGACTTTCCCTCACTTCATCATCCTTTTCTCCCTCTAAAACATGTGCAATTGCGTGCATGTGTATAGAAAATTTTACAACTTTCTCTTCCATCCTTCGCTCCAAGAAAATATTCAAAGCAATCAAAATATATAATGATAAATTATCCACAAAACAAATGAATGAAAATCACAAGAAGGAGAGAGCAAAAACAATACAATTGTAAGAACTCGTATGTCACACTGTATTATCGTTACAAAAGTTGTATTGAATATCCGCTAATTCTTTAGAAGCCATGTTTAATCCTTAGCCACGTATACTTGAACCAACGACACCCTTTAACGATAGAAATCTTCGCTTTCCCTTCGAAATCATACCATTTGTATTTTGCTATTCGCTTTCTTCGCTTCAACTCTCGCTTATTAAAGAATGATACCTTCGTCTTTCTTGCTCTTGCATCCATCCCCTCTCTCCTCTTTCTCTACCTACCGGTTGGTAGAGAGAGAGGGGGAGAGAGCGTACGTACGCAAAGAAAGTTAATTAGCTTAATTCCGTATTATTAAGCATAATTATATATGTATAAATATGGTTGTGTATTGAGAGGTTGAGAATCAAGGGAGTGGATTAATTTTCTATAGCTAGATTGATGGGAGTGGAAATTCATTAGAGGTGGAAAGTAGAGTTTTAGGGAATGGCTTACATTTGTCACTAGATTGTATATACAGATTTGTATTGCATATATGGATCTCAATATTACAAAAAGAATAACATTTTCCCATAGAATTTGGATGGTTCCAAACTAATCCACATCCCAAATATGGGTAATCCCTTCCTAAAATTATTTTTTAACATTGTTTGATTTGTTGGAACAAAGTAAAAGATAAAACAACTTTCAATCAACCTTGATTAATACATAAAAATAAATAAATAAAAAATTAGAAAAAAGAGTTTTTATCTTAAAGAGATTGTGTAAATACAAAGGCTCAAATTCGAATTGTTAAAAAAGAAATCTCATTAAACAAGTTTTGTTATCTTTAGTCAGTATTACACATCAATTTAATTTATTCATATTCTTGGTAGAAATCACTAATTGCTATTTTTACTAAATAAAACATAGAGAGGCTTGAGGATTTGTATAGTGGTTAAGAACATACTTTGTATGGAATATGTCTTAAATTGAGTCTCAAAGTAATTCAAGTTTTATCCTAATAATATTATTAATAAAATACCTTTTAACAAAAAAAAAATTACTATTTTTTTAAAAAAATGAGAAGTTTAAGTCCCTTCCTTTACCTAATAATAAAGAAAATCCCACCCAAACCTTCCTAGTAAGAATTGAATTTGAGATCTCTCCAAGATTCGAATGGGCGCCTCTCCAACTAAACTATCACAATTTTAAGTTTGGGACCATAGCCGGTGGGGATTACTTCAAAGACTTCGCAAGAGTTTTAAATCCCTTCCCTTCTAAACTCACACAAATCTATCTGATATACTATTTGTATAAGAATAGAAACATTTACTTTTAGTGGTGTCAATGCTAAACTTACTCTTAGTTGAGGGTTATTTTTGGTTGCAGTTCATCCACATTTTTAGAGGTTTATTAACGTTTCTCATTAAGTTTCTTATATTATGATAAGACTTATTTGCGTTCTTAAGCGATATTAGTGCATCGAGAAGTTAGAGATTCAAAACTAAGGTGACGAGCGCAATCAAGTCTCTGCCTCTTTTATCAATATCTTCTTCCTTCAATTTCAATACCAATTCGACAATGAAAATAGGTCACGAAGAGCTTAACAGTTCAAGCTTCTTACTCTTGTTTGCATAAAATTTCACCAAGTAATTCCTTGTTCTTTCAAAACCTCCAATGCAAAAATGATTAATTTTTTTTGTCGAATTCTCACTGCCTCCTTTATGTCATAACTAGGAATATAATGTCAAGAATAAAAAATATATTTATAACCATATATTTATTTGTTTGTTATATTTCTCAATTACGTGTTTTATTCCAACTTAAAAGTCCAATTTTTTCTTGGATATTCCGCATTAATTTTCAAAATCAATTTAATAAATTTCATAATACCTTAAATAAGTGTTCTTACTTACTACTTCTAATACAGAAATTAGTGTATTTTCATAAAATACATATATATACGTATAAAGAGAGAGAGAGAGAGAGAGAGAGAGAGAGAGAGAGAGAGTGCATATCTCATACGCACGAGTGCGACCGGTGCCCGTGCACGGAAATCGAGGCTTTCAAACATTAACGTTCCTTTTCCTTCCACTGACTGGCACAAACTTCGAAAACAAGCAGCAAAGTAATTTTCCTTCTTTCTCGGTCAAGCCAATTTGTTTCTCTCTCTCTCTCTAAAATATACAACCCAACACAAACACCATTTTTCTCTTCCTCTAACAACCAAGCAAAACACCGTTTCTCTCTTTAAAATCGTCCCCCTCTATCTAAAATTCATGCCATCATCAAGCTCGGCACAATTGCTGAATTTTCACCAAAATACTACAAACCCTCAGTCAATTTCAGCAATACCCACCTTCAATTATCCTAAAACCAAATTCAAGAATCATAGACACCCATTTGAACTACCTCTGCTACAAACATCACCTCAATGAGGCCATTGTTGTTCTCGACTCCATTGCTCAATATGGGTTCAAGGTAAAACCTAACACTTTTGCCCTTTCACTTCAAAGTTGATTGAGAATAAATTGGTTAGTATGTATGCTAAATGTGGGTCTTTAGAGGATGCACGTAAGGTGTTTGATGAAATCCCTGAGAGAAACTTGTTTACTTGGTTAGCTATGGCTGGTGCTTGTTCAAGAGACGATTGATGGAAGGAGGTTGTGGACATTTTCTTTTCTATGATGGAGGATGGGGTTGTTCCTAATAATTTTTTGCTTCCCAAGATTTTAAAGGCTTGTGGGAATTGTGGGGATGTTGAAGCCTACAAGTTGATCCATTCGATGGTGATTCGTTGTGGAATGAATCATGAAATTCGTGTTAGCAATTCAGTTTTGGGTGCATATTCTAAATGTGGGATGTTGGGTTCTGTAAGGAGGTTTTTTGAGAACATGGAAGAGAAGCATGTCGTCTCATGGAATTCGGTTATAACAACGTATTGTAATAAGGGTGATGTTGGGGAGGCACCAAGGTTGTTTGAATTGATGTTTAAAGAGGAGAGATCCACTTCCAAAGCCTCATGGAAGAATTGCTGACTACTTGATGATGGCGTGAATTTTAGAGAGATGGGGATGATTTTAGATAGAGAAATGGTGTTTTGCTCGGTTGTGTGTGTGTGTGAGTGAGAGAGTGAGAGAGAGAGAGAGAGAAAGAAATGGTTTTTGTGCTGGGTTGTATATTTTAGAGAGCGACAAATTGGTTTGACTAAGAAAGAACAAAAATTACTTTGCTGCTTGTTCTCAAAAATTGCGCCAGTCTGTGGAAGGAAAAAAGAAGGTTAGCGTTTGAACGCCTCAATTTCCACACGCAAGCACTCATGTATATGCACCAGTGCGTATGAGATATGCACTCTATATATATATTATTGAATCATACTTCAGATTTGGGTATGATTTAGATAATTAAGAATACCAATAAAGACACCATAACTTATTTATTTATTGTTAATGAGAATTGGACATTTGGGTCATAAAAATTAGTTGTTTAGTTTACAAAAATGATTGAAAAATAATCAACTTATATGACAAGGTTGAAAAATGATTGGCAGTATAGTGACGTATTTTTCAAGAAATTGTTTCTTACCCACAGCCTAAAATTTTGTATTCCATGATAAACCGGAAAAGACATCAAACGCCTCTAAACAAATTCTCATAAATTCAAATATTTTTCGATCATTTTCCAACTTTGTTATCAAATTAATCCATAGTGTTAAAAGTGTTCCAACTAGAGCGCCATTGCGAATGTCCCAGTATAGAACAAGTGCAATGCAAGTTTACTGAATCTTAAAATAGAAAATTACTAGTTCAATTCTTGAAATCAATGAGATTAGTGTTCTACTAAAAAGTATCAAATTCAATCTAGAACTCATAATCAGAGAGGAGATGCAATTGATCTTTGAATCTGTATGAATAAAAAATTATGAAGATTTTAAGTTGCCATTTTTCTCTTTCTTCTTTTTCTCTAAGAGTGATGAACCGGTACAATAATAACGTACAGTCTACCTCTCGGACTCCTTTACGAAAACCCTACTAATACAACACGAATAGAAGACAAATGCACTTTGTATATATACAGGTCTATCGAAGGGTATGATTCGGATTATGTAGCCAATCTTCAAAAACAATAATCCGTATCTAAATTGGTTTGGGCAAGATTCAGATCGTTAAATTATATGAGATCATATTGTAAAGATAATAACAAAATTAAAATCAACATGATTTTTTTTTTACTAACAATCAAGTCTCAACCCAAAAATATTGTAACTAAACAATAGAAAGAAGTACAAGAGAATTTAAACCCCTAATCTTTCATGTTATTATTCGGAGGATCATATTGGATCGGATTGTACCCATATCTATTTCTAATCAATTTACTAGCGGTTAAATGGATAAATAGGGCTGCCGAATTACAAAATAAACCTGTTTATCTCCACGAAGGATATTTTCTACTTTGACAGCCCTATTATTGACTAAATTACAAAACACAGTCCATAAGTAGGCACGTCAACAAATTAATCAAATCTTTATCGATATTTATGCAACACGACTGAGAAAGATACGAAACTTATACAGCATGACCTCACCGCCAAACCCTACCCGCATATGCAGTCTTCATCTAAAATTAAGTACTTAGGAGATGATTCGTAGAATTGACTCCATTGAGTTCAGAAATACTCCCGTCATCCTCAAATTAACAATCTTTCTTTTTTGGGTACGTTTCAAACTAATAGTCCCATTTCCTTGTTGCAGCATAATCAATGTGCCAAATTTTATGATGAAAAAGAAGGTATATTCTTAACCTTTGAGTAGGTTGAAAGAAGTTAAAAGTACTAAAGTCAAAATGGGACAACTATCAATTTGAGACGGAGAAAGTAGTAATACCTAATTTGCTGGCAAAGCTAACGTTTTTCTTTATAAAAATTGTCGAAGGTTCAATGCTGAAGAAGCCTATATATTATTCTACTCTACAGAAATATTTACAAATAAGAAAGAGGATCAAATGAGCAAATGATCAAACCTATAACTTTAACTTGATTGTGAAGGTTCATCAGTTCCCAGCACTACACACTCCTTTCCTCTTTTGCTCTCCTTTTTGGCCTTCTTGGCCTTTTTTGGCTTATCCATGTGAGAAATCTGTAATTCAATCAAAAAATCAGAATGTATTTAAATAATTATGAATATCAGGTAAAAATATTAATCTAGATAGTATACATATAACACTGAGAGAACCAAATATCGTGGATACTTCAATAAAAGTAAAAAATGTACTGATACAGCACCGATACACCAAATAAGTACGTTGACTTATTCGATGAACTCGACTTTTGGATATGGATTGGGTTATTTTGAAATGGAGAAGTAAAGTATCTTTTATTTGGATAGAATTGTGGAACGAACACATCAAACCCATTGCCTCTAAATACATAACTTAAATGATTAGGTTTAACACTTCAAACCCATTGCCTCTAAATACATTACTTAAATCATTAGGTTTAAGAAAAATCGAAAAAAAGATATTGTAGAATGCATAGCAACTTATTTATTAACATTTGTCATCCATATTTTTATTTAACACTATCGTTTCTGTATAAAATACAAATGTTCATAACATAATATATATACATATATACATGCTAAAGTATCACTTGTGTTTCGAAACTCTATTTTTCCAGCTTTGCCACGTCGTTTGCACTGCATTGTGTTCCCGATATCCATATCCTTGCAACATATGGTTTACTTATTTTTTCTTATACATATACATATAGAGTAGCGCAATAGTGGGTAATTTCCACCAAATTTCGTTAAAAAAGTCAATACCTTTTAACACTTCAAACGAACAGCTTATTTTCCTAAAGAGAGGATTGTTCCCTTTAGAAATGGAAGTGTAATTTAAATAACTTTTTTTTTTTTTTTTGGTTTTGTGGTGGTGGCGTTGGTGGTGGTGGTGGTCGAGGAGATAATGAGTTGATAGATGGTGCTTACAATGTAGGATTTCCACTCAATTCTTGTTTGACCTTCAGATACACCAGCAGGCGGTGACTGGCCACGGACATGCCTGAATATGTGAATGAGAACTGCAGCATCAAGAGCCGCATATTCAAGCTGCACACATGCAAATATGTGTATGCATACAAATTAAACACATATCTGTGAAAATGACTGCAACTAACTCGATTGTACGTGTATGAATTCAATCTCCAGTATCAGGCTCTTTTAGAGTGTGATGAAAATCACTCCACAGGAGAGTTGAAGAAATCTGGACCGATAGTTTAAAAGCAGAAAGTTTAAATCTTGACAGTTGTTTGTCTCTACACGAGTCTTCACCAAAGGATAACTCTAGCTGTCAAAATCTGATCCATTCAATTTTTGATTCACAATCTTGATTTACTACTCTACTCTTGAGCGATTGAAATCAATCTAGAAGAGGCAGATCCGAATCTCAAGCCCAGTAATAATCATTAACAATTGTAACTAATAGAAGAATATAAAAACCAAGATAGTTCAACAAAGAGGTGAGCTCCTAGCTCGTAAAAAAAGAAAAAGACCATACTTGAGTAGCAAATGAAGGACTCTCCCTATAAAATGAATACACACTGACTATTAGGCCTGTAAACTGGACCGGATTGTAATCCTACCCTTATCAATTTAGCCGGATATGGATTGTATCTTGTAATCCAAAAAGATCCAATTAACAACTGGATCAGATATGGATACATCGCAATCTGATCCAAATAAATTACATTAAAAAACGACGAATGAAATATTTTATGCTTAAATCTTTACCATTTCCATCTCCTTAGATTTAGGGCTATGGGGCAGAAAGGCTCCCTTCATAATCAAAATCTGAGGGAAGGACACTTTGTATTCCATTTCAAAACAACGAGACTCGTCTATTAATACCTAAAATACCCCCCCTTTTTTTCAGGAAAAAAAAATACTTTTAACTATCGGCTTGAGCTCTGGCGCAGTGGAGGTAGTTGGCGAAGCCTAGCGACCACCATGGGTGACCAGAAAAAAGGAAAATAAGGGGCATTTAGACTTATGTTGTGTGATAATGGTTGAAATTAGACTTGGGTGTGTCGTTTTCCAAAACTTAAAGACATTGGTACTTTCTCTGTCAGACCCTGAAAAAACAAAAGAAATAGAACCAAAAAAAAGGGGGAACCAATACAAACCCTTCTGTTGTCCCACTTACATTTTCGAGATATCTCAAATTAATAGTCCCATTTCCTTTTTTTGACACAATCAATAACCAAATCTCATAATTAGAAAAATATGTTGTATTCTTCACTATTGATATGGTTTATTAGGTTGAAATTAATGTTTCTTGAAAAGTACCAAAGTCAAACTGAGATTGTCAATTGGAGACATAGGGAGTCAAAAGCACCCACCAACGTCGCCTAAAGAGAAGCCATAAACACAACATGGTCACACAACAGATGACCCTAGCATTCTCCAAGCACTTGTGATAATCTAGCAGTTGCAGGCAAACAAAATGATAATGAACAAATAATAAAAATTACCTGATTCGGACTCAAAGGTCGCAACTCCCAGTTGCTGTTTCGTCGGGTCTTGTTCAAACCCGCTCCCAATATTTTCTGTTCATTAATCATCATATCATAACAAGGAAGAAAAAACAGGGAATAGTTGGGAAAGTTCAAATGTAGCGCCAACACAAATTCATGAAGAAAGAAGAAACAAAAAGAGGTCCTAAAAAAACCCAGAACTTTAATGAAAAGTATTTACGGGCAAGGATTATAATTACCTCAGACAAACCAGAAAGACCGCCACGACGTTCTTTGAACACATTCTGAATATCAAGTAGCATCTGATACTGCTTGAAACACCCAAGATCTACGTAAGAATGAGCCAGCTGCTTCATATCACACTGAAAATTATACCCTACAAGTTTTGCGCCAAATAACAAAAACTATAATTTGTTAAATACTTCTCTCGGTTAAAGACATGTTTTCCTTTTCAACCTAGCATATTCATATTGGGTGTGTTTTCTTGCCAAAGATTTCCACAGAAAACTCGGGAAAGTCTAGTAATGTGCAGTTTTCCACATTTGTTAATGCTGCCTCCAGAGCAAAAAAAGCTTCAGCAAGAGCAATGTATGCTTTCCCTAAAGCCTGATATACAACTATGCAATGCATTATTTGCTCTGGCAGAAGTGAAAACTGGCTTGGCAATAGCAATCTATGCTCTCTACGTGTAGGCCTGGCAATTTGCGATACAAAACGAAATTGGAATGAAATTTTCAAGGTATGAGTGAAACCTTAATGGGTACGTGTCATAAATGGATGGACCTCCAGACTTGTGTATTAAATGAATCGGAATCGGTGCCATGTCAATTCACGACACTCAAACAAAATCTGTTTAACCTGATTAAATCATGGAGTGGTTTTGGGTCGTGTAATTCGCTAACTGACCTATATAACCCGTTATAAAGTAAAGTGTTATTTGATATTAACTATTATACACGATTCTGTTATAGATATAGTCCAATGGTTAACTGAATGCTTAGCAGAAAGTGTTATTCATACACGGCCCCAATTGAACCGTTTATCTGAAACAGGTTAAACAGAACGGGCTGTGTCATTCGTCAAATAAACAGGTCGCGTATGAGTTTAAATTTTTTACCCGTTTATTAAATGAATCATGTATGGGTGAAGGCATTTTTCACCCAACACCAAACTGAGGCAGAAGCGAAAAGAGGCTTGGCGATTGCATTTCACTTGCACATTTTGTGGGGTATAATTGCCTAAATTTATGGGTAATCCCCACGGGAAAAAAATCTTTTCCACCCAAAAAATAAAAGCAATCAAAAACCCCTAATTGCGTTTTCCACGGAATTCTCTCTAGAAACTAATTACCTGAAATTGAATTCATTTATACCATTCTTACAGTCAAGCACACCCATAGTAATAAAAGAGTGACTTTCATAATTAATTTATTTAGGTTTGCCATACCAAGCTTTAGAATTCTTGGAGAATGCAAAATGCGGGCTAAGCAGCTGTCTAAAATATCAGGTACATCTTTAAACAACTTTATCAGGTCAATGATATACACCCTCTTTTCACAAGCAATTTGCAGGATAGAAACCTGTAAAATGGGGGAGAAACATAATGTAATTAATCAAGAAAATATATACATCAATACTTACGGTGCATTTGATCAAAAAGATGGAAAATGATTGAAAACACTTAATATTTAAAAAGAAAAGCAAAAATAATCCTGATCACTGATCTCCTTTTTCCAACTTTTTGTAGCAATTAGTAGTGTTTCTAATCATTTTCCAACTTTTTATCAAATGTACCCTAAATATTTAAAAAGAAAAGCAAAAATAATCCTGGTCAAGAAATTTTATGTTGCTTGTACTGTTAAGGCCACTAGCCAATTTGTTACTGAAGTCGAAAGTAACATCAGCATATCAAACGTAACGGAAAAGGAAATATAAAGTATCACATAAGGATATACGTGTGCTGGCAAAGACGGACATGACACGATACCCGACCCAACACAAAATTAGCAGTTAATGGGTGGACCCTTAGCGGGTTCGGGTCACTATCACGTGGACAGGATGAGACATGGTTCAATATCGAATTGGGTTTATTAGTCAAACCCACTAAGACCAGTTAGACCTGTTAAGACCAAGGCCTGTTAGTAACCTGTTTGAAGTGTATTCATGTTGTTTTCGAGTTAATCGTGTCCATTTATCGGGTTTACTCGAATCAACCTGTTGCCAGGTCTATGTGACAATTCAACTCAACATACAAAATGGATATTCAAAATATTATCTTTATAGGACTCTCCAGAAGCATACAAGGGTGACTACACACGCAATGATAGAAGAATAGTATATGTACATACTATTTAAAAAAATATAGCTTTAAGGAGATTATTAGCAAAATAGCTTCCGATATTTTAAAAAAATTGAATTGAAATACATATTTAAGTGATGAAATTACCTTGTTCGGGTTGCTGCCCTTCACATAATTTGGCTTCCATTCACAATCCAAGCCCACAACTTTGCATCCCTCGATGTGGCATGTAGCATCACGTAAACCGTTGACTTCATCTACCCATATTATGTCCTCCATACCCAATTCATTAAGGTGCAAATAGCGATTATGTAAGAGGCTTGCCTTGGGTTCTGTGCAACATCAAAAAGGATAATCCCTAAATGTGTCGATGTTTTGAAGTTATTAGCAAGAATATCCAAAACTTAAGCTTCTATATAAGTACCTAACATGCAAAATTTGTGCCATTTATTATATGACACAAAATACTTGGAAATGTTTAAGAGATGAACTTAAATATAAATAACGATATCAAGATGGGTTTTATTAAGTTTTGGGGGCTCATGTATGACTAAACGCAATTGTGGAAACCGCAAGCCCCCCCAACACCACAAAAAAAAAAACATTTGTGCCATTTATTGTATGACACAAAATACTTGGAAATGTTTAAGAGATGAACTTAAATATAACTATAATGATATCAAGATGGATTTTATTAAGTTTCGGGGGCTCATGTAAGACTAAACATAATTGTGGAAACCACAAGATCCAACCCCCCCCCCCCCCACAAATATATATATATATATATATATGTGGGTGTGGTTTCAATGGTTACATTCTCTCTACTCATGGATGATTATTGTAATATTAACCACTAGATGAAAAATCAAATGTTAAAATCTAATGAGCAGTTGGTTAACATAATTAATGCACAATGACGAAATACAAAGCATTAAATTCAAAGTTAAGTTGGTAACTTCTTGTTACTCGATAACATGTTCTTTTTTTTTTCCTATTTAATTATAAGGAATCTTAAATTAGAAATTCATTCCATGATTTTCTAATTCCAATCCAGGACATCCCTATTCCTTATAAAATATGATCATCTCAAAATTTGTTTGCCTAACACAACACATTGAACCAAATTAATTAAATATTTAATACTACACAAGTAACGAAATTTGTATTATCCCTATATAGTCTCTCTTCAACTTACAATTCTTGACAACTAGTCTCACAAAGGACCAGCCACTAACTTATATTGGATTAGTTTGTTTAATCCATTGAATAGTTTTTAAAGAAAATGAATTCAAGTGATCAGGTTAAAGTGGAAAATGAAAAAGAATGGAGAATATGCATTGAGCAAGAAATTAAAATTATGAAAAAGGAAATAAGTTTGATCAAAAGTTTTATGGTTGATAAAAAGTTTCTCAAGAGAACAAAAACCCTTCTAATAACTGTTACGAGGATAATGAGAAGTTTTCGTTTTTGTCTTCAAAGAAACTTAAGTCATCGAATGATACTAATATTGAAAAAATTACACATCAAGTTCGTACTAGAAGATGTACGACGCCAATGAAGATTTGTTTGTTCGAAGATTTTAAACTTAAAAATACATTCAGGGCAAAAGAAAGAAAAGTGTTGGATAACATATTCTCCAAATCTGTAAAGCAAGAGTGAATTATATTAACTCTTTATATAATATATTGTTTGACTTATACTAATTTCTTTTTCTTGTTTGTATGCAGCAACTTGATCGTGGAGAGTAGTGATCATTACCTTTTGCATTATGATTTTCAATATCTCGGTCCTAATGAAAAGAAATAAAATTTGATGGTTTTCCTCTTTTTTTTTAAGTAAAATAAGACAATCAAGTATTATTTTATTCATGTGCTAGTCATAATGATTTTTTATTGATGAAATAGATTATTACTTTGGTTTCCGTAATATTGACTGAATATGAGAAATTGAGAACTAGCCGAAATGCAAGACAATGGTATCTTCCTGTAAGAATAACAGTGAGTATGCTTTTAATTGAATTACTTACTTAAAAAACTTATTTATTAATTTTTACAGAAGGATCATTTACCATCAATTGATAACCATTACACAGAATATGAGAAAAAATGAATTACTACAAGATGCTTATGTGATGCATTGACAAATGTGAGGAGACAAGTATATATTATCTCTTTCCAAATTCGTTTTATGTTCTATATCTAACTAATTAGTAATGTTAAATACATTAAATATTCATTCCAATTTTAATTTCAAGACACTACATTCTTGCACGAGTATTGTTTTAGTTTGTGAATCTTTATCAGACGCGACACAACCTATTCTTTATGCTTCAAGAATTAAGGAAATTGTAAGTTTCATATGACTTTCTATTCCATAGTGATTCTTTTTCAAAGGTTCATAAAATGTCATTAGGTTTTTTTTTCCTTGAAATGTTTCTAATTTGGACTTGAGACTCAGAGAGATAAAAAGAAGCCTGCAAATTTCAATTTTCTAATTTTTACATTGTCCGTGCAACATTTGTTCCAAGGCAACCTAATGAGTTTGATTGCGGAATGTTTGTTATTTTGTTTATGCTATGTGGATGTAAAGTTGATTCACGCTCTTACCACAAAAGAACGTGAATCAACTTTACATCCAGGTTGCATAAACAACATAATAAACATTCCGCAATCAAACTCATTAAGTTGCCGTGGAACAAATGTTACACGGACAATGTAAAAACTTGAAAACTAAAATTTGCAGGCATCTTTCTAATCTCTCAAAGTCCCAAATCCAAATTACATAACTAGAATATTTTAGAAACATTTCAATAAAAAAAAAAACTACCGACATTTTTATGAACCTTTGAAAAAGAATCATTATGGAATAGAAATAGTCATATGAAACTTAAAATATCTTTAATTGTTGAAGCATAAAGAATAAGTTATGTCGCGTCTGATAAAGAATCCCAAACTTCAACAACACTCGCTTAAGAATGTAGTGTCTTGAAATTAAAATTGAAATGAAAATCTAATGTGTTTAACATTACGAATTAGTTAGATATAGAACATAAAATGACTTAGGAAAGAGATAATATATACTTGCCTCCTTACACTTGTCAATGCATTCTATAAACCTCTTTTAAGTAAGTAACTCAATCAACGGTATACTCATTGTGTAGTGGTAAATTATGAGATGACAAATAATCCTTCTGCAAAAATTATAAATTAATAACCAAGTTTTTTAAGTAAGTAATTCAATCAACGGTATACTCATTGTTATCGTTGCATGAAGATACCACATTTTTGCTTTTTGGCTAGTTCTCGATCTCTTATCTTCAATCAATATTATAGAAACTATAAGAATAATTTACTTCATCAATAAAAAATCATTATGACCAATACCTAAATGAAATAATACTTGATTCTCTTATTTTACTTGTAAATAAAAATAAAAATAAAAATAAAGAGGAAAAACCTCATATTCTATTTCCTCATTAGGACCGAGATATCAAAAATTATAACGCAAAAGGTAATGACCACCACTTTCCATGATCAATTAGCTACATATAAATAAGAAAAATAAATTAGTGCAAGTCAAATAATATATTATATAAAGAGTTAATATAATTTACTCTTACTTTACAGATTTAGAGAATATGTACTCCAACACTCTCTTTCCTTTACCCTCAATATATTTTTAAGTTTAAAATTTTCGAACAAACAAATCTTGACTGACGTCGTATAACTTTTAACACGAACTTAATGTGTTATTCTTTCAATATTAGCATCATTTGATAACTTAAATTTCTTTGGAGACAAAAAGAAAAACTTCCCATTATCTCCGTAATAGTTATCAGAAGTGTTTGTCTCTTTTAAAAAACTCTTTATCAACCATAAAACTTTTGATTAAACATATTTCCTTCTTCATAATTTTAAATTATTACTCCATGCGTATTCTCTAGGGGTGGATTTTTATACCAATTTTACCATACCAACCCGTACCAATACTAAAGTTTGGTAATGGTACAGTACCGATCGGTATTTGTACCCTACCGAAATATTATGGCACGATACTGGTACTACAAATCAATACTTATGGTATATCGTACCATACCGAAATATTGGTATGTACCATGGTATACCATACCGTACCATTACCAGCTATACCATTAATATTAAATACCACAACATTTAGATTTTAGATAATTAGATTTAGATCAATAGACAGTCCAGGTTTAAAATTTAGATAATTAGATCTACGGATAATTTTCAATATTATTCACACTCACAGTCTCATCACTTAGTATGTAGTTTTGATTTGTTCCTCAATTAGGTTGCCGAGGAAAAGCTTAAGGAATCTCTTCCTCTATACTGGATTTATTTCCCTCCTAATTGTTTATCTAGGTGTATTTTCTCTATATTTGTGTAGTTGTTTTATGTTGTTTTGTCCAAATGCACTAAAGAACTTGTTAAGAACCCACTAAAAAACGTATTCCACTTTTTTGATAAAAGCACCTACTAAATACCACCCTTAACTATTTTAAGAAAAATACTGCTCTTAGTCTCTTACCATGTTCCTTAAGAACATTTTTATTTAAACTGAAGTTATAATTTGGGTTTAATTTAAGATGCATTTTAATAATTATACATCTGAAAAGACAATGTTTTTCCCCAAAGCAGTATAGACTTCTGGCAAAACAAATAGAGATTGAATGATTTTGTATGTTTTAAAGATGCAATATTTAGTCTAAGGAAGAGGGTTGTGGATCTTTTCAAGGCATCCTTAACTCCTAGAATGGTAGAGGCATTAGTTTGTATTAGTGATTGGCTTAAACCAAAAGAATTCAACCTCCACAAGGAACCAACGGACAAGATGTTTCAATTTTATAAGGACATGGAAACTTGATTTTTTTGTAAGCTTGATTTTTTTGGTAATCTACCATACCATATCGTACCATACCAAATCAATATACCGAAATTTTGGTATGGCGGTGGCAATATATTTTGGCATACCAAAATTTCGGTACAATACATGGTAAATTCGGTATGGTACAGTATTGTACCAAATTCACCCCTATTATTCTCCATTCTTTTTCATTTTCTCCTTAACCTGATCACTTGAATTCATTTTCTTTAAAAACTATTTAATGGATCGAACAAACTAATCTAATATAAGTTAGTAGTCGGTCCTTTGTGAAACTATCTATCAAGAATTGTAAGTAGAGGAGAGACTATATAGAGATCTATGATATGACAATACAAATTTCGTGATTTGTATAGTGTTTCATAATTAATTAATTTGGTTCAATAATCAATGTGTTGTGTTTAGCAAACAAATTTTGAGATGATCATATTTTATTAAGGTAAAGGATAGGGATATGAGAATATACTGGATTGAAATTAGAAAATCATGGAAAGAATCTCAAATTTAAGATTTCTTAAAATTAAATAAGAAAAAAAAAAGAACATGTCATCAAGTAACACAAAGTTACCCAATTAACCTTGAATTTAATGCTTTGCATTTCTTCAATGTGCATTAATTATGTTAGCCAACTACTCATTTGATCTCAACCTTTGATTTTTCATCCAATGGTTAATATTACAATAATCATCCATAAGTAAAGAGAGAAGGTAACCATTGAAACCACGCCATATATATATACATATACATATATAGCCATTCTCTAACGAGGATGGGATTATCTTTAAAGAAATGTCCATTTGAAGAGGTAAATGAAGTAATTTTGCTGTCAAAATTCGGCTGTTCAAATTTTGATGGTCATCTCACCCACTTGTCAACTGAATTTTTGATGAAATTTGGTCGAGAGATTATCTGCTCATCAAACAGATCATTTCAAAATTTCATTAAAAAATCATCTTTTTACCCATCTAAATGGATGGTCCTTCCTTCAAAATTGATGGTTTAAAGAGAGGATCGTCCTCTTTAGAGAGGGTTGTGCACACACACACACACATACATATATATAGTAAGAGGGAAACCACATAAATAGCAGTACAGAAACATGGAAGCTTGCATCCACGGTTGTCAATCTTATTATACATGATGAGCTACGTATGATTCAATATACACCTAAAAAATAATAATAAAATAAACTTATCTTTCATAGCTGTATCTTAAAATATTAACTAGATGGACATGGATCAATTTGTGCAAAAGAGAAAAAGAAAAACCGAGATAAAAATGATAAAAGCACGAAACAAAGTAGCAATGTTTCTTCTAAAAATAAACAAGTCCGGGTCTCATCTTATTTGCAAGCTAAATTTTATGATGAACAAAGAAACATGTACGAGCAAGAAAACAACTAAAGCCAGCATACCTTCGACACTCATAAAACCTTTGAGGGAGTACCGGTCACAAAGTTCATCAACCTTCTCCGGGTAGCCAGCTTCCATAGCCAAATAAACCTTTACAATGGAAGTTTTTCCAAGTAAAAAAGAAAGTATTAGTAAGATTCCAGCAGCGATACATATTTCTTAAAGGAAAAGCTATTGTCAATCGATAATTTTTTCAAGAAATATACATATATAAATGTATATTGTATATCATATATTTCCAACAAAAACAATCAGAGGGAGAGAAAGTTTAATAGAAGTAGAAGAATAGAAAGTATATGGCTTGCATGAATTACTAGGCAACTTTTTAGTTGTTGCCATTCTAGTTTGGCTGTATGGAAAGACCTAGGTTGCCTAATGGTTGGGCCAGCACTGTTTACATATATGGAACACCTCGCTTTGGTGTTTCAGCAACTTAACTGAGCAATCACTTCCTACAAAAATACAAAGCAAAAGGTACCCAAAAAGAATTCACAAAACAAAAAACTGTCATGTAACAAGAGTCCCTATAGACTATCCTAGATCAAGTTCTCAAAAAATATACAAGTGAAAAAGTTCCATCAGCATTTAGAAGTTATTCGGTAATTTAAGAGATCCCAAGAAACAAATATCAAGGCCAGATTTAATATAGAATCCTCAAAGGGTTCCCCATATATAGATTGAATTGGAAGCTTGACGGACAGAGACTAAAACGCTATTAATTATTAAGTGCACACTCTTAACTATTAATTTCAATAACCCATAATGACGCTAATATCATTATTGTCTAATGAACCAGAGTAAACCTCCCCATTTCTAGCACATGAACTTCTAGCTCAATGGCAAGTGCAACCCTCTCATAACTGAGAGGTTGCTGGTTTGAAACCAAGGATGCGAGTTTCACTGCGCAATTAAAAATACTCATTCCACATGAACTGGCAGATCTAGAGCAAAAGCAAGTCTTTAGAGAATGGCTCAAGGACCACGGACATGCAAGCTCGAACCCCATCAAGGACCAGTTAGAATCCCATGATCTGGGACAGTTTCTCAAATTACCCACATTTGTGTAGCCCACCAATTTCCTAATAAAAATTCCACTCTAGTCCCTGACTAGAGTTCCAAAAAAACAAAAAGTGAAAAAGCAAACCAAGATTTTCAAAACATGTACTAGGTTACATAATAGACACAATTGTCGTATTAATATGCCTGAATCAGAAGCTACAACAATCATTTTTGCAAGCATTATAAAACCTATAAACACACTTTTGAATGCTACATTTAATCATTCTTGTATGTTTGTAATCATTTCATCAAGAAACATATTTTGTTTGGTTTTTTATATTATGTTGAATGTATTTCTATCTTATTTTCCACGTCAAAGTACGAACTACCATCTGTAATGAAAATCGAAAAATATGGCACTAGAAAGATTTAATGTCATTGAAAATTTTGACTTTTTAAAGGACTTCTATATGTTTGTAATTTTGCCTTTTACTAAAAAAAAAAATTATGTTTCTACAAATGGGGGAGTTCAGAAGAGGGGTGGGGGTGTAAAAGGAAAACCCTCAACTATGTAACAATATAATTCATAAATTACTATATTCAATCATTGTTATAGATGACCAATAGTCCAGTACACTACAGTCATGAAAATACATCTATAACTACCAGTAGACCTTGAAAATATTTGCTCAGATATATAGTCCACATCATTGTATTCACTCAATTGCATTTACGCAATAACCAAAAAGAGCTTTAGGAATGGCCAATAGGACAAAATTAGATCTAAAAGTAGTTTTGACATACCTACCAAAGTTTTTTTCCTGGAAAAAATTATCTAAACAAAACAATTCCAAAGAACTCAATTATTCTCAGTTTAGACCCTTCAAACGCACCATTAATGTTACACTCAATCTCCTAAGTGACGGGCTTTACTAAAACAGTGCTAAATGTTTAATACAAGCATGGGAAATCAACAATAAAGAGCACAAACTCCAGCAGAAGATAGGTCAAACCACATGAAGATCAAGTGACTGAATGCGTAGTACTTCCTAAACAGGAGTGTGCAGAAAGAAAGATAAGCAAAAAATAACAAATCTACCCAAATGAGGGCCAATGCCCAATGCTAAACATTAACGGCACCACCTACACAGTGCTTTGATTATTTTCTGCGGGTGTCTTTTGAGACATATTCTAGACACTCCTTGGGTCAAAAAAAAGAAAATTAATTACCAAAACCGCATGTAAAAGGTAAGCGAGTGCTTCACAAAATGGTTTTCGTCAAATCCACGGTATCATGATCACAAGCAATTGTTTCTAAAGCATTTTTGAAGTTCTACATTAAGATTAAGTTTGCTAAAATATTGAAAATTATGGTCGTTCGACAATAAACACCCTCAATTATAAATACCACTTGTCCTCGTCATTGATGAAATTCATTTTCCAAAAACATATCAATTATTCAGCGAATATTTTTTTTCTCTGGACACTCGACCCAAAAAAATTTCCCTCTGCTTGGACCCTCTCAACAAACTTACTTCTAGCTAAATAATAAAAGGTGCTTACCAAATATTCAAGAAGTTGTTTATTGGTGTGTGCCCTTTCCTCTGCAACGTCCCAGCATCCCTTTTCTGCTAGCTTCTTCAGTGAACTGCAATTGATATAATACTTCCAGTCATTCTTGATGGAAGTAATATAGGGCTTCTTTTTTTACTTTGCCCCTGCTTTGAAATAACCCCCCGTTTTAATGTAAATTGTTGAGATTCCCCCACATGCAGGGAGCAAAGCCTACTTTTAGGATCAGGTCCTTGTGATAGAAACTTTTTAGGATGCAGTCCACAACTTTCATTTATAAGGGACATGAGTCCCTATAGATACAAATAACATAGCACTTGCCTCTGGCGAGGACTCAGATACGTAGATACTATTTGGTAGATACTAGTATTTCTCGGTCACAAAAAATAATTTTCTCGGTCCCAGAGACATTTTCTTGATCACAGATATATTTTCTATGAAGCAAATACTATAACTGTGACCGAGCAAAATTAGTATCTGCGATCAAGAGAAACCAAAAACTGTATCTACAGGACCGCATCCTTTGGAAAAAAGTTGGAGGAGGACTGCATCCTAGACCGAAACCTAATTTTTTTGAGGCCAGTTTTCAATTCGCTTCTCTCTTAAGAAAACAGAAAGAAGGAGAAGGGGGGGTGTTAAGTCTAAATCCACATAAAATGGGGGGCAAAGTAAAAAAAGCCCAATACAATACCTTCAAAAACCAATAGAACTCCCAAAACATACTACAATATGAACAACAGGGCAATATAAGGCATAGAAATGTACCTTTGTTTATACTTATAATACACTTCTGGAAACTCCTCCCTGAGATTGTTTTTCTTTATAATATCATAAGCAGATTTTAATAGCTCCTTGTTAATGTATTCCTTAACAAGTGTACATAACATTGGCTTCCCCATAAATGTGGCCCACTTTTCTGCTGTTCTGTATTCCTTGCTTTCCATCATTTGAAATAGAAAAGATTCTCCATAGCAGTGGATATTGAAGTGTTCCAACAGAGAAACCGCTTTGATATATAACTTGGACTCTATCAACTCACAAATATATTGCTCAACAAAAGCTTTTGCCAAGTTCACATCTGAATTACCCATAGCTTTCTCAATATTTGTCAACTTTATATCATAAATTTCCAGAATCTTAATAAGAAGATTTTCATCGTGGATTCTATTTCCCCCAATAATATTAAGAACTAATTGAGCAGCAATATCTTTTGCCTCCAGTAAGTCTTCTTGTGTGGTCCCCGTTTTTAGAAAACGGCCAAGAGAAGATATTATCAAGTGACAAAAGCCTTCACAAAATGATTCGAATATAGGCACAACATACAAGCAACGAGCAATAAAAATAGCCGGTCCAGGTCTGGGAGTATTGTATAGAATTAGGTGAATTTGTTGCTGAAGAATACGAAACTTCTTTTGTGCTTTGCATGTGCCTATCAAAAGCAACTGTTAACAAGAAGATACATATATATGATGTCCAGGTGTGAAGATGTCCACAAAAAGAACGAATACACGTGGAGCATGATGAAATGAGAAAACGTATACTTTCAAGGTTGAAAAGAGATCCATCCACTTAAATCCTGCAAAGTCCAAAGTGCAAGTGGAGCCTAAACCTGATTCTATTCGTCAGCAATATTGCGCTTAAAATTAATACAGAGGGGATATTATGCCCCACTGCAAAGATTCTGCATATTGACTTCATCATTCCCATCAAATTTGATAGTGTAATAGAAACTGTGAGATATTCATTATTGTTCTTGTGCCTTCCAACAAATCAATGCAACTTGACTTGGGATTTTTTTAATTTCACTGTTATGTCGCTGTTTCGTTCTCATTCTTCAGCACTATGAAACTCAGGGTCGAGTTTCCTAAATGTTGGGGAGAGTGATGTAGAGTACATTGAAGATATTTTATTTGTATTTTATTTTAATGTATTTTTATTTAAGGATTGTTGTTCAGTATTTATCTTTATTTAGGATAGCTAGAATTATATTAAGTAATTATAGATTTGTTATAGAAAATATGGCACTTCTGGAGTAAGGTATATAGGTCATGGCTTCCTTTTGCGAAAGAATAAGCCTCACTTCTTTATGAACTTCATCATCAAATTGTTTTTCTTCATTTTTTATTACATTTTAATGGAGAGAGGAGATAATATAAATGGAGATGTAAACCTGACGTTTATTTTTGCAGAGTTTAGTTGTATTAGTGGCATAGCTCATCCCCGATCTTTATGTAACCATTTTCATATCAACAAATTTTCAATCTTTCTGATAAAAAAATAAAAATAAAACAAAACAAAAAATTCCCCATGACAAAAGCATTCTACATTGTGAGAGAAAAATATAATTAAGAAGGAAGAGAGCAAGAAAAGTTTACCTCGAAAATAACATTCTTTTAAGAGGTATAGAAACACTACTGGAGAAACATGAGTAAGATCAGAAAAAGCATGATTGGATACGGTCCATGCTTCGTGAGTTGTATCACTCTTGCGTAACTTTCGAACTCTTTCATTCAAGCCCATGGTAGAAGTGGTGGAAATAGTGGACGTCCTAGGAAAAAGCAAAAGAGATTCAGCATATTCTGAAAATATATATATACAATAGCACATCAATTATATCAATACAACATATGGCAATGGATAGTGGTTGGGGGGTGGGTTTGGCCAAACCCAAACTGCCTAAAAATATATCTGACCTGAACCCGACCTGACCCGAGGAGGGTTTTGTTTATGAAGAACGCGAACCCAACCCGTTTACTTAAACACTTGGACCTGAAACCGCCCCTTTCAGACATCAACAACAATTGGGAGCGAGCAATTTACTAGTTTTTGTGATTGCTTTTTTGTTTTTTGTTTTTTTTTAAGAGTTATCTGATTCTCTAGTGTCATGTTGTGTTGTTGAGCAGTCTTCTGTTTCTGATTTGCTGATTTTCTTTTCTATTATGGTGAACCTCTGGTCCACCTTCTTGTAACTTTCTATTTAAAGTTATTAATAAAGCAGGTTTGTTTCTGATAAAAATAAATAAATAAGGGTATTTAAGGGGGTTTTTTGGGGATAAAAGGAGGGGGGAGTGTGTTGTTATATTCGGGTCGGGTCAAATGGGTTTATTTTTGTGTAAATCCAAACATGGGGTGGGTTTTATTTTAGAAAGTCATACCCGCACCAGTTCTAAAAGTACCCACCCCAAAACCGTCCCATTAGGGTCAAGTCAGGCAATTTGCAATAATTCAACAAAGGAGCCAATCTTCTTCCTTTTCGCTGATGATATAATCAAATAAAACTCGAAACCTTTGTCTTCTGTATATCATTTTGCAGAACCCAAAAGAGTACCAGTTGTAACTAAGGTGACTCCTTAACATTTGATTTCTATAGAGAAGAAATGCTTCAGTACAATATATCATAATGAAGTTGACTGTTGACCCAGTGGCATCATTACATTGACAAATATATATAAACAAGAGGAGTGGGTGTGACTGGAACAAAAGTCACGTCAACAGGGACCAACATTCAAATGAAAATGTGTATACATTTATATAGGTAACCGAACAATCTATTGCATAGGCATAAAATAATTTGTTGTGTGCAATACAAAACTAGAAAACAATGTGTGCTGCAAGCACGGTGTATGGGGTGTGCCATCAGCACAGGCGTTGTCTAGTAGAGTAGTAGGTATATAATTAATCAAATAACTGAAAAGGTTTCATGAATAACAATTACATTACTATCCAGGTAAGTACTATAGGGCAAGATTGCAACTACATCAATGGTCCTGAGGGATAAGCGACTAAATGTCAAAACAGATAGAGCAAAGATGTTTAATTAAATCTCCATTCCTGAACTGTTGAATACAGATAGTAAAATGTTTATTTAAGTCTATCATTTTCTGCTTCTTTCCCAGCCCTAATACTGGACCAAATAAATTGGAGCAGAAATAAACTCAGCTTTAGAGCAATCCTGGATCAATGTGCAGCTCTACAAAAGGACTTGTTGTCTTAAATGTTTTCCCTAGTCATAATTTGTAAATGCACTTCGTTTGGGTACAAAAGCATGATTGTAGACACAAATCAGGTAGGCCAGTAGTAATGTATAGAAGCTCATACACCAGCTTGCCTGTACCTTGGAATCGTTTACTTGAGTCTACGGTCAAGGATTCAAGTCTAGTTGTGCGTCCCTCTCTCTCTCTCTCTCACGCACACACACACTGAGATTTAGAACATATAGAAGCTAATACCAAGCGAAGCCATATGCAGAATGAAAATTTGATTTCCTGGGAGGAGTAAAATTGAATTTTTTATTGACAATAATCCTCAAGAAGCAAAAAGTTTGCAAGAAAATATTTAACATAGCTGAGGAACCCTGAATTCAGTAATAAAATCATCAAACTTATGAGGGATTTTTCAACTTCACCCATATTGTAAATACAAATTTTGATGGACCCCTTGTTGCCTTGTTCCTAATCATTTCACTAAATCCCTATTTTTGGATCATCTGCTTGATTAAGGTCCTTCGGTTTCACTGAAACACTAAATCCCAATCTTTCACTAAATCCCTATTTTTGGCAACCTTTCCTAGAATCCTAGTAATCTTTCCTTGGAAAAATGACTACTTTCACAACAAAAGTTAAGGCTAAGAATTGACATATTCCTCTGCTTCCACACCAGCAAGTTTCTTAAATAGCCTCACAAAAGAATTCCCAATATTATTCTTAACTTCACTGAAACTATGTTTGTAAGCATTAACAAATCACGCACTTGCATAAGAATCCACCAAAAGCTCTAAGTCCCTGAAAGGGATTGGGAACCAAGTCAATCTTTTTAAGAATACTGCCATAGAAATATACCACTTTAAAAGCATTCGGTACAACTTCTCAAAGCAGTCCTTTGCTCTAGAAAAAGACATAATTACTTTCGCAATATGGGTAGCCTTTACTAATTAAAATAAAATATTTTGGTTTGATGGTAGAACACAACCTAGTGGAAGCTCAAAATATTCCTTTTTCAAAAGTTCAATCTTTCTTGCTTTTTGGTACAAAAAGTATTGCACTAATGAAAGGAATCAATCTGTACACACAAACCACCAAATAACTAACCCAATTAGTCAAAGATTTAGATATATATATATATATTTAAAAAAAAATACACCAATAGAATAGTTGAAAAGAGCTTCCTATAAAGGAAATTTCAAATATGAAAATACTCAGATAAAACAAAATTAGAAACAGATAAAAAGTAGAGACAAAGAAATTACCCAAATGTTAGTGAAGATTTGGAGTCAATGACACAAAGAATCAATGTCTTCTTCTTCTTCTTGGTGTTTGTATGAAGTTTGATTAGAGGAAAAGAGGGGAAACCTAATTTGTGAATTCTCTCTCTTTAAAACTCTCTGGTTTTTGCAAATTTGGAATGAAGCAATGTGGGTATCTGAAGAAAAATTGCATATGGGGAGATTATTAGTTACAGAAGAAGAAATCATAAAACCCTAGAGGAGAGGAAATTGGGTTTTTTATTTATTCTTATTTGGGGGTTAAAACTTAATCCCAACAATGGATTTGTTTTGGTTATGTCCCTTTGCTTGTTTTTGGATTCTGTGTATGTTGAGAAAGACTTCTCTTTGTGGGCCATTCTGCCGCCGGACTACGTTGGAAACAAAAATTGAATAATGATTTTCTTTTTAATGATGGCTGCGTTTTTCTTCTTTTTTTTTTTCTTTTGTCAAGGTCTACTCGGTACTTTCAAAGGTATTTTTAAAAACCATTCTTGAAATTATTAAAAAAATGTTTGATCAGTAATAATTATTATATATTACAAATAAAAATTAGTATAAAAGCTAATTCAGACGCTCTATGAGATAATCTTCAAACCAAAAATAAATATATGAACAAGGTCGGTTTGCATGTAATTTGATTAATTAATTCCACAATTTAAATAAATATAGACCATTTTAGTTTGATCAAAAGTAGATTATTTGCGGACTTCGATTACTAGCTCCCTTAGTTGATAAGGTTTTTTGTTTTTTGGACAATTTTTCAATTAACAATATTTAGGAAGATCTAAACCGAATTTGAAATTTGAAACTGGCAGACCTAAATCCAGATTTGAACCAAATTATTTAGGTTTATTCTAATTTTATAAAAGAAAATTAAAAATTAATGTATTTCATTGAAATAGGACGTATTGTCTTTTATCTACCTTATTATATGTGAGTACATAGGCATCAAATATGGACACATATATTTGTTGTATTTGGACAGTGCAAATGTAAATCCATAGGTCATAATTCAACCAATTATTTAGAGTAATTTTATATGGATATAAAAATTTGAGATAAAAATCTTATATATTAATGTGTTAATCATTCGTTTGTTATAATAGAATGTGGTATGGATTTTTTGAGCATCTCCAACCGCCTTATATAATTTTAGTTTGCTTAAAATTTATATGTTTTGTAAAAAAAATGGTTTTCAGTAGTCTTTTAAGAAACATATGATTTGTGTAAAAGGATTGTGTAAAATAAAACTCAATTTACACATCCACCTCATCTTTTTCTGTCCTTAATTTTTTACAAAATCTTTAAAATGACATAACTAAAAATCTAAAATTTAGTTTTTAATATAATTTTTATATTTGAAATTTACAAATCAAGAGTTATAAAATAAGATCCATTGTAATTATGAAACTATGTCTAAAAATTTTTTATACAAAATTATTGAATAGTACATATAACGATATATTCTATTTGTGTAATTTTACACAACAAATATACACATTGGAGATGCTCTTAGGTTTTAACCAATATATGGTAGCCGTAGTTTTTATGTCACATATTTTTATTTACCTAGAATTATTAAATTATTTATTAACTAAAAAAAACATATTAATAAGATGGAAAATCAATACAAAAAGGACAAATTGTACTTAGGTACTCGAAATTTTACTATAATTGGATCTTGATACTTATTTTTTTACATATTAATATTTTAATACTTATTTTTAATTTAATAGATATTTTGGTACCCATTTTTCACTTTTCCCTCTCGGGTTGTTAAGTTCATTTTTTTTAGACTAGAATACCCTTGACCACCTTTAATCCACAACCAAACCAGTAGAAAGCTAGTATGACTGTTTAGAGCACCATTAATTCACATCAAACTCTTGCTTATAAATACAAACACCAAACTCCATTAAAGCCACTTCAAATCAAATATAACCAATTCACAACAATGGGAAGTGCGCCATTTTGCCTCACCTAACTACGTTGGAAACAAAAATTGAATATGATTTTCTTTTTAATGATGGCTGCGTTTTTCCATTTTTTTTTTCTTTTATCGAGGTATACTCGGTATTTTCGAAGGTACTTTTATAATCCATTCTTGAAATTATTAAAATAATATTTAATTAGTGATAATTATGTATTATAAGTGAAAATTAGTCGAGTTACACAAAAGTTAATTCAAACACTTCATAAGGTAACTCTCAAACCAAAAATAAATCTGTGCACGGGGTCGGTTTGCATATACTTTGATTAATTCATTCCCAGATTTAAGCAAATATAGACCATTTTGGTTTGATCAAAAGTAGACTATTTGCGGACTTCGATTACTGCCTCCCTTAGTTGATAAGGTTTTTTTTTTTTGGACGATTTTTTAATTAATAGTATTTTAGGAGATTTGAACCGAATTTGAAGTTTGAAACTGACAGACCCAAATGCAGATTCGAACCAAATTATTTAGGTTTGTTCTAATTTTATAAAAAAAAAAAAAAATTTATGTATTTCATTGAAATAGGACGTATTGCCTTTTATCTACCTTATTATATGCGAGTACATAGGCATCAAATATGGACGTATATATTTGTTGTATTTGGACAGTGCAAATGTAAATCCATAGGTCATAATTCAACCAATTATTTGGAGTAATTTTACATGAATATAAAAATTTGACATAAAAAATTTACATATCCATGTGTTAATCATTTATTGGTTATGATAGAATGTGCTATAGATTTTTAGGTTTTAACCAATACATAGTAACCCAGTTTGTATGTCACGTATTTTTATTTACCTAGAGTTATTGAATTATTTGTTAACTAAAATAACATACTTCCATGTATCTAACAACTTTAATAAGATGGAAAATCAATTAAAAAAAAGGGCAATTTGTACTTAGGTACCCGAAATTTTACTATAATTGGACCTTGATACTTATTTGTTTACATATTGGTATTTTGGTACCCATTTTTAGTTTAATAGGTATTTTGGTACCCATTTTTCACTTTTCTATCTTAAGGCCGTTAAGTCCATTTTTTTAGACCAAAATACCCTTGACCACCTTTAATACCCAACAAAATCAATAGAGAGCTAGTATGACCTTTTTGAATAAAAAATGACCATTTGGAGCACCATTAATTCACACAAAACTATTGCTTATAAATACAAATACCAAACTCTGTTAAAGCCACACCAAATACACTTCAAATGCAACAATTCACAATAATGGGAGGTGGGAAAAAGAAGTGCCACTGTTACCAGGTAATAAGTTGCATATGTACACTTATCAAATTTAAAATGGATTCAGAACATCTCAAATGCAAAAAAATAAACAATCCATTATAATAACTGTGTCTGATGATGTTTTGTTTCACATAATATATGCCAAACTTGTGAGAAAGATGGCCACAAAGAATCACAATGTCCCTAGGTTTATAGCCACTACTCGAAGGAAAATTGTTATGGCATAAAGATGATGGTGACCTCTGAAAAAGAAGAAACTTAAGGGCGGAAGTTTTTGATGTGTCAGTAACAAAGTTGTGGTTTATGGAAATGGTTAATTAGAAGATGTAATTATTGAGATTAAAGAGAAGAGAACATATGGAGCAAGTGCAAGTTCTTTAAATTGTTGCTTTCATTGTGGACAAAGTGGACATTAGGGTAAAAAATTGCCCTTGGAAAGCAATTGTTTGTTCAAATGGTTTTGAAGGTGCAAGAAGTCTATCGATCCTCAAAAAAATAAAAAAAAAAGAGTGGAGTAAAGGTGAAAATTTTCTAAAGTGTGTAAAATATGGAAGTTTTGAATGGTTGAAACATGCAATGTAGATTGGATTCAATGAGTAACATAAGGGTGAAGATATATGTCAATATAGATGATTTATGTAACACATATGACCAAAGGATGAAGTTTCCCTAAAAATATATGCATTATCATATGTATTGTAATAGTGTAATTCATACAATTATATATATATATATATATAACATATTATGGTTAAAAAAAAAAGCACCCAAATATAGTGTACCACACTTGGACTAAACATTAGCAAAACAACATAGTTCAAATGTATTATATTACCAAAAAATATTGTTCAACAACTTAAGAAAGTGTACCTTACCTGGACTACATAGTATCAAACACAACCTAATTCAAGTATACCACGCATTATCAAAAAAATATTGCTCATTCAGTCTAATTCCTATTTAATTCCCAATATTGTTTTGAGGAGTTACACATGTGCAAACTTCTTTTTGACCTATTTAATTCACTTCCATAATTGTTGTTGTCCATATGTAGAGTTAGAGCTGAACCTGTTACAGATGCTCTTGTTGTTGGTGGATACAATATCCTCTTTCTACCCTTCATCTAGTTTATCATCATCTAGATGCTCCAGCTCCTTTACCTGTACTTCTAACTTCTAGCACTGGTGGAATGGCAATTGTTGGTCTAAAATTTCCCCCCACACTTTCTACCTCAATCATTTTTCCCCTATTATTAATGTTTCAAATTTAGCAGTTAGTCTTTAAGATGTTACATGGCATAAATGACATTTATTACCTTTAACTAGTTCATGTGAGTCAAGTGGTTTATTTGTTTGTGCAGGTCCTCATTCATTTGTTTGTTGTGGTTCAAGTTCACTCAATTACTTTGGTTCATCATCAGATAATGATATTGGCTATTATGAAGTACAGCTGAATGGCAATTTATATTTTATCCTAAGTCTAGGTGATATTCTACAAATGATTGAGGGACTTGGGACCTTTTTTCTTGGGGTTCTAAAAAGAGCATTTTGTTTTCCCACTGAAATAGTTTTGCATGCTTGGGAATGAATGAATTCAAACATTTTGGGACCACAATTGTATATATTAAAAATTAAACATATAATACTAAAAATCAATAGTATATATAAACTATGAGCAAAGTTATAAAGAATGATTCATTCACTTTAACTAAAAGAAGGAATGTCTATTTAGAGGGGTAGATTGATGAGTTTTTTCTTGAAATTTTGTAGAGATGATCTATATAATGAGTATATCACCTCCAATAAATTTTTAAAAAAAACTCAACCTAGAATTAGGTGCATTGAAAAATTGATATATATGCGTATTTTTTACCGTTGAATTTTTTAACAAAATTTGGTGGAGATGATATATTTATAATATAGACCATCTCTACAAAATTCCAAAAAATAATTCATCAATTTATCCTTCTAAATGGGAATCTTTTTTTTTACTAAAGTGATGGAATCCATTATTATAGCCTGGCTCTCTCTCTATATATATGGGACCATCTGATGTAACTTCACTAACATTTGGGGCCACAAACCTTAATTTTTATGATAAATATATTAACATGCAAGGAATCAAAAGAATATACAAACAATCAAACAAAATTTGCATAAAATCAAACCAATATGCACATAATCAAGTACATATGAACATATTTTGGAATGTAAGCCCTAATCCAAGTGGATACAATCAAATATGTTAAACACTATGTAATAAAGGTGACTGGTCAAACAATATGTTATTCTCTTTATTCACAACATTTATTAACCCTAATTTTGAATAACATATATCAGTATTTGCTTTGAAGATTGATTCCTTCGCTTAAACGGATGAAATCCTTCAATTCTCCTTATTATCCTTCAATGAGGGTACAAACTGGTTGCAAATATAGAGGTTACATGGTTTAGGGAAGTAGAAATTACAACTGTTGTAATGGATTTTAGGGTTTAATTAGGGATTTGTAGATATAAATGGAACTTAAGGTTTTTATTCTGTCATTGTTTTCTGCGAGTAAGAGTGTGCAAAAAATTTGAAAAAATCAGCCCGAACCGAATTAGCCAGTTTTTAAGGTTTTCGGTTTCGTTTCGGTTGAAAAAAATAAAATCCGAAAAGGGTCAGTTCGGTTTTCGGTTACTGGTGTTACAGAACCGATGAAAACCGAACTGAACCGACAGTACACATGTCATTCATCTATTGGTTCGATGTACAAAAAGTATAATTTTTTTTTTGTTATCAAAAATGATTTAAGAAAGAAAAGTATCAAATTGATTAAAAAAAAGCCCAATTTTTTTTGTCAAAAATGACTTTAAGTCACGGCCCAATAATATAAAAATAATTTTGAAATCATGGTCCAACAATATAAAATAGGCCTAATTGTTTAAGCCCAAAATCGACCTCGACCGAACAGAACCCAGAACAATTTTAAGCCTTCACCGATTCGGTTTGGTTGACCTAATAATTATAACAAAACCGACATGTCAGTTCGGTTCATGCTAAACCTACACAGTTTAGTTAACCAAACCACGCACACCCCTATGTGCAAGTGGTTTTGATTAATACGATGTGAGGGAAGAAGAATTTGTTTTACTATATGCACACAAGGGCAATTTATAGAGACCAAGTCACACTTTTCTTAACTTAAAAGGTTCAAGTGGTCAACTGATTGAAAAAAGTGAAAATGGATACCAGAGTACTTATTAAACTGAAAATGGGTACCAAAATACCAATATGTAAAAAAAATGGGTAACCAAGGTCCACTTATGGTAAAACTTTAGGTACCAAGTACAAATTGCCTTATACGAAAATTGTAACGGTCATTAATATATTTTCTATTAATTTCATATTAATACTAGTTTTATAACCCGTACAATGCACGGGAGTATTTATAAATTTATATATATATATATATACATATTTTATTTTTAATTATTTTTTTTATTAGATGGATTTTAAATTAGAGATATATAATTGTTCTTTTTAATTGTAAGATTTTCATAGAAATAACGGAAAGTGGTTGAAGGACTGTTACTAAAAAATAGCATTAGAAATTTATTGCAAAACTCATGTAAAAAAATATATTAAAGTCTTATTAAAATCTAATAGTATATATATAAATATAAAGCAATAAATATAAATACACGTGACAACTAAATATAAATAATTAATATATATATATATATATATAAATAATAGTATACATATAAAATAAAATAGTATATATATATAAATATAATGTAATAAATAATATTTCGCATGGCAGTTAAAGACCTTTGTGAACATTTAATACAATAAATTTTCTCACTCCTATCATTGTATATATACACTATATGATAAGCATATTGGTTATGAGTATGAGATGGCGCAAGATAGAGTAAAAGAGGTCAAAAAAGAATACCGTAATTAGGTATTATATTTTACGATTCTAAAAATAAATAAATAGTATTAGAGAAATTCAATTAAGTTTGGTTCGAGTTTGCAAAGCTTGAACCCAAGACCAAACTAAACTATTTAGTTTCTTTGTTTAGGTTTCAATACTTATTTGGTTTGGTTTTTAATGAAACTATTCGGTTTAGCTCGATAGTTTAACTCGATTCAGTTAAGTACGATCGATTTTCAGTTTCACCATAACACCTCTATTTTCTTTTGAAATAATAATATAAAATCACAGCACCCCTTACGTGTACGTATGCCTATCATATGTCTTTCTCCTTTTTTTGGAGTCCAATAGAAGGACTTTCCTTTGGTTTAATTTTCGTCTAAATGTTGCATATGAAAAAATTAAATGTTCCATTTGATAATTAGATAAAAAATGTTAAAAATAATAATTAATCTTTGTGAGAAGATAGAAAATAAATTAATTGATGTGGTGAGAGGATCTCTTATTTAGCTTTCTATATGGAGAAATTTTCTTTCAGCGGTGAGTAAGATTTTTTATTTATAAACAAATAAAAAATGATGAATGGCATCTATTCATAAAAAGTGAAAATTATTTCACATCATTTAACTCATTTTCCGCTTTCTCGTACAAATTAATTGTTTTATTTTCATATTCATATTAATTCTTATACAAATTAATTATTATTTTTTATAATTTTTTATCTAATTATCAAACAGATCTTGATAAAATATTAGAGAAAAACAAGTACACGCATAATAGAGCGGAGCGTATATAATATTCAAATATTGGGTGGTTTGGTGATGATGCGTGTTCCTTGAGAAGAGCCAAAGGCCAAAACAAAACAAGATAACAAGAAGCAAGTTAACTTATTACTAAAACAAAATAAAAAACAAATGTTTGTGCCACCTACTTTTTTTTTTTCCATGATTTGACCCTCATATTAATTATTTTTCAAATTTTAAAGTAGTATCAATTATACCCATTAGTTTAAATATGACAAAATTAATTATATTCAACTGTGCAATTTAAATTTCAAGTAAGGTCGCTCAACTCCATAAGCTATAACATGATCACAATTTAGTTTATGGGGTTGTTTGATTCAGTTTTCAGATATAAGTGGTGTGGATATTGTTTATTTGATAAAAAAATTAACTGGCCAGTCATTTAAATTAAAAATCTGTATCTAAAAAGTTAAGTGGCAAACTTGTTACTTAAAACACCCACATATAAAATACATATTTTACCCTCATATGGTCTTTTTTATTTTCATTTAAAATCATGTTCTCTAAATAAATTAATAAAGGCAAAGTTGTTATATTAAAAAAATTTATGTTTTTAGATGTGTTATATTCAAATAAATAACATTTTTTCAGATACAATTTTTAGAAGTAAACAAACGACTTTTTTAGTTTTAGTTTTCAATTTTAAATTCAGTTTTCAGATATTTTATCAAACACCACTTTAAACTACTTTCACTCGCATTTAATATTAAAAACAAAGAAATAATTAAACGGTGGATAAGCCACAAAACCAACCGCTATCATCTAAGTTCGGCTAGCCACATCACAAAAAAGTCACTTCATTCATGTGCACACTCACTCACACAAGGGCCAACACAAAAACAGCAACTTAATGGATTTTATATATGCCCATTGAGTCAATGGTAGACGCAAAGGGGGCCCGGTTCACGTGGGTACGAACGAAATCAGGATTCAATCTTATAAGAAATTATATATTTATTTAAAAAAGATTTATCGAATATAAAAATATATATGGTGATTTTGTTCACTAATCGTTTTCATTATCACTTTGTTGTCCTATAATGTGTGGTAATTTAACAAAATTATAAAATTCGTATATGTTAAATTTATTTGAGCAAAGGTTTTTAATCTTAAAACTACTATATACTTAAAACCATCACAAAAATACACTAAGGTGGCGTTTGATAAAATAACCGAAAACTAAAATTAAAAATTAAAAACTGAAAACTGAAACTGAAACTGAAAAAAACTGTTTGTTTACTTCTGAAAACTTATATCTGAAAAAATGTTATTTGTTTGAATATAACACATCTGAAAACTAATTTTTTTTAATACGACATTTTTTCCCTTATTAGTTTATTTATATCACATGTAAAATGAAGAAATAAAGAGTGTAAAATAGGTATTTTACAATAAGGTGTCTTTAGTTTTCAAATTTGAGTGGCAAATTTGTTGCTTCAAATTTTTGCTCCAAATTTTTTTTTAAGTGGCAAACTGCTTAATTTTTTTAACAAACAAACAACTTTGAAACCACTTAAATCTGAAAACTTTAAATTTTCATATTTAAGTGGTCAAAACAAATAATTCCCTAAAATTCTTAAAACACCACTACATACCCCACAATTTGTTTATCCTAAACAAATTCAAATTTTCAACTTTCCCTCTTATCTTCTATCTCTCTCCTCACTCAAACTCACACAAATTAAAAAGTGAAGTAACAAATCAAACATTTACATAGATTACGTTACGTATTAAGGTTGTTTATGACCAAAATATTAAAATATTTGTACATATATTTTAGTTGTTTTGTTTTAAATTGTTCAAAGATTGAAAATGTAGTCGTTTTTCTTCACTTGGCTACACAGTGTAGAATTTGGTACAATAAATTGATGACAATGTGTCGAATTTAATATGATATTTTGATAACTTTTGTCGAGTATGAAGATACATAATTCGATAGAAATTAGTCGATACTAAAATATCACACTAAATTCAGAAAATTGTAATCGAGTTTTGTACCACATTCAGTAAAGCTATTTAGCCGAAGTGAAAAAAGACAACTATAAATTTAATTTTGAAATAATCTACAATAAAATAACTGAAATATATATACAAATACTTACCTCAATATTTTTGCTCAAATATAATTACATGTGCTTACTACACCACAAATTTCTTCTTAATTCTACTATAAATTAATTATTATATTTTTTATTTAATATATTACACGCCTTTTCTTAATTTTACTACACAAAAAAAATGTAGTGTATTCATTTTTGTTATTTTTTGTTTGGAATGGTTTTAAATACTTTTTCATGGTTATCCCAAAAATATTGATAGTGACCTCATGTTATCAGTGCGAAAAGACACAACACATTACACAGGTCAATTCAAGTGCTTTGCAAGCTTGTATTTTTCTATTTTTTAATAGTATTGCCTTTTATAATATTTTTTTTATTATACTTTTAAATGTACGGGTGTAGTTTTATCGAAATTAACGGACTAATAATAAAATAATAATAATTTAAATCTCATCTTTTAAAAACATTATCTTATGGAGAGGAGTGTAAAATCTCCAACCTCTCAAGTACAACCAACTCAAGTCCAATGTCGCCTTTATTTTTATTTTTCTAGTCTGATAACCAAACAACACAAAACTACTTAGCCGATTTTACTAGAATCAAATTCCTCCTTTAAAATATTAAAAAACTCTCCGAGAAGGATGGTAAACAAAGCCTTTGGTAACATAGTTTTCTTTAGGTCAACCAATGTGCAACTTTATTAGCGAATCTAAAGACAAACGTAAAATCAATGATTCACGTTTACCTGCAAGACAATAAATCTCATCTAGAACACTAACAGAGTCCCGATTAACAAAAGAAACAGATCTACAAATAGTATCAATCACCACTTTACAATCTGATTCACTCACCACACTCAATAATCGAATCGAGACCGCAAGGATTACTACCATTTTGATAGCGATGGCTTTGGGCAAAAGAGATGAACAACATGAAACTACCCCCCCCCCCCCACACACACACACACACACATACACACACAAAAAAAAAAAAAGAGAGAGAAATACTTCAATCAAGAGAGAAACAACTTTTGTTATTACAGACGTCCAATTAGGCAATAAACGAAAAATATAAGCATCATTATGGGCATTCCAAATAAACCAACATATCCAAGCAAATAAAGAGAGAGCTTTAATTGGGCCAATCCAACAAAAAGGATCAAAAATTGACAGCATCCAAACCACAAATTCTAATAAAAGATTGTTTATCAATAAATAAATTTAAGAGGTGAGTTAGTCCAAACCACAAACCGGGCACAATGGATTGATAGTTTTGGTATTAACTTGTAATCAAATTACCATACCAAAAATATGAGAAAATGTAATAGCAAAAATACTACAATATACATGTAAACCTTTCCCTTTTCTTTTATCACATACACTTTGGGTGTGTTTGTCGTGCGGGATTAGAAATAGGATAAGATTAATTAATCCTATCTGGTGTTTGGTGTCGGAAAGGATAGGATAAATAAATCCTATCCCACATTTGGCGTAAAGGTGCATAGGATATTTTAATCATATCCCGCGTTTGGCTCAACTCAGGACTGGATTGCACTCGGGATTAATTATCATTTTATCCCTTCAAAATCGGATAAATATATACCACCCCTATAGGTGGTATTATTTTATCCCATGATTGCCGGATAACAAAATGAATATAATTTTTTTTTATTTTAATATTTTTCTTTACACTTTTTTAGATAATTAAATTTGTTAATGAAAATTTTCATCCACCCAAAATCAGAGTAACTCAACTAATAAAATTGTGGACAACAATTAAAATTGCATATATTTTTAAAAGAAAAGTAAATTATATTATATAATATCTGGACTTGTAATCCGAAACTCCATCAAATGCAAAGTTTATTAAATCTTTATCCGACTAGTCCTTATCCTGTCCGATCCCGCTTAATCCTTATCCTACTGATTCATTTCATATCCTATCCCACATAATTCATATCCGACTAATTCCGACTCTTATCCTATCCGACCTTTATCCTATCCTATCCTACCTTTATCCTATCCTATCCTACCTCCTTATTCGGCGCGCCAAACGCACCCTTTAATCTTCGATTTGACTCCTTTCAATTACACCCATTCCCCCAGTTTTCTTTAATGGATTCCATTTTGAGAGTCAACCACAACTATAATAAGTAGAGAATCTACACAAAATTTTATCAGTATATTCAATTTAGAAGTGCTTGAGCCTTAGATGATCATATAAATTTCAATGAAGGAAAATGAACATATATATCAAATTTTTATTACACCCACTTTTTTTTTTCATTAAAATCTTGTGATGAATAACTACTCATTATACGAACATTTATGGCTCTTACGTAAATAAGGAGCTGCATAGCAACAACAAAATAGGAATTTGATGGAATATATCTAAGGGATTCCTTGGTTCGGGCCGAATAAGCAATGTCCAGCCTAATCTTTTACAAGAAGGATTAAGTTGAATACAGTTTGATTTGGATTCTCGTTCAAAAGATTTTTTATTGACGAGTTACAATAATTACACCTATTAACGAAAATAAAAGAATTATTCAATCTCTCCATCAAATTTCATAAAAATATTCATCCGTTCAACCCTTAAAAGGAAGTGCATTGAGAGAATCTAAGGGGACAAAGTAATGGAGAAAAAGTCATATCGTTAGTCTTCCACACGCTTTGTCTCACATCTAATACAAAATAATAATAATAACAACAACAACATGACATAATTTTAAATGTAAATATTAATTTTTGTAAAATTTATATTATTGAAACCTACTAACATATATACACTAATATAAATGCAAAGATCATGAAAATAGTTATGACACCAACAAATCAAAATTTTAATTTTATCCTTTTTATTATATATGTTGGGAATAAGCATGCATATTTTCAATGAAGTTCCAACCTGCAATTTCAAGGCTAAAAATAATACTCTTTAACTATTGAGTCAAATATAATTTTATGTTTTGTTTTTCACATTTTAAATTATATTTATACATGCATGAAAATAACATGTGCTTTCTCGTATACAAAATAAGATTTATTATAATTATAGAATTATTATGTATAAAAAATCTAAAGAAAATTTTGTGTATAGATTTAATGACATATTTAATATATTTGTACCTTATTGGTCATTTTAAGGCTAATGCAAGACTTTGGAAAGGAACCTTGGGGCAAAAAAGTGAAATACTCGATCCGCTGTACCATTATTCAGTTAACGATGTGCCTTAATTAAGTACCCACCCTAACTTTTGACTTCTTTTCATTATGTTCTCTTTTGTCTAATAATCGGTTTTTATTGGTTTCACGATACAGTTCAGCAGAAGTATATCCTATTTTACTTTTACCTCTACTAGTTGTGTAGTTGTTTTTAGAGATTTTAGATTTCACTGATAAAAAATGATAGAAAAACAAAAAAAAACAATTGATTTGTATGAAATTTTAAAAAATAAGTTGAGTGATCTGATGAGATTCACTAATAATATGATAAAATATGATAGAAAAAAAACAATTAATTTGTATGAAATTTTGAAAAATAAATTGAATGATTTGATGCCATTTTTTTTTTTTTTTTATCTTTTATCAAATAGAGTCTTAATGTCATTGAAATAGACACAAGTTGACTATCCACCACACTCCATAACCATCATTTATGACGGGCCACTCAAAAGCCAACACAAGATATATTCGGAGTTCCCTAAGTTTTCCATGTAAAAACTCTTCCATGTAAAGGATGCCATAGTTAGACGAACTATGGTAAGATTTCATACTTGGCATGGTGCCTACTTTGATACTATTTGTCATATCCATGGGTAAAATTTATCCTTGAAAACCAACTTGCAAGAAAAGTGTACCCATTTGGGGCAAGCCGTAAACTCGAACCTCAGCGGGTCAAGTCCCCACTAAAACGCGAGTCTTGAATTCAAACGATCAGTAGGGTGAGAGGCTGCTCTGGCAAATTGGGGTTTACTCGGTTGCCCCGGGTCCAATGTGGCCTAGGGGTAGAGATATTTTCTGCGTGGGACAACGACCCTAACACTCCATACGAGAAATTGTGCGCAATGTTCCCCGACAACAAACGCCAACAGTCCATATCAAACAATTAGCACTTTTAAGGCTGCATTAAACTTTAAACAATCACAGTGGGAAAGTTTCAAACTACATAAAATATTTACATTCAATAAAGTAAAAAATATTACACTCCGAACCAAAAGGGTCATAAATATTACCTCTTACTTATCCCAACTCAGTTTAACCCACTTCTGGCTTGAACAAACCGAATTTCGATCACGAGCTAACCAGCACAACTATTGTCTCAGTATAACCCAATTCTGGCTTGACCCAACTAAATTTCGATCACGAGCTAACCAGCACAATGATTGTCTCCTTATGGGTTTTCCTGGGGATTGGAAAGGACATTATTTCTGTCCAAACAGCAAACCTTGGGAGGAGCTGAGAGAGACATGACAAAACATCCAAACAGCTATTTGTACATCTTGGCAGGGGACTGAAAAAGACATGGCATACTTCCAAACAGCCATTTGGAAGTCTTGGCAGGGGATTGGAAAAGACATGGCATGCATCCAACCAGCCACGGACCAGTAACCATGCATTCCGAAACCTTCAATTGACAGAGAATTCATTCACATACAGCCAAGATATATACATTCTTGATGGAATCCGCCGGAAGCCTGAATGGTCTAACAAAGAAGCCCCGGATTTAAGAAATTTAAAGGCATTTAAGCACATCTTTTGAAATGAAAATACGCGTGCATCGCTGCACTCTAAAATACAAATAGAGTTATTATAAAATACAATAATTCTAAGGAGAAACAACCTGGGGACACATTCAGGGGACATAGTGATATGTCACCTCACCCATTGGTGAGCAGTAAACCTTATATCAATTCATGGATCTAGCAAATTGACCAATGTTGTACTAACACATTGCTGTGCATTCAACGCAATATTTTGTCCAGTGAATGCAATAATGCTATGCAGGTAAGTACATAAAAAGCTAGTACACAAAATGATGTGTCAGTTGTTGGATTGGTTTAACGGTAAAATGATTTCAACTAAATTTCTTGCTCCCAGAATGTGTTCCATTGCCCCTAATCTGTGCTCTGTAGTAGTACTCTTACAAATAAATTATAACAGACAACCAACTTGACTATTACTACATCACAAAAATGTTAAATGGCAATAATAGTTTCAATTTACCTGATCCTTTTCTTATACTATATCAAATGATGTAATTTGAACAATGTATTACACGCAGAGCACAGCCTCTTCAAGTGCATCAGGGCTCAACCAAATTATAGAGGTTTTATTTTTGTTTTTCAAATGTTCATACAATTCATGCTAACATGTACGACTTAGTTCTTCCTCATGCATCAGATGGAGACGAAAAAATTATGTACAAGTATCTGCTGATAATTTGTCGTACTTTACCCTTCAATTCTGCAACTCATGCTTTCTCTCTCTTTACATAAATCAAGTTGCAACTAGCAATTAGCCGAAAATGCTAGTCCGAGATGGTGGTCCTTATATTAATGCAACATAGTTGTCCTGCAACCACAGGGGGAGAGAGAGAGCTCCTTGTTGAATCCAAATGTAAACAAATAATAACAAACTACTTCATACATAGGAAAGGCAGTGGATCGGGTTTGGGGCGAGTTTGGCCAAACCCGAACCCGCCTAAAAATATAGCGATCCAAACCCACACAGTTTGCTTATGTACATGGACCCTGGCCCGCTTGTTGTAATTATATGGGATTATAAAGGTACTTAAAGAAATATATATCTATACATATATATTATGGCCAGGACAGGTCAAATGGGTTTGTATTAGGGTATGTTGATTTGAAAACCCCCAGGTCAGGCCTTTTTGCCATCCCTACTCATATGTGCCTGTTAGACATCCTACAGAGAGTAGCATAATATAAGCTGTACAGTATTCCTTCCGTCTCAAATCAATAGTCTCGCTTTCCCTTTTGAGATGTCCCAAATTCATAGTCCCGTTTACTTTTAGGGACATAATCAATGTACCAAATCTCATCAAAGAAAATAAGTTGCATCATTGATCATTATTTAAGTTGAAATTAGTGTTTTCTTAAAAAGTACCAAAGTCAAAGGGGACTACTACTTTGAAATAGAGGGAGCAAAAGTTACAATACCCTTATCACTGTCCATTGAAAGACTCCATGCACAGTGTTAAACTGTGTCAGTGGCCATTGTAGAAGGTCTTAGAGTCGATGTAGAGTATATGGAGGAAAAATATATTTCTAAGGTGACAAATGATAGTTAAAATCTTGTTAGTTACATAGTAAAGCTGATTGATGTGTCTTTTACGAGTATCTTTATCTCCATGAAAAATCAGAAGGGCCGGAAGGAACTACAACAAACGTACTTGTTGGAATACCTGAGGAAGAATCAATATGGAGTTGAGGAAGCTTTGTCTGGTGATGATTCTGAAGTGCTTGAAATGATAACCGACAAATTTTGCTTCATTATCTGCAGAAGAATGAATAAAAGGTTATTTTGGAATAAAACATTGATTTATAGCCTAATTTCATAAAGCGACTTTTGTTTTGAGAATCCCAAAAAGGAAAGCGGGACTCTTAATTTGAGACTGACCGAGTATTTGCATTTTCCTTTACATCCCTATATATAAAGACAACACCTATTTCAACTACCAATGAAGCTGCGTCACATTCTTTGTTTCCAATTTTACCCCTACAATCTTCTTTTTCTGTAAAAAAGGTACAACGCATATAGCGCAAACAATAGGATTCCAACCCTTACCGTTAAATGGTTAGAATTGTGGTTAATCACTGGGCCACTTGTCATTTTTTCTAAAAAAAATAATCTTTAAACCACCAATATCTGAGTGACTGAATCACACACATATCGACTTTGCAAGGTAAACTAGTCAATAAAAAATGAGATCAGAATATTACCGATCTAAAGTGTTTCAACTCTTTCCCCAATTCTTCCTCAATATCTGCTGCTGAAGGCTCAAAAATATCAGAGAGCTGATTTCTATTCTCTTTGAGCACCTGTATACAAACTTTTGGTAAGTACAACAAGGACTCATATATAGCAAAATGCACTGCAAAAGAGACTCTTTCTGCATCGCACTACGTGCTCGTGCAAACACCGGGGCAAGAAGTGATAGACACTTCAAAAATTTACGAGGAAAAATGAAATTATTGAGTGGTCATATTTGTCCGGACTAAATCTTACCAGTTGGTAACCTTTCTCAGAATGTGAGAGCTCTATGTCTTGAGTGATTATAGACTGACATTGCTTTATTACAGCAGACAACCGTATAACGACACAAAGGATTCTGAATTTGTGCTCCACCTAATAACATTAATATATAGAGAATTAAAAAAATTCTTAATGATGAAAATATTATTCTTTGCGAAAACACAGTATGGTACCTCTTTCGTAAATACTTCATGATCGTATTTTGGAAATTTTTTCCTGTGATGCTTTGCAAGTAGCGCTATTATCTGGAAAGCAACTAAAATCCCATTAGCCTAAAGACTATGGAGTATGGAAAAATTATCATTATCATCAATAATAAAGTAATAAACTAGAGTATAAGCCAAATATCTACCTTAACCTCTTCAGTGTCATATCCGTGAAGATGATCTCCATTCTGTACAAAAAAGAAGAAAGAAAGATTGAATCATCAAGAAAAAAATTACAAGTAACAATATGAAGCTGATTAATGATAAAAGCATATTCATAAGCAGGATCAACTATCAATTGTAGAAAAGGTTAACTCTTTTTTGTCACTTTGAGCATTGCACAAAAATCTGACTTATAGGAGTTGAACTGTCTGTTTGTTTGCATTTTGGTCACCCCTTAAAAATCCATGCTAACTTTGTTAAACGAAAAGCCAAACTAACGGTCCTACGTGGCTGTTAAAAATACACAGCTGGACACAAACATCAAATAATATACTCCCTCTGTCTCAAATTAATAGTCCCACTTTGACCGTGGTACTTGCTAAGGAAAAAAAAACTAATTTCAATATAACCAGTGGACAAGAACACAACTTATTTTCTGTTGCGAGATTTGGTAAAATGATTAGGTGGTGACTTGATCAGGTGGTGGAAGTCTTGTTTGTTTAGCCAGTTAGTTTTTATTTCGGTTTTAAGGCTGGCTTTGGATCTCTTGTCCAATTACAGCGTCTTCTTTACTTGTATTTGATTTTTCATATCAATATAAGCTTCGTTTTTGATCAAAAAAAAATTTACGTCCCAAAAAGGAAATGGGACTCTTAATTTGAGACATCCTAGAAAGGAAAGTGGGACTATTATATTTGAGAGGGAGGGAGTACACGAATAATATTCGCAAACAATATTCGCAAACTAGTACAGGAGAAATAAACAACATATTCATTCACTTCTGCCTCTAAAGATCAGCACCAAATCACTGTTAAAAGATACAAACAGAAAACAATTCTAGAAACTTAAGCATTTCAAGAAAACGGCCAATAGATTTATAAAAGCTATTTACAAACATAAATTAATTGATGAAACCAAGGTCACAAAAATATCAAGGACTCGGAATTCCAGAATGTAGTTAACAGGGCTTTTGACAGCCAATCAGTCCCAAAAGGTGGTGTTTCTATTCAACGATATCCTTACAGGCCAACTATTCTTTTTGTGTTATATTGTACATGTGGGAGAAATGTGATGATCGGGGTGTATATTATCTGATGTGTGTCTAGCTGTGTATTGCTAACAGCCACGAAGGACCACCAGTGCCACATGTGTTTTCTGCTAACAGAGTTAGAGTGGTTTTTAACGGGTGACCAAAATGCAACAGAGTTCATTGTCATTTAACTCAGATTTTTTGTACAATGCCAGAGGCCCAGAGCCCAGAAGTGAAAAAAGAGGTGAGTAAAATGTACCTGTCAGTAACTAACAATAAAAGAATTTGAAACTTGCATAGATCTTACTTTACCGTGAGTTATCCAGTATCGAAGAGACTACTAATTTACTCTTTTTAACAAATTTTTCATGCAATTCCTATTCACTACTATTGTAGATATGAATCGAACAACTAATAACTCCAAAATTACTTGAAATACTTTTTTACAACAACACAATCACAAAACATGCATTTTTCATATCCCATAACGTTCACTTCCTTTAAATAAGAAATTGCCAACCAAGAAATCAAGTTAATATTCTGATATCGAAAACTTTTAAGCCAACCAATTACCAAATACATACCATGATGAGATGGTAAGACTGCTTATGGTAACCCTTTTTACCGGTGAACACCCCAATATTATGAAGCAAACAAGCAGCTTCAAGATATTCAAGATTCTTGTCATCAAAGGAAACAAGAAGTTTATTTTGATCATTGCATTTCCTTAAACCTTCAAAAATGCCCTGTACAATAACTTAAACTAAGTAGATAAAAAACCACAAAATTCTTCAATTTTCAAAATAAAGCATTAGCCTAGAAGCCTAAATGACCGATACCTTTGCAATACAAGCACAGAATGAAGCAGATTGCATCCTCTTCTTGTTGTTAAACCTTGTTGCAAGCTGCACTACAGATCGCCACCGCGCATTTGCATTCAAATCATAGCCGTCAAAAACTTGGACTAACTTCTCAGCTACAACACCCTCTCCCAATGCATACCCGGACACCTCCATTTCATCAATTCCAAGCATTTCAAATATCTCTTCTAACAAAACAGCACCAGCTACAATAAACTCCGATCGTCTCTTTGAAAACCCACCTCTCCTAATCTTCACTCCAATTCCTCCTTCACTACACAATCTCTCAACAAGGCCTCTTAATTCTTCCTTGCTAAACCTCATATCCCTCTTATACCCATCACACAACAAATCACAATCGCTTAAACCACAACCATATGAAGTGAAAATCGCCTTTTCCATTGCCCGAATCGTACCCGAAGAACCAATAGCCAGATCAAAACCATGTTCAGTAACTTTCTCAATCAACCCCGATTTTCTAATAACATTTCGAATGTGATCTCTCATTGTCTCAATTCCAATCTCAATTTCATTATTGGCAAGAAATTGTTGAGTGAGAGTAACATGCCCTAACTTCAATGAAGTTCCGAACAACACTTCGCCTTTGCTTCCGATCACGAACTCAGTTGATCCGCCCCCAATGTCAACTGTAAGAACTGTTTTGCTATAAACTGGATGGAACTGGAGGATTCCCATGTATATTAATCGGGCCTCATCATAGCCTGAAACACGGGGTGGCAATTTTAGAAACGGCAAGAAAACAAAATTAGCACATATCGACAAAAGAATTTGTGTTCATGTCGTTGTGTCTAGAGTTTTTCACACGATCTCATGTCATTTCCAAATTTTAGAATGAAATTGACATAAAATTATAGTTATGTCTTGTTAATTGTGTCTAGTCGTGTCAAAATAAGATATAAAAAATTAACTTCTATTCATGTTAAGACGTGTATATTAGGACGCGACAATTGTAATCAAGAATGTTGTCGGGTCTAAGTGAGTCATACTTGTGTTAGTTAAAAACTAACGCGACCCAATTAAGTGGGTTGTTTTTTCCTCGGAAGTCTATTCAACATTAAGAGGCATAAATAGTGTTTGTTCTCTCACTTCTTAATACTGAGTGTGATTAAAATCCAGCATTTGCATTGAGAGGCAACTATTGCACCAAAAATGTTTAATTTAATTTTAATAAAATCATATCCCAATAGTGGTGTAATTTTAATAAAATTATATTCCAATAGTACCACTATCTTTCCAGTGGTTAGGTATTGATGTATGTTATAATAATGAGGGTAAAATAATTAAAAGTCATACATTCACCGCTCAGAACATAAAAAAAATTAAACATGTTTTTCAAGAACATTGTCCATTCAAAGTTCATTATTCCGTGTTCAGCTGTTCACGTCTGAATTTCAGAGCTAAATTGACATAAAATTAGAGTTATATCAGTGTTAAACTGTTAATTGTGTCTAGGCATATCAAAATAAGACAAAAAAAATCATTTCTATCCGTGTAATGTCTATTGGGATGCAACCATTGTAACGCGAATGTCTTATCATGTTTAAGTGAGTCGTGTTCATGTTAATTAAAAACAAGAACTAAAAATGCGAATTGCCACACCTACCAGATAGAACTTCGATTTCCAATCCTAGGGTTTGGTGGATTTTATCAAGGAACTCGGACTGGTTAGAAGCTTCACGGACAGCTGACGTGGCGACGAAGCGGCAGTGAGAGGGGGAAACGCGGTGGGAGCGGAGGATGTGGTGGAAATCGCGGAGGGTTTCGATTGCGCGGTTTTGGGAGGAGGCGGAGATGGTGTTGGTGTCGCGGCCGAGGACGACGGGGTGTTTGAGGCGGTCGACGGCGAGGAAACGGCCGGTGGTGGGATCGGCACGGACCACGAGGAGCTTGAAGGTGTTGGTTCCCATGTCAACGGCGGCGAATAGGTTGGAAGAGGAGGAAGTGGTGGTGGTGGTGGTGGAGGTGGCGGGGATGGCGGTGGTTGAGAGCGGCGGAAGATTGGTCGCCATTTGCTGTTAGTTGCGCCGAAGGTTCCTTCCTTGGAGTTTTGGTAGGAAAATTTAACAGATATTCGAATATTCCAATTTCCGGAATCTATTATATATTTGGGAAATTCTATTTAACAACTACTTATTTAACTTAAAATCACTCAAAATTTAAAAAGTATAAAAATAAGCTAACTTACATAATTTTTTTTTGTGATAAAATTAAGAAAAATATGTGATATTTTAAGTAAAAATATAATATTTAAATTGTGGTAAAATTAAAAATTGTTCGTGGTGGTAAGAACATGTAATGTAAAGAAAAAAAAAAACCAAATCAAACTTTACTACCACACTCTTCCCGCGTAAATAGTTGGCTTTAAGCTTTCTTTCACAGAATCAACAGATTTGCCATGTAAGTGAATGCTCATTAATGATTATTGGTTGTTTATTATCATATATCTACATTTAAGCTTTTCATTTTCTTCAAAAAAGGGAAGAAAAAGATGAAAAACTTGAAGATTATTTAAAGCGTTTAAATATTTACATTGATAATGAAACATTGTGCATTGAGGTATGTATATATATATTCATCATTTTCTTCCTTCAAAGCTTGTAAAAATGAGCTCATTTTTTTGTAAAACGGAACATCGCTTCCAGTAACACAGAGTCGATAAAAAAATACTTATTCAGCAACACGTTCCTGAGAATAAAATAATAAGTCGGTATTAAACTACCGATTAATATGCAACATACTCGATATTTTCTTGACGATTTAAATTTACATTCTCGGCCATGTGTTGTCGAATATTTCTTTATAGTTTATATTTTTTAAAATATTTTATTATATATTGCAGGGTTTATCTTTTGTGTTAAAATCACTAAATAATACCCAATAAACTAATATCGATGCTCGAGTTCCGATAGAAGTGGATCATATTTGTCGAACTGATCATGGCGAGATTAGTCAAATTATTTTGAAAAACTTCGCAAGCTATTTCTTAATAGACAAAGTAAGTACATTTTCACTACCATTTTATATTTTACTATAAGTTTTAGATAAGATACTAAATGCTTTCTATCATTATTATATGTATTTGAGTCACGAATTGAATTATTCAATTGGTGTCAATGTATTGCCCGAAATCTGAACATAATTATTGTCACATTGAAGTCAGAGAAAGAAACTGAGGGTATAAAAGGTAGATTGACATTAGGGTCTGAAAGAGCAGGATCTTACAGAGATAATCGTAAAAGTCAAGATCAGTTGGGAAATGAGAAAAAAAAAAGAACGAGGGATATTGCTACGAAAAAATGTGGATGCCCTTTCATGTTAAAGGGAGTTCCTCTCGATGGTGATAGGTGGAAGGTCGAAGTCATATGTGGGGAACACAATCACATCATCCTAAATACTTTGATTGGTCATTCATTTGCAGGAAGGTTAAAGGGAGATGAGAAACAGATAGTAAAGAATTTGTCTCTATGTGGAGTTAAGCCAAAGCAAATTTTAGCAACCCTTAAACAATGGGATTCAAATAACTTGGTTACAATGAAGACCATATACAACGTCAAGGCATATTTAAGGCTAAGGGATTTAGAAGGGAGAAGCATAGTGCAACAATTAATGAAAATGCTAGATGAAAAACATTATGTTCATTATTGTCGCAGTGATCCTAACACAGATAAGATTACGGACATCTTTTGGGCTCATCCAGATTCAATATTACTTATAAGGTGTTTTCCCTCGGTGGTGATGGTTGATTATACTTACAAAACCAATTGATACCAATTACCTCTCCTTCAGATTGTTGGCAATACATCTACGTCGAAGACCTTCTGCATTGCATTAGCATTACTATATAAAGAGCGAGAAAACAACTATGAATCGGCATATACACATTTGAAGAATTTGTTTGACCCCAATGCTTTCCCTAGCATTTTTGTGAGCGATAGGGAACAAGCTTCCATGAATGCAATCGAGAAAGTTTTTTCGAATACAAGTTTGTTGCTATGCACTTTTCATATATCGAAGAAAGTCGAACAATATTGTAAACCAATTTGCAATACAAAAGACGAGTGGATGAATTTTATCCAAGGGTGGCACGATGTAATGGACGCTGAGTCTGAAAAAGATTTCTTCGATATGTGAGAAGTATTTAAGCAAAATTGTCCACTTAAATTTGCAAAGTGCTTGAATTATCTAGCAACTACATGGCTCATTCACAAGGAGAGATTTGTGCTAGCTTGGACAAATAGGGTCAAGCACCGGGGTAACAGAACGACTAATAAGGCTGAGGGTGCACATGCCAAGTTGAAGAGATGGATTGGGAGTTCGCAAGGGACATTCACAACTTTGTGGGAAGCATTGGACAATTTGATTAAAGTTGAAATCGACGAAGTCAAGGCAGATTTTCAGCAAAGTATGATGAAGGTGCGACACTTTCACAAGTTTTCGCAATTTAAAAAGCTAAGGTCTAACGTCTCTCATTTTGCATTGATTAAAATAGTCGAGGAAATGGCAAAGATTCAATACATTGGAGATGTTCACACATGTGGCCATATTGCTCGGACCGTCTATGGAATTCCTTGTGCACATGAAATAATGCAATATGAACGAGAATGACGACCAATTCCAATTTGTGCCATTGATAATGATTGGAAGAAGCTGTCTTTAGTACCGGATGTTGAAGAGGTTGATTACGAGCCAGAGATGCAATTGTTCAAGAAAAAGTGGGCTGAGGTAACTCTTGATGAAAGGCACGTTATGTTGAAAAGTTAAGGAAGATTGCCTGCCTATCAACAACCTTTCTTGTAGAACCGTCTCCAATCATTTTTAAAGGGAGACCAAAGTCCAAAATGTCAGCGAAATAGCGAAAACATGCCACATCTACAAAAAGAGATCCTTCATGTTTTGAGTACGCAAAGTTAAACACGAAATATGGGACAATAAATGAGACAAAGAGCTTGCCGGTGAAAAAGACAAAACCAAAATTGCAACCTCAAATTAGACGAAATGGCTCCCGGTTTGAGTATGCAATTTTGAAAAAGTCACATCCATTATTGTCATTCTTAGGTGAGAAAGAGACAATAGCATTATTCCCGTTCCATCCAGTGAAGCAGACAAAAACAAAATTGCAACCTTAAACATGGAAAAATATAGCCCAGTTTGAGTATGCAAATTTGAAAAGTTTTGGAGTAAATATAGTCATAAATGAAGTTATAAATAATTAGATGTCATTATTACTTGAGTTTATTTGGCTGTTCATAACAAAAGTGGAAGATGTGAAGGACAATGAGAATTGTGGTTATCGTTGTGTGGGTTTGTTAATGGGCTATGATGAGGATAATGGTTGGAGCAAAGTGCGTTATGATTTGCATAAGGAGGTATTGATGCATCGAGGCCTTTATAAAAGTATGTTTACTAAAAAAGTCGTTGAAGATGTTATCGGGATATTGAACTGTCACGATAGTCCTTGCCTACCTTCTAAATGGATGCAAATGCCAGAAATGGGTTACATCATAGCTTCAGCGTACAAGGTTGTATTAGTTTTGATATCAAAATTACAATGCCTAACATTCATACCTCTTCATGACACACCTAATCCTGAAATCCCACACAACCTCATAAGCATTGCATTTGTAAATGGTTGTCATTTCATGAAGTTGTTTTTGGATAAAGAAGCACCAATTCCACCCATTGCTTCATTTTGGCATAGATACCATACACACGAAGCAACTTCTTGGTCTAAAAATTACGATTTTAAAATTAATGAGTTTTTGAAATTGGTCCCTGCACATGTCGTAGTTCTTGACTTTCATGATATCTTATAAAGTGTAAGGTAAGTAGGGTAAGTTATTTTTTTGACACTGTATAGTATATGAGACCAGTGTATTCATGAGTGAAGTAAATCCTGATGTTTTGTCTTTTTGGGTGTGTAAACATGGTTTTCATGCCATTGAAAATTTCTTTGTAACATTGTATAGTTAAGAATGACTTTTAATGAAAATGAAATTCTTAATAGGTTCATTGTTAGAAATTAATACTATATAAATATGAGTATTGAAAATTTCTTTGTAACATTGTATAGTTAAGAATGACTTTTAATGAAAATGAAAATCTTAATGGGTTATTGTATGTAAGTTAATACTATATAAATATGAGTTGTTTTATGGGTTCATTGTTAGAAATTACTTATGAAATTAAGGAACATGTATTCCTATGAAAACATAACCCAATGCTATAAATTTACAATGCTCGGCAGTTTATAATCGAGTAAAAGAACCAAATTCGTCATAATATAACCGATATAATGTAACTAATTCGTCCTCACATAGCCGAATAATAGTACTAATTTTAGCACTCTTATATCTGTTGAACAGAGGACTTAGATCCAAAATAGAGTCGGAGGGACTTTTCCGAAATCTACTACTTGGCACTAATAGGACCAGAATTTTGGCTAAATTCGGCACAATAATACTGACATATTGATCACAATATGCACTAATATGCCGAGAATTTGTTTCAGACAACATAAAATACAGTCGGCTAGACACTACCGAATTTATAACATCGGTAATATAGTACCGAAAATTTTATGTGTATTCGGCAATTTGTTACCGAATATAAAATTATATTAAGATCACTGTCAGTGAAATAATATCGAAAATTGTTAGATCGGCCAATTATTACCGAAATTATCTTATATTTTCGGTGATACATTGCCAATCAAATTGTGTAAATTCGGTTACATATGCCTTGCCGAACAGAGTAGTTTGGCCAAAAAAAAAGTCGGTCAGATATTGTCGAATTCTAGGAATCGGCAATTATGTGCCAATATTAACATATGTTTTCGGCAATACTATGCCGAGGTTGATGAAAAAATTCAGCAAAAGTTAACCGTATTTTCATAACTTCCAAAAATCTTGTTATAAGTCACAAAGTTACAAAGCAAATCAACATACAAAGGAAAATCAATATCCCAATTTGATGCCAAGTGAAGTTAATATATTATCACAAAATTGGTCTACAACCTCGTCCATTAACACAAAACCATAATCTAAGCGCTTGTACCTAGTACACAAAAATGATTCTACCAAGTCAAAAACCAATTAAACCATAATCTATGCATTAGATTTTACAAAAAAATATTATAATTGTTTTTACCATAATCTAAGCGCTTGTACCTAACACAAAAAATGATTATACCAAGTCATAAAACCAACTAAACCATAATCTAAGCATTAAATTCTTCCAAAAAATATTTCCATTGGGATTACCAAGTCAAGACGTCATTTCTTGCTTTGTGTTGAAACACGACTTTTAACCCTCTTGCTTTGGGTAGGTTGTGTGGATTGCATTGGACGTGCCGCAGCTTCATGTTCTTGACCTCTTCTCTCGACGGCTTCTTCTTGATGTTCATTTTCATTTGTTGTCTTTGCCGCTTCACGTTCATTTTCACTAGCTTCTTGATTACTTTTTTCTCTGTTGCGATCATTAACACTATCTTCTTCATTAATTTCTTCTCCACTACATCCATCCTCCTCTTCAGCCACAGCCTTGCCGGTACCGTATATTGGGTCAAGAATTTCTATCGCTTCTTTTAACAGCTTCTTGTTAATTTTCCTTTCCCCATTAAAATCAATTTTTTTCAAAAGCCCAACTGCCCTCCTACCTTCAGCAATCTACAATTATATACGAATACATAAACAAAAAGACTTATATATAGAGAAATTAAATATGACTTAGAAGTAAATTAAGAATTATTATTTTACGATGACCTTATCTTCAACTGGACTTTGCACCTCAACTACTTTAGCTTTCCATACATGTTCAATTGCATGTTTTTGGTTCTGGACTAGCACGTGGCTTATCTTCGTGAACCAACCCATGTAGTTAGCCCTAGCATCCCACGGATCCTTCACCAGTTCAGTGCGACTCATGTTTGCCAGCAAGTGATTTTTCCAACTCTTTTGAATCCAGTTGTCAACGTTGTACTTGACTTTATATTGGCCCTGCTTCTTCCCTCTTTGATCATTTGATGACTTCATTGTTTTATTTGGGATGGCCTGAACGCGTCCAAATTGTTGTAACACCCGATCAAGGTAATACGGCTCCGCCACATTAAAACAAACTAACAAGCCATTGTAATACACAAATTCTTGAAGCAGACGAATGTCTCGATGAGCATGGTAAGGATCCCAACAAACCTATGATAAACAATATAATAATTACATCAACATCATAAAAAAATATTCAATAAATATATAAAGATTTGGAGAATTAAGTTCGCCTTATATGAATAACTTACTTCCTTTTCATTCAATGCATCCAGTTGTGCATGCAAACGTACCACTCCTGTATTGCAGTCTCCAGGGGTCACCTTGGACAACCACTTACACATTCTAGGCCATTTCTCATCATATTTTTGGTTGTACAGTGGTCTCCCTACATTAAATTGCTCATATATTCAAGCCTACATTGATTAAAAAAAAGAAACTATTAGCGGTAAGTTAATAAATAATATGATCGAATCAGATAAAAAATAAATAATATAACTGTAAAAGCGTAAAGTAACCAACTATTTGCTCGGCATCAGCTCGAGATGCCTTTCTTAATTGACGAAATAAATATGCAAGGATAGCCATTCCCCAAGCATACCCACGTAATGCATTCAAGTCCTTAAGGCACTCTAAGCAGCTAATGGAAACTCTATTCCTAGTCTTGTCTGCAAAAACTGTACATCCTAAAAGATATAGCAAATATGTTCTCGCAAATTGATTAAGGCGACTACTATCGCTCTCTTGAGGTGTTCCTTTAAACATTGTTTTCAACCATTCTAATTTAACAGAAAACGTATTCGTTTCCTTCATTGCCTCGTCAGTAGAAACACCAAGATACGTCTCTAAGAAAGTAACCCCAATAGCAGAGGTAAATTTCTTGCCTCCTCCGTGGACACACGTACCAATTATAGGAACACCTAGTATTTGACATACATCATCTAGGGTATTAGTCATTTCACCAAACAAGAGGTGGAAGGTATTTGCTTAGGGATGCCAACGTTCTACAAAAACTGAGACCAAAGTTTTATCAATGAATTTGTACGTAAATTCAGCTAGATTCATAAGGCCAGATACCTTTACGCGTTCCATCACCCCTTCACACTCTTTGGTGATGTCCCATTCTTTCAATTTTTGGAAGTGATGTATTCATTTTAGAGGTTTTCGGGCAGCTGGGTTATTCCATATAGCATACGCTATATGGCTCTCAAAACTTGTCCGGATTGAAGAATCTTCGGGGCCTCCAGGTATAGCACCTCGCCACTACTTTCGCTAGTACGCTTCTCAAGATTAGACGGTGCTCTAGTGGTCACTTGACTTTCTTGAGCTTTATAACTAATTGCTCGTCGTTTTCTCTCTGACATAGTTGGCGCTTTGCGAGTAGTCATCTTTTTAGAATAAGACCTGTTATTGGAGATTTTGCACAAGTTAGTGTTACAATTTCCACATAGAAAATGCTTATCGTAATTATAACTAGCTGCTAAAGTACTAAGTATTTAATAATAACCAAGTTATCCAATACAAGAGAAAAGTTAAAAATAACCTTTACCATATCTACCCTACCCCACCCTTCCCCCCAATGAACATACAACATCATCAACCCTCACATTTTCTTTTTTTCCATCTCATTACTAGTTTCTTCATACACATACATATACACAACTAATCATAGTAATTAAATAAAAACCAATCTCATAGTGGTAGTTCACTGAGATTGTTACAAATTCAATGTCCAACAGTTCAAAAAAAATGACATATTGCAAATATAAAGGGTAGGATTCTATTGGTTTTCCATATAATTTTTCTTGCAAATTTATTGCAAAAATCGAAAAAAAAATACAAGGAAATAATTTAAGTTGCTCTTAATGATCAATCTCATCTTAAGTAAAAGTTAAAGCCAATAACAACAAATCCAAGTTTAAAATCAAATTGTGAAGTCATATTAATTCAAATTTTTTGAAATGCACTAATATTATAGTCAAGTTTATTGAAAAAAAAAATGTTTAAGTCTTTTTTGTGCTACAAATTAAATTCAAGCCAAAAAGTGGGAAGAAAATTAAACACACAATCAAGATGCAATTGAAAAGTCCATAATATATAAGTCTCCTTGAACTAAGAATTAAGAATGCGTGCATACAATCATCCTAACACTAGAACTAAATCACAAATAGACAACCAGTTTTATCCGTAATTGATCTTTGTTTGCAAAAAGTGGTCAACATGGAGATATATAAAAGTATAGTTTAATTAAGCACTTAAAGGTAATGAATGTAAAAAAAGAAAAAAAAACCCATAAAATGTCTCATTTTTATGGGATTTTCCTCTGAAAAGGAAGGTCCCTCTTTTTTATGGGTTTTTTCCTCTGAACATGGAGATATATAAAAGTATAGTTTAATTAAGCACTCAAATGTCTCTCTTTTTAGGGGGTTTTTTCCTTTTAAAAGGAAGGTCTAAATGTATTTTGTAAACTATAAACAAAAAAAATACAATGCTACAAGTTATGTGGCTAGCATCTATTCAACTATAGACTATTTCAACTCTAACTCCACCACCACTTACCCCACAACTTCTACATCAGGACTTTTACTTTATTAATAAAATTCATATGTTACATGTTGCTTTCATTATTTATGGTCCATGGGATTCTAAAGGAGAATAATATATACATACATATATATATATGATAGCAAATATATAAAGCATCCAATTAAAAACCTCTAGGTACTCAAATCAATCCATTCCTTCTTTTTCCATAAAAGTACTGTATGTGGTCTATGGGATTCTAAAGGAGAATGATATATACATATATATATATATATAATAGCAAATATATAAAGCATCCAATTAATTAGTTCAAACCTCCAGGTACTTAAATCAACCCATATATATAATAGCAAATATATAAAGCATCCAATTAATTAGTTCAAACCTCCAGGTACTTAAATCAACCCATTCCTTCTTTTTCCTTACAAGTGAAATATATAGATACACGCTATATATATAGAAAGATATAAGAGAACTTTATACATATACTAGAAAAGCCCCAAAGTTACAATACAAGTGAAATAAAACTAAAAGAGTTACAAAGTTTCAGAAAATTGTTCAAGCAACATAATCATTCGTACTACTTTGCAGAGAGAGAAAGCCATTATCAAAATTACAAGTATATGGTTAATGGGGGATGAGAGAAAGGCTACCTTGAAGGAACTATGACCCGCGGAAGAACAAGCGGCAGAGGAAGAGACATAAGATGAATAGGCGGCGGAAGCGCGTTGAATTTCTGGGGCTACAAAGGGGAGAAGAGGAGCCGCGTGAATGTTAAAGGGAAAGAGAAATAAGAGACTTACAAATAATTTTTTTTTAAAATAAACAATTAATTTAATTATTTATAGTGGTATTTTAAGAAATTTTAATTATTTTTTTAAGGTAAAATTTAGTATGTAGTGGTGTTTTAAGAATTTTTTTGTACTTTTGTGATATTTTTCAGTTCGCGGTAATTTTCAAAAATTTAAGTGGTGTAAGTAGAATTTCCCTATATATTTTCTATATTTCAAAAACAACGTATAAAAAATAATTATGGGTCTAAAATTTAAAATATTTTATAATGAACATAATTATTTATGCATTTTAAAACACTCTAAAAAATTTTCTTTTTCTAGCACTTTATGAATATTGTTGACCTTAAAGTCAATTAATCTTATTTTGATAATTACAATAAGTTAATATAGTATTATTTAACTCGGTTGTTCCAATGATGATAGCCATTAGCCGATATCTTTTCCAACCAAGTGTGACGTCAAACCGATATAGTCAAACTCTCACATAAAGCTCCACAAATGCTTTCACTCACAAGAAATGAACTCAAATGATCTCCATGTGCTTCACAAAGAATCAAAACCAAGAAAGAATCAAGATCATCAATCAAGTGAAGATACGCACAAGACAATCAAGCATCACGAAGACTCGAATTATCATTAAATTGAGTGAGTGCTTAGATTTTATGTAAAGTTACTTTATTGATCAAATCCTTATAGCTCAAACATATTCATGCATCTTTTAAAGATTGATTCAAACTAGCTTGAAATTGAATTTATTTGAAAAACATCATTTTACAAAAACCGAGTTTCAAAATAAATTCATATTAATTTTAAATGATCATATTTTAAGTTCTAAGAAAAATAGGTATCTTAGAAACATATCTTTGAAGTTCAAAAATCATTAGAATTTTATTTGGAACTAAATTATTAAATTGCAAAAATATTTTTATTTTACGTTTAAAATTCGCTCAATTTTTTCCCAGTTTTGATCTAACAGTAAGATGTAGGCCTTTCCGGACTCCGATCATTTTGAAATTTTCACAGTAGTTAGACAACATCTCCTGGCACTTTTGACTAAAATTTGAGCATGATCTAACGGTCAAATTGGGAGAAATTAACAAAACATATTTGAAATTTTTTGTCAAAACTAGCTGTTGGAAAGTTTGAAAATGTATACCTTGGAGCCAAAACCTTTCTTAATCATCCCCAATGGCCATATGATTTTGCAAGCTATAAATATTAGTTTTAAGACTCATTTTTAACAACTTGAATGATCATACAAAACCATTTTTCATATATTCTTATTATTCAAGTAATCTAGCTAAAGCATTGATTAATCTCTTCATTCTTTGAGCTTATATTCATTGATCAATATTGATATCTCTTAGTGTGAGCTTCATTTGTATTTTGTTATACACAAGAGTGATATTGTACATTGGTGTTAGCCACCAAAACTTATTCAAATCATATTTGTGAGAGGTGTATCTCATAGAATAGCAAGAGGGATTTCTTGTGAGAGTATTAAGGGTGTTTCAATACTTGTAAGAGTGTGTGAGAAGAATACACTTGTAGATGTTTGATCTTCACCCGGAAGGAGATTGGTTATAGTGGAAATTATCGGGGAACTAATCGAGCGCGGAGTAGGGGAACAAGCCGAACCGTGTGGACAAAAAACTTCGACTTCGATCGGTTCAATCTTTCTATCTCTTGCTCTATTATATTGTGATATTTATTCATTGTGTTTGGAATTAACGTTGTTCTTTATTGCTTGATAAATATAGACATCAAATATTTTTAAATCATTTTTAAAAATCCGATTAAGTTTTAAAAATCCTATTCACCCCCCTCTAGGGTATTTTCCGACCTACAATTGGTATCAGAGGTTGTACTCATGTTTTGATTTTACAATCTTAGAGTTTACGATCATATCTATCTATCAAGGAACTAGAATTAACGGAGGTTCTACCACCACTAGACCACCTCTATTTGATGGCAAAAATTATAGTTATTGGAAAAGTCGTATGTGTACTTTTCTTCAAGCTAGTGATTTTGAACAATAGAAGGTTACACTCATTAGACCTTATAAGATTACCAAAACCGATGAAAATGGTAAAGTCACTCCTAAATCAATTTTCGAATATGATGAACATGATATTAAGAAAATCCAATTTAACGCTAATGCCTTGAATGCCCTACATTGCGCGTTAACTATAGATGAATACAACAAAATTTCTAGTTCTAAAATCGCCAAAGAAATTTGGGACAAATTAGAAGTTGCCTATGCAGGAACCTCACAAGTTAAGGATGATAATTATATGCTCATTCATGATTATGAACTTTTCAAAATGGAACCTAATGAATCACTTGCTTCTATGTATAGTGGATTCTCTATTATCACTAATGCTTTAGATCTTCTTGGAAATGAATATTCAAATGAGGACAAGATTCGAAAAATTCTTAGAACTCTTCCCAAGAAATGGAAACCTAAAGTGACGGCTATTCAAGAAGCCAAGAACCTCAAGACACTAAGCATGGATGAACTCTTGGGGTCTTTCAAAACCCATGAGAAAGAATTGGAAAGAGAAGACGAGGTCGATTCAAAAGCCAAGAAAACTCTTGCTCTCAAAGCAAATCAACTAGAGGATGATGAGGAGTTGATGGTAGGAGATGAGGATATGGCTCTTCTTTCTAGAAAATTCATAAAATTTCTAGCTAAGAAGAAAAAGTTTCAAGGAAAAGGAAACAACTTTGATTCTTCATCAAGAAAGAACAATGATCGATCTATTCAACCAAGAGTTGAAAACGAAGAAGAAAAGAAGTGTTTCCATTGTCATGAACAAAGGCATTTCAAAATAAATTGCCCGGTTAGAAGAAAGGAAAGAAGAGATAAAAGAGACAAAGGCTTCAAACAAGTAAGACACGCCCTCAAAGGCACTTGGAGTGATTCCGAAGAAGGCGAGTCCGATGCCAACTCTAGCGACGAGGAAACGGCTAACCTTTGCCTTATGGCAAGAGACGATGAGGTATGCTCTACTTATGATTCATTTAGTGATGATAATATCTCTATCAATAATGATGCACATGATGAGAATGACTATGATGAATTATATGATATGTTTGAAGAATTGCATAGCAAGTTTAATAAATTGTCTAAAGAATATGCAAGTCTCAAAAAGGAAAATTTGATGGTTTCTAGCAAGTGTGAAAGTTTTGAGAAAGAAAACATATTTTTGAAAGATGAAATCAAAACTTTAAAGAAAGGAAAGAAGAAAGAAACTCCAAACACACTTGTAATAGAAAATATCAAATTGAAAGATTAAGTGGACGATTTAACTAATTGTCTAGCCAAGTTCACCAAAGAAAAGGATAACTTGGATAAACAATTAGGAATGCAAAGGTGTGTATTCGTCAAAGCCGGTTTGGGCTATAACCAAATTGATAACCAAAAAGATTACAAAAACTTTTTTAAAACATACACACCTCATGATCCCACTCATCTTTGCTCATATTGTGGTAGAAATACTCATTACGTGGATCATTGTTACTATAGGAATGAAATTTTTTCTAAGAGAAAGTTTGCTTGGGTTTCAAAAGGAACCATTATATTTGCTAACCCAAAAGGACCCAATACATTTTGGGTACCAAAGGAGAAGTTACTTAAGGTTATGGTATAGGTGTGCTTGAAAGCCAAAGGTAGCAAAACCAAGTGGTTCTTGGATAGTGGTTGCTCAAAGCACATGACGGGAGACAAGAACAATTTCTTAAGTCTTATTCCCAAGCAAGGAGGGAATGTGACTTTTGGGGACAACGCTAAGGGTAAAATCATCAGTATAGGTAAGGTTGGTAAGCATTCTACTTATATTGACAATGTTCTATTTGTTGATGGTTTAAAGCATAATTTATTTAACATTAGTCAACTATGTGATAAAGGTTATGAAGTGATTTTTAAATCTGATCGTTGCATTGTTAAGAATGTTAGTGATGATTCAATTTTACTTATTGCATATAGAACTAACAATGCGTATACTCTTGAACTTGATGATTTATCACAACAAGATGTTAAATGTTTATCTGCTATTAATGATGTATCTTGGTTATGGCATAGAAGACTAGGACATGCTAATATGGATTTAATTCATAAATTGTCTAAGAAAGAGCTAGTTAAAGGATTGCCTAAGACCAAATTTGTTAAAGATAAAATTTGTGATGCATGTCAACTTGGTAAACAAATAAATCTTTATTTAAATCTAAGAAGGACATTACTACAACTAGACCTTTTGATATGTTGCATCTTGATTTATTTGGTCCTAATTCGATTGCTAGTTTGGGTGGTAAATTATATACTTTTGTTATTGTTGACGATTTTACTAGACTCACTTGGGTGTTCTTTCTCGCCCATAAAAGTGAAACTCCACATGTCTTTGCAAAATTTTGTAAAAAAGTTCAAAATAAAAAAGGTGTTTCTATTGTGCATGTTAGGAGTGATAGAGGTAAAGAATTTGATAATATTGATATTGAAAAATTTTACGATGAGCATGGTATTGATCATATTTTTTTAGCATCTAGAACTCCTCAACAAAATGGTGTTGTTGAAAGAAAAAATAGATCTCTTCAAGAGATGTCTAGGATTATGCTTAATGAACATTCTTTACCGGAGTATTTATGGGTGGAAGCCGTTAACACTGCATGCTATGTGATTAATCGCACTATCCTTCGTAAAAAGTGAGATAAGACACCCTATGAATTATGGAATGACAAGAAACCAAATATTGCATATTTTAAAGTTTTTGGTTGCAAATGTTTTATTTTGAATGATCGTGATCACTTAGAAAAATTTGATGCTAAATCCGATGAAGGAATTTTTCTTAGGTATGCCACTAATAGTAAAGCATATAGAGTTTATAGCAAGGAAAGTTTAATAGTACAAGAATTTATGCATGTTGTATTTAATGAGACAAATCCTTTCTCACCCATAGTACGTTCCGATGACGATATTGAAATTATCCAAAAAGTTTCGGATATTCAAATTTATGATACATCTAAGGAAGAATCATCGAGTGCTCAAACTTTTTCTAAGGAGATAGAAAGTAAGGGCGAACAAAACTCGAATGATTTACCTAAGAGTTGGAAATTTGTGTCCAATCACCCTATTGATCAAATTATTGGAGATCCATCTAGTAAGGTCATGACTACATCATCCTTAAGAAATGTATGCAATAATGTATCATTTGTTTCTCAATATGAGCCCAAAAACATAAATGAAGCCGAACAAGATGAATCTTGGATGATGGCTATGCAAGAAGAGCTCAATCAATTTGAGAGAAACAAAGTGTGGACACTTGTTCCCAAACCTAATGATCATACCATTATTGATACTAAATGGGTTTTTCGTAACAAGAAGGATGAAAGTGGTATAATTGTTAGACATAAAGTTAGACTCGTTGCCCAAGGATACAATCAAGAGGAGGGCATTGATTATGAAGAAACATATGCACCTGTTGCACGTTTAGAAGTTATTCGCATGCTACTTTCTTACTCATACTTTAAGAATTTTAAATTGTATCAAATGGATGTGAAAAGTACTTTCTTGAATGATTTTATTGAAGAGGAAATTTATGTGAAACAATCTCCCGGTTTTGAAAATCATATTTATCTAGATTATGTATTTAAATTATCTAAAGTTTTGTATGGTTTAAAACAAGCACTTAGAGCATGGTATGATAGATTAAGTTCATTTTTTATTAACAATGGGTTTGTTAGAGGTAAAATTGATACTACCTTATTTATCAAAAATCATGACAGTAACATACTACTTGTACAAATCTATGTTGATGATATTATATTCGGTTCTACTAACGAAAATCTTTGCAAGGATTTTTCCTCATGTATGCAAAAAGAATTCGAAATGAGCATGATAGAAGAGATGAACTACTTCCTTGGTTTACAAATGAAGCAATGCAAAAAAGGCATTTTCATCAATCAAGAGAAGTACGCAAAATCCATGAGCACTCCTATGAGTTCAACATTAAAGCTTGACAAAGACGAGATAGGTAAAAGTGTAGACATCAAAAAATATCGAGGTATGATCGGTAGTTTATTGTATTTGACAGCCTCTAGGCCGGATATTATGTTTAGTGTATGTCTTTGTGCACGATTCTAAGCGGATCCTAAAGAGTCACATTTACTTGTCGTAAAACGGATATTTCGTTATCTTTTCGGTACTAGTTCATTGGGTTTGTGGTACCCAAGAGAGAACTCATTTGACTTAATTAGTTATTCCGATGCGAATTTTGCCGGTTGCAAAATCAATAGGAAAAGCACTAGTGGCACTTGTCATTTCCTAGGACTCGCACTAGTATCTTGGTCAAGCAAGAAACAAAATTCGGTGGCCCTTTCAACTGCCGAAGCCGAATATGTGGCGGCCGGAAGTTGTTGTGCACAAACTTTGTACATTAAACAACAACTAGAGGACTTTGGAATTAGTCTTAGCCACATTCTCATTAAATGTGATAACACAAGTGCTATTAGCTTGACCAAGAACCCCATACAACATTCACGTACTAATCACATTGAGATAAAACATCATTTTATTTGTGATCATATGCAAAAAGGTGATGTTGATATTGAATTCATTAGCACTGAATCGCAATTTGCGGATATTTTCACTAAACCACTCCCGGATGATCGTTTTTGTACTATCCATCGTGAACTTGGTATAACTAGAGCTTGCGACATCTAGTTTTATTAAATATATATATATATATATTCTCAAAGACGGAAAGCTGTCTTTTTTTTAAAAAAATGTCAAAATATACAGCACCCCCCGCGTGTATCTAGAATCCACCGCCTTCGAATGGCCTAGATCCCTTTTTGATGTTGCCATAGGGGGAGAAAATGGGTGCATGGTGTTGGTATTGTGGTAAGATTTTAAATGCTTTTCTACATTCACACTTTTGAAAGGTTTATTTATAAAATATATAGATATTAGTTTTGGTTTTAAAACTATTTCAAATATTTGCAATATTTTTTAATTGTCATCTTTGCATAAATTGAGGGGGAGCATATTATTTATTTATATTTATACGCTATTTATGCTTGTTATTGTAAACACACATTAATTTATTGTCATCATCAAAAAGGGGGAGATTGTTGACCTTAAAGTCAATTAATCTTATTTTGATAATTACAATAAGTTAATATAGTGTTATTTAACTTGGTTGTTCCAATGATGATAGCCATTAGCCGATATCTTTTCCAACCAAGTGTAACGTCAAACCGATATAGTCAAACTTTCACACAAAGCTCCACAAATGCTTTCACTCACAAGAAATGAACTCAAATGATCTCCATGTGCTTCACAAAGAATCAAAATCAAGAAAGAATCAAGATCATCAATCAAGTGAAGATACGCACAAGACAATCAAGCATCACGAAAACTCGAATTATCATTAAATTGAGTGAGTGCTTAGATTTTATGTAAAGTTACTTTATTGATCAAATCCCTATAGCTCAAACATATTCATGCATCTTTTAAAGATTGATTCAAACTAGCTTGAAATTGAATTTATTTGAAAAACATCATTTTACAAAAACCGAGTTTCAAAATAAATTCATATTAATTTTAAATGATCATATTTTAAGTTCTAAGAAAAATAGGTATCTTAGAAACATATCTTTGAAGTTCAAAAATCATTAGAATTTTATTTGGAACTAAATTATTAAATTGCAAAAATATTTTTATTTTACGTTTAAAATTCGCTCAATTTTTTCCCAGTTTTGATCTAACAGTAAGATGTAGGCCTTTCCGGACTCCGATCATTTTGAAATTTTCACAGTAGTTAGAAAACATCTCCTGGCACTTTTGACTAAAATTTGAGCATGATCTAACGGTCAAATTGGGAGAAATTAACAAAACATATTTGAAATTTTTTGTCAAAACTAGCTGTTGGAAAGTTTGAAAATGTATACCTTGGAGCCAAAACCTTTCTTAATCATCCCCAATGGCCATATGATTTTGCAAGCTATAAATATTAGTTTTAAGACTCATTTTTAACAACTTGAATGATCATACAAAACCATTTTTCATATATTCTTATTATTCAAGTAATCTAGCTAAAGCATTGATTAATCTCTTCATTCTTTGAGCTTATATTCATTGATCAATATTGATATCTCTTAGTGTGAGCTTCATTTGTATTTTGTTATACACAAGAGTGATATTGTACATTGGTGTTAGCCACCAAAACTTATTCAAATCATATTTGTGAGAGGTGTATCTCATAGAATAGCAAGAGGGATTTCTTGTGAGAGTATTAAGGGTGTTTCAATACTTGTAAGAGTGTGTGAGAAGAATACACTTGTAGATGTTTGATCTTCACCCGGAAGGAGATTGGTTATAGTGGAAATTATCGGGGAACTAATCGAGCGCGGAGTAGGGGAACAAGCCGAACCGTGTGGACAAAAAACTTCGACTTCGATCGGTTCAATCTTTCTATCTCTTGCTCTATTATATTGTGATATTTATTCATTGTGTTTGGAATTAACGTTGTTCTTTATTGCTTGATAAATATAGACATCAAATAGTTTTAAATCATTTTTAAAAATCCGATTAAGTTTTAAAAACCCTATTCACCTCCCTCTAGGGTATTTTCCGACCTACAAATATAATTTAATTTACTCTTCCTAATACCATATCTATAATTCTATTTAATATTTAGATTAATTAATATTAGTATCTAGGCTTGTTGATTGCTCTACAAGAGTAAACGAGTTTATGTTACGTTTAGGGAATTAGAATATTGGCTTGCTAATTTTTTTTTTACCTTTTGATGTGGATCGTATTATTTCTTTGCCGTCGGAGGAGTTCTCATCCTTAAATAGTCTTTTATGGCATTACGATCCCAATGGCCTGTTTTCAGCTCGCAGTTGTTACCAGTTGGGATTTAAGGATTCTTATCTTTATTCTAGCTTATCATGTAGTTATAATAATGCTAATTGGATGCGCCTTTGTCGCACAAAATTGCCTCGACAAATTTTTGTTTTTATTTGTGAGTTTTAAATGACATAATTCCAACCAATTTTCTGCTCCATAAACAAGGTATTAATTCCTCTATTTTTTGTGATAAATGTGATCTAGATTTGGTGGAAGACTCAATTCATGTAATGTTTTGATTTTCTCGGGTGGATGAGGTATGGTGAACCTCAGTCTTCTCAGATTATTGGGTGCAATTTCAGTCCCTATGTTTTTGGGACATAATTGAATTTTTTTGGCGTGTTCAATGTGGTCAATTGTCACCTATCTTCTTTGATATATGTTGGTTTATTTGGTGGGATTGGAATAAATGGAAATTTCAATAACAAAATTTTGGGTCAGGAGCCTTAATTTAGAAGGCCTCATTTGAAGTGCAAAATTATATTGTCCTGCTCGTCGATATGGGGCAGAAGCCACCGGCAGTGATTCGATGGTATAACCTGGTGACACCGTGGCTGTATATAAATATGGATGCTGCTGTTCCTTGTAAGTCAAATTTTAAGGGTTTCAGTATGGTATGCAAAAAGTGTGATGGTTTGATTTTTCTCAGGATGGTTAGGCGTGTAGTTGGGTCTTTCCCGGCAGAGATTGTTAAAGCTTTTACACTTCTTGCTACGCTAAAAGAATTGGTGTGTTGTGGCCTTTGTTTAGTAGAGCTTGAGATCGACTACTTAAAAATTGTAAATCTTTTAAATTCTTCGAAGCATTTTTTGAATGAGTTAGGTAGAATAGTAGAGGATATTAAAACCTTGGCTCATGATTGTGAGTTTATATTCATTTTCACTCCTAAGAAGGAAAATAAGGTTGCTCATGCCGTTGCTCATTATGCTCTCTCTATTAATGATATGAACATATGGAATTCCTTGTTTCCAAAATGGCTTATTGAGTTGGGTAATAATGATATTTGTTGGCGAAGAATTTACCCTAAAAAGGGGGTGAACAAGGTTTATGGCAAATAATCGATTTTCAATCAATTCTTTTGAATGTGAGAAATTATAACTAGAAATAAACTTAAACAAAATAAAGTAAATACTTGAAATGTAAAAGAGTTTGAGTTTATAGAGATTCAACCGGTCATTAAAGTCGTTTTGTTTACTGGTTCGGTTTTTTGCTATTCGTTCGCTCCTGATGTCAGTACTTGAGAAATTTCACTATATGATCTTCTTTGCGGGTCAAGATCAAAACCTCTATACACCAATTTTCTTTATGGGCGAAAATTAAACATCTACAAGTGTGATAATACTCACACACTTCGCACAAGATCAAATCTCTACAAGTGTGATAATACCCACATATTCACATAAGATTTCTTTCTTGCTAACTATGAGAACACCTCTCACAAAATGGAAATGAGGTTCTAGCGATCAAACACTAAGATTACTTTCATGGAAAAATAATCAGTTGCTTCCGTGTGTAAATCTTCTTCTTCTTTCTTCACTATATATAACAATAGAAATATGGCCATTATAGAAAGAGCTGTTAACATATAGGAGATATAAGATATAAGAGTTTGAATCTTTGAAATAAAAAGGCTCCTTTTTGAATTTTGAAAGAATAAGGTAACTTAATTATAGAAAGGAGAACTAGTGGACTAGTCACTTTTAATCTTTGAAAATTTAGGTTACTTATCAAAAGAGGACTAGTGGACTAGTCACTTTTTTTTTTGCTTGAAAACTCAAATCAACTATAGCAAGTTGGCTTGTTCTTATCTTATAAGCTTTTCTAGAGAGTTTATCTAATAGATCGATTGTATTTGTAAAACTTTGACAAGAGAACATATATATATCAATCTAGCTTGAATATTTAATTCTTTGTTCTTCTTCTTTGAGATATTAAAAGACTTGGCTTTTTCATGATAGTAAGGAGTGGTCCATTCTCTTTCTAGAGTATTCAATGCTTCTAGTCTTTGTAATTTGAATCATTTTTTTATAATAATCTTTTTGCGCTTATTGGATTAAACTGAGACTAAGAGAGTGATGTGCCAAGAAATTGGTGCATTATAACCCACTAATTTAGACTTTGGAGAGTATATATTTTTATATTTGTTGTATTTTTAGTGTTTTTCAGGTGTTGAGAATTAAGTTGGAAGATTACAAAGCAAAAAGAGATTGGCTGCGCACATCACTTGTATTCCAAAAATTTCTGGCATTAATCCGTACAGAATTTGAAGAAAACTCCAGAGATAAAAGTTTGAGATCTTTGAGTTAGCTACACGTGGGCGAAAACCTTGCATCAATCGGAGTTCGGAGAAGAAAGTTATGGCCAAAATAAGATCAGTGCGCTAAAATATTGATTCTAGCGGGAATGTGTTAATTTAATAAATATGTGATTTTTTTGGCCCAGCCCACTTGCAGCCCATCTCATCTCAGAACTTGCAGCCCACAACTCAACACAACCCTAATGTCACGACCCGCTCAATATTGTCCAAGAAAAACGGAAAATTCCGGAATGTTATGGAAGATTACGGAATTTTCTAGAACCTTACGGAACGTTATGGAAGATTACGGAATTTTCTAGAATCTTATGGAGTTATGGAAGATTACGAAATTTTCTAGAACCTTATGGAATTTTGGAGAAGAGCCTCCAACCTTTTAGAGTATTCTAGAAGGACCTAGATGTAGAACTTTCTAGAATAACCTAGTTGTAAATAATCTTGGTAGATTATTCTAGAGTATTCTAGTTAGTGTTTTTAATTGATAATTCACAATCTCCCAATTTCTAAACTAGATTAGGAATTAATCAAAATTAATAAGTGGTAAAAAAATATCAAGTCCCTTGGGTTCGACCTCGCACTTGCATAAACTATACTATATACCGATTCGTGCGCTTGCGAGTAAATAAAACAAGTTTTTAACGCAACAGAGAGGTAAATTGTTAATATAACTTTTAATATAATATTTTAGTTTTAATCATCAAAATATAAATTAAACAAAGAATATTTATTTAATTGTATTTCACAATATTTGTTGATTGCTCTCTCCTTTCAAAAAAAAAAATAAACACTCCCACAATTTTTCTTATAAGCACGTCACCACTTCATCAACATTATTCCTCTATTACAATATATATATATATATATATATGTTTAGATCTATATATATAAGATATACATGTATATATATAGATCTAGACATGTATACATGTTTTTTCACTAGGTTTTTTCTCATCAAACACATCTTTCAAACCTTAATTGCTTTCAAACCATAAATTTGTTTCAAACCCACTTGAAATTTATTAGATACCTCAGATTAAAAACTACCATGGATGATCTAAAATGAAACTTTACTCAGTTTAATATAATCGAATAAAGCATGAAGTGCTCAGTTGTTTTCTGCTGAGTAAGGGTGACGCGAACTCGGATCGTCTTTTCTACCAGTTTGATGGATCCTCAACCCGTAGTCTATAAACAGACTCGAACCTTGGAATACGTCGAAAGATGGAAGGCGAAAACCTCAACCCAACGCTTAAAGAAGCGCGAACCTCGGTATAGTCGAAGACGCCACAATCAATTGGTGGAGAATTGATTGATAAGTCAGGAATAATTGAATTAAATAATTCAACATGTTCAACATGTTCTTAGAGAACACAAAGAGAAAACTCTCAATTTAATTAATCATCAAAACTCTAATTATAAAACAATAATGTGCCTCCTTTAAATAGGAGTAAACAAAGCCTTAATCCTAATTCAAAAAGGAAACTAATTCCTACTTAGAAAAGGAAAATAACTTTTAGAATAATCCTAATACAATAAGGAAATTAATAATAAGACAATAAGGAAAATATTCAAAAAGGAAACTACTAATTCTAATTCCTAATTGAATAATGAGACTCAAGAAGCCCTATTAATTTAAAAAAAATAATTTAAATTAATATCTTCTAGATTATTCCAATGGGACTCCTTGTCGTTTTAACCTCTTGAACTTCCACGCCCAGTCCTTAGGAACTCTATTAAATGTATGATTATCATTTAAGCTTCTTGCTTCAAGCATGTGAAATTCTATAAAATTCCATTTGAATTTCCATGCTCTATCCTTGTGATTCATCACGTGCGGATCATCATTTGGAATGCCATGAACCACCTTGGTTGAATAAAAACTGGAACTAGACCGGATCATATCAAAGGGTGTATATATATACTTAGATTTATTTCACCAAGTAACAGGGCACATACATGCTTTTGTTCTATCGACTATATGCATTTTTTTCTCATCTTTCATTTGGTTGTTTTTCACCAAGTAAAGGCCAAAATACTCGAAAATGAGGTAGAAGATACGATGATAAGTGAAGAAGAAAACAAAATATGTGTTTTAATCCAAGGGTTATGTTTGGATCGAAAACTTCGCTCGGAATGGTAGGGTAGGTTTATGTGTGAAGTGATAATGATCTAGTTTAATGATTTGAAATATTAATATAAATGATGGAAATTATTAGTTGGGTTATTAATTGTTAAGGATTGGAATAACTGTAAAAATTAAAGGAGTAGTGTGTAAATATAAAGAAAATCCATTTAAGTGAGACGGAGTGTTAAATATTATTTTGGTGGCTGGTGTGCGTAATTAGCGCCATCCTTTTTGAATAGTTAATAGTAGTTTAACATGGATTACGAAATTTAATTATATTTAACCTAGTTATTTTTATGCGCAATGTCTCAAATAAACTCACAAAACTTATAACATTTAGACCTTGTCTCACTTTCGTTTAAAATTTGACTTTTTATTATATAACCTAATAACAAAAGTCATGTGCGGTTGAAAATGACTGAGTGATGATGCAATTAAGGCAGATACTGGAGTAAATATGAAAAGAAGGTGTAATTTTGGTTTTGTTCCACGTTAATTTGAATAAAAGTGAGTTAAGACTTAAACTGATGGTGCAAATTAGTAATCCAATCCGCCCCGCCAACCACGAGCTGACGTGTGGCTGTCTGCGTTAGCAATCGGGTCTGCTCCAACAAGAGGAGCTTGGACGAGCCCTGAAGGGTCACTACAGTGAAAGTAGAGCCCCCCCATAAGTTAGACTCCTGCTCAAGAGTTAATTATGCACAACAAATTATGGAGCTCGGGCTCCGGAGCTTTCCCAACGAGCTCCGAGCTCCTTGGCCAACCACTGTGTTAGGAAAGACACAGACATCATGGCTGGCCGCTGTCAACTTCGATTGACGCCGCAGAGTCCCTTTCACTTTCATTGAATGCGTATCCACTACATTTAATGCGCCGAAATCCCTGGGGAGGCAAGGTCAGGGTTCAAGGGAGTGGGGGATGGCCTTGAACCTGCTCCACAGAGCTTCCCTCACACGTCTACTTTGTCTCATATATATATATATAAGAAGCATTTACTTCTAAAACACAATAACAAGACAAACTGAATAACTAATTGAATATTACTACTGCTCATCCAAGAACGAGAGAGAGATAGAGATACCGAGCACACTGTTAGAATTTTAGATGCAGAGAAGTTAGAACTTGTGTAGCCAAAGATATACTCTTATTGTAATATGGCGAGGATAGATTAGCTAAAGAGATCATTTTGAGTTTATAATAGTTACTTAGTTATATCAATAGCAAGGCAAAACTGAGCTCCCAGCTCTATTCCACATAGGAGGACTAATCCGTATTTTCATACGAGGCCAACATTCTCTATACATCTTTGACTTTGTTGGTTTGTTGTCTTTATTATCCCAATCATTTGATCCGATCATTTGACTGTGTGGTCTAAAATACTTTTTCTAGTTTTTAGCACCAACATGTATTAATCCTGTATTTCTAAATAAGAATTTACTTTGCTACCCAAGTACTAAAAGAATTTACTGTGACAAATTTTATCATGTGTCTACAATATCTTTCTATAGTAGATCAATTTTATGATTTTCTTTTAATAATTTAATTGGATTTTACACTTGTTACTGTGTTTTTGTTTATTTGCTATATACGTATCAAACTTTTATTTTGAGTAGCATTTTTATTTTACATTCCATACTAATTATCAGGGATGTAAATGGATATTTGAAAATCTGAATTTGTTTTGCATTCGAATCCGAATTTTGTAGGTGTTGACCTAGAAGGCCTTAATCTTATTTTGATAATGACAAAAAATTAATCATGTGTATTTTACGTGTATTGAAAATGTATTTGGATTAAATCGATTTAACAAGCTCCTTTGATTTCCCCAAGTATCCCGAGAACTAAAACCAAAATCTTATCAAGTGTATCATCATTCCATGAGATTCTCTCCATCCACACATGAACTCAAGCTTTTATCAAGATGGAAAAAGCGCCGTGAATTCAAGTGAAGCTAGCTCGATTATTCAACATCAAGTTGTATTGAAGTCCAATTTTGTTATCATTTTATGTCTGCATTTAGCTATTATGTAAAGTTTCATCTTTGATCACAAAGTAAGCTCAAACATGATCATGAATCATCCATTGTATTCATATACTTTCAAACTTCATTAAAAAGCTATTTCTCATAAAAGGATTTTCTTATAAAATTCATAAATAATTCATTCGGTTGAATTAATGTTCAAAACCAACACCTATATGCTTAGAATAACCTCTAGAACACTCACTGATCTTTGGAGCAATTTGAGGTTCGAGTTAGCTTGGAAAACCAATAGCATGTAGTTGACTACATGGTTATTGGTGTAGTTGACTACACCATGTAGTTGACTACATAATGTGTAGGTTAGTTGACTACCTTTTGAAAACTATCCGTTGGAAAGTTTGAAAATGTCTACTTTTGACCTAAAACCTTTCATAATCACCTCCAATGGACATATAATTCTAGACATGTTTTTATACACTTGAATCATTCTACAAACTCATTTTTCATATCCAAAATTATTCAAGTATTCAATTCATTGCATTGATTATATTCTTGTTGTTTGAGCTTATTTATTGATCAATCTTGATAACTCTAGCGTAAGCTTCATTTGTAATCTTCATATACACTTAAGAATTATTGTATCTTAGTGTGTATCACCAAAACAAATATTATTCTTCAAATTGTGAGAGGTTTTTCTCATAGTATAACAAGAGTACTTCTTGTGATTAAGTGTGGTGAGAAGAATCACACTTGTTGATTGTTGTGAGAAGAACAATAATTGTTGAGTGTAGTGACAAACATTACACTTGTAAATGTTTGATTTTCACCAGAAAGAAAATCGATTTTAGTGAAATTTTTCGGGGGCATTACTCTGGTGCGGACGTATGATCTAAATAACTGAACCACATAAACAAAACATCATAGTCTCACTCGGTTCAATCTTTTTAAACTCAAGCTCTCTATTATCTCATATTTATATTTGTTGATTGCTTGTGTGATTGTTTAATATACTCATTTCCTTGTTATACATTGTAGTAATGTTTTATTGTTTAAAGTATTAAACTTAATTTGAAACAATTTTTAAAATTCCATTAAGTTTCAAAAACTTTATTCACACCCCTCTAGGGTATTTTCCGACCTACAGTGGGGATATTATCTGAATGGATATTCGAAAAGAGGATTTTGATAGTGTTTTTAAATATTTGAAGAAATTAATGCATACAGATATAAATAATGATTGTATTCGACAAGGATAATTTGTATTTGAAACGGATTATACATATTTGTGACAATATATAATTTAATATCATATACACACACACACATATACTAGACTACCTGCACACGCGCATGTGCTACATGCATTTATACAATCTCACAAGAACATTTCAACAAAGTGAAGATGACCTAGTAGTTTTATATAGGAGAAATAAAAGGAAATATTTTACTTCAAAGTTTGATATAAAATGTAAGTCTTTTTTTAATATGTTTTGCAATGCTTCATTTTACTCCTCGAGTTATAAATTGTAAAATATTTTATCTTAATTAGAAGATTATATAGTTAACTATATTTTTGAAATTGACCTCATTTTGATTAACAACAGAGCAACGTGTCTATAGTTTTATGAAAAATGAATAAAAATATTATCCGAATTCGATAAACCCTATAAGATAAGAATAGTTGAGTGTACTATCCAAAGGGATATTATAAGGAATTGGATATTATATTTCAAAAAAGATACAGTGTGGTATTTGATTCGTGTCGCATTTGTTTGAGTATTTAACTCATGTGCCCTTTTAACATTTTAGGTATTTCATTTTGACACTTAAACAATATTTTTTGGGTAAGCTATACTTTTTTTTTTTAGATAAAACTGGTGCGAAGCCTATTATTGAAAAAATTACTAAAAAACAAAACATAACACAAAAGAATAAGCATATATATATATTTTTTATATATTTGGACTTATCCATCCTATCCTCTATAGCAGCCAAAATCTTAGGGACACCACCATACCACCATTTCATATTAGGATGAAGGAGAGCCACATCCAATATAAAATCATGTGGGACATTACCCTCTTGGTATATGTGGGAAACTTTAACTTTCATAGACTCCAACATAGCTAGACAAGCCTCCGATCTCTTTTTGGTTTTCTAAGGAGCAATAAAACACTTGTTAAAAAAGGAGTACAACGTAGCTTTTGAATCCATCTCAAACCAAACCTTGCGTCATCAGCAAATGTATGCATTCTCAACTACCAAAATGATAGCAAAGAACTCAACAATGAAAGCTCTCATCACACCCAATCTCCCAGCAACCACAAACAAACCCTCTACAGTTTCGAAAAACACCACCACATATAGCTTGCCCATTAGGCTTTTTAGACAACCTATATGTATTGCACTTCGTCCATCCGAGCGGGGAAATGGGGCAACGAACCTCAGTAATTTTAGGGGCCATGGCAAGATGAAAAGGAACATTAAAACTTTTAATAATCGTCAAATCTTCCACAATATATTGCATAGTACCTCTAGACAAATCCCCAACTCCCTTAATCCAACCAATAAGAGCATTGCAAAGCCTATCAAAATTAAGCTTCTTATCTTTAAATTTATAAAAATTTCTTTGAATTCATAAACCCCAAAGCAAAGTGCAAATACTAGCCAGCCACATATCCTTAACTTTCTTACTCATATTATGCTTAAAAAGCTAGTTCAACTTTGCAATGTGATCCCCTTCATAAGCACAATAGACATGAAATATAAACTTAAAATAATCACGCACTTTTGCATGCATAAGTACATTAAAAAAAGAAGATGGGGTATATATTTATGCACGAATAAACAAACAGCAATGAAAAACAATGAATAAACCACATTTTCTAAGAAAATAGTCAGTAGTAAACTGCCCTCTAACAATTATGCTCATTATAATGGATCAACGATAAGGAGTAAATATAATTCCATGTGCATGAAAGCCACCGGAAAGTAGCACCACGACTTCAACAATTATTATAAACACACTTTAATGAATCGTCACCTTTAGAATCATTTGCCCAAAGAAGAGTAACCCTTTTACGCTAAGGAAATATATTCTTGATTTAGGCTGAAATAGCCAGGCTAATGTGAGAGAATGGAGTAGGAATACATCATTGCCTATTCACTAAAAAATCAAAAACTTGAGCCGAAAGTTAACAAGAATTTTGACTAGGAATTTAAAGAAAGTCCACTAAAGAACTCCCCAATCAATTATCATGCCCAAAATCGATGAAAGCCCCATATCCCATCCACTATTAAGTGTGCTATGCAATAATCAGAAGAGCAGCTTTAAACCCTCTAATTAGAAATGAACAAATATAAGAGCATTAAGAGACAACGGTAGTAAATGAAGGTTGATCTTTATGAAATTAAGAATCTCGTTATTAGAAGAAAGCACTTTTTACACCAATAAAACCAACATTGACTTATTGAGGGCGTTAAGACTTCTTATACCATAACCACTTTCTTCAACTAGTTTACACATGTCCCCAATAAAAGGAACTGCCACTTTCCTTTTAGAATAATTACCCGACCTTAAACAACTTAATTTAACCCATTATAGACAGAGTATTCATCTTCTAACCTTCCATTTTAGATCTAATGGAATCCATACACGTTATAACATATTTCTTAGAAGGTTTTCCTTTAAATAAGGGAACCCAAGATACCAAAAAGGGAAACTAACAACTGATATACCCGCACCCAACTCAAAAAAGCTCTTGGCCTTGTTTGTATTTTGCCCAAACATAAGCCCATAATTCTCTAAAACCTTAACCACTTTAACCACATTAGGAATATAAGCATTACAAAATATTGGAAGATCATCGGCATAAAATAAATGAGATGCAGGACGAAAATCTCTACCTCTAATAATCTTCTTCAACTCCCATGCAATTTTTTTGTAAAACGCTTTATTCAACTCCTCCTTAACCAAAATAAAGTGTAAATAAGAAAGAAGATATCGTTACCGAACACCCCTACTACACGTGACAAGCAAAGAAATATAAGTAGACTTCAAAATATTTTGTGGGCTTAAAACCAAACAATTACAGCACCTTAAGAAGGAAAGGCCATTGAAACAGATAGGGGATGGAAGGGCCAATGCTTGAATCTTAGATCTCCCAGAAAATCAAGCTCTCATACCATGTTATGAACCATCTCTCCCAAAAGCTTAAGTTGTTAGGAGAAGTAACCACAATGAATATCATGCTTAACAATATCATCACTCACATCTCTATGAATATCATGCTTAATAACAACTCTATGCTTGCTCATACTTATTTTGGACAGAAAAAATATTATCTTTTATATTTATAATATAGCTACAATATCCATGATATCTCAACAAGAGCCGGGTTCTGACAAGAGCTTGCAAATTTTAGGATTCTATAAAGTATTAGATAATGAAATAATATTATTTTTGAGTCCATATAGAAGATTTGGTTTGGTTCAGTTTGGTTTTGCACTGTCACACCCCAAACCTTAACCAAACATATTTGGTTTTGGTTTAGTTTATTTGTTTTGATTTTAAATTTTTTTGGTATGGTTTTTAACTAGTTGGTTTTGATCAGTGCAGTTCGGTTGTTTGATTTTTGGGTTATTTACAACACCCCTATGGAAAATTATGTCATAGGAATGATTCACTGTTTTTTGTTTATTATTTGAGCAAAATGAATGAATGATTAATAGAGTTAATACTTAAAAAAAAAAGAAGCAATTTTACTGGAAATATACCAAAAAAATATAATTCAAAAATTACTAAAATCGAAAAAAAAAACACATATTCACTAAAATTGAAAAATAAGGAAACAATATACATTTGCAACTAGTGTAAGGGGCAATTTGAAGCATTTTTGGCACCATTGTTTACCCAAATTAAGGAAAATGAAATTTCTTTATTTTTGTGTCACTTTACCGGATAATTAGCAAAAATGACTCATAAAGTTTGACCCAAATTCCTTACTCGTCCCTAAAGTTTAATTTTCGGTTGAAGTATATGTAATGTTTCCAATTTCGGTTGAAGCATTTTTAATATTTCTAATTTCAGTTGAAACATCCTTAAAAATTTTAATTTTGCTTGAAGCATAAAAAAATGCCCCTTAAAAGAGTGGCTCATGACAATTACACACGCACTTCATCCTTCTTTTTAACGGCGCATTCAGTTTTAAACGTGTGAGAGAAAATTAAAATCTTTAAAAACGTTTCAACTAAAAATTAAACTTTAAGGACAAAAGAAAAATTCGAATCAAACTTTAAGAGTTATTTTTACTAATTACCCCACTTAACCCTTTTCTCTATTAGTCTGACTCGATGTGATGGAAGTGTTAAAACTTAAAATGACACAAATTAATAGTTTAAGCTTAAACTGCGGGTTTCATTTAAGTTGGAACATGACGAGATTCAAAAATAAATAAAAAGATCTTTCCCCACAACTCAACTAAGATAAGGTAATAATAATTTTGCATTTGAAACTAGTTATCTAATACAAAAAGGTACCGAGTGAACATTAATTATTGAAAAATGCCAATTAGCATTGAAATTGTCCAATTCAAATCATTTAAGACAGCTCCACAATGTCCTTCACCATCACCCATTGCCCGCACCTCCACGCTCCACGCCAATGTTTTCCTTTTCGCCAAATGGGCATGTCTTGGGTCATGGTTGTGATCGGACACCGCAGTTTAATCATAGATGGCTATGCTAAATATGGTCTAGTTCAGGACGCACGTCAATTGTTTGATGAAATGTCTAAGAGGATGGTTGTGGATTGGAATTTGATGATTTCTGGGTATTGGAACTGGGGGAATGAAGTTGAAGCTGGTGGGTTGTTTCATATGATCCTGGAGAGGAATATCTTTACTTGGAATGCGATGGTTATTGGGTACTAGAATGTTAAAGATTTAGAGAGCGCAAGGTGGTGTTTTAACTTTTGTTCGAATGCCTAAGAAAAATGTTGACTCAGTGGAATGTGAAGTTATCTGGTTATGCCTAAAATGGGTTTGCAGAGGAAGCTGTAGAATTGTTCAATGACATGATGAATGCTTCGATTCAACCTGATGATACTTCTTGAGTTGCTGCCATATCGTCTTGTTCGACTCATGGTGATCTTTGCCTTGCAGAATCACTTGTGAAAAGGCTTGATAATAAGGGCATATCGACGATTGTTTTTTGAAGGTGGCACTTCTTGACGAGTATGCAAAGTATGGGAGCCTTGAAATGGTAATTTTATTTCTATCCACCTAATTTATCAGTTTATCCACCCTACGATTTAGGACCGTTGACCATAGTTTATTTGTTTATACCAAAAATAAACTTGCAAGTTTATCTAATTAAAAATTATTACTAATAATTTTTTAAATAATTTAAACCCCCTAATATACCCTCTTCTTTGTTGAATCAAAACCGTAATATTCTCATTGTATTATATATACAAACATACGCATGCGTACATGTATATATATATAGGTAAATGATTCTTCACTGTAATGAGTAGAGCTTCTTTTTTTTTCATTTCTCATTCACATAATTCCCCACTGTAATTGTTCTTCAACCTTTAGAAATCAATTGATTTTTGATTTGTACAACAGTAGCTATGTTTTTCCGTTGCTGAATTGTCATTCTCGAAAAGTAAGCATGGCAATCTTTCTAAATTTGGACATCAAACAAAGTGTGTTGCTTGTCCTTCATTGAAGGAAATATCACAAAGCCTAATTTATTCACGAAGAGTGGTAAATGCTAGCTCGCATTTAGAAAGGGTCAAGCGTTATTAATGTAAATTGGAGGCGTACTTAAAAAAATATGGTTTGAAGAAATGTGGTTCAAAATGTAAGAATGCGCAGAAGTTATTGATAAAGTGTGGAGCAGTGATGAGGGGTTTTAGCAGGTCTGCAACAGAACAAAAGCATCAGTATAGATGAGCAATATTCGTAGGTGACAGAGTCAATGTAATGAACAATAAAAAGAAAACACACATACACAAACAAGATGCAATCTTGAGACTTCTTCACAATATTTGGGCCTAATTATGATTGATCATGAATTGGATGCTAGCATATATATATGTATATATGTAACGACCTACATTCCGCACGGGTAAATGGGTAATGTAATGAGGAGATCTTTGGCGGGTTTAAAGAACTAAAATTACAACTTGGGCTTGTCACTTTGCAGAAAGATCCTAGTAGTTACATACCCAGGCCCGAGTCTGTAACAACCCACATCGGTGGTTAATGGCCAAGGAGATCCTTGGCTTATAGAAGTGATAGAACATTAGAACCCAAATTACAAGTTGAGATAGTCATTTTGGGGAAGTACACAAGTAATGCTTGTACTATTCAAATTTACACAATTTTAGAAAGAAAAGTTTAATAAGGAAACGAAAAAAAATGTCCAATGGTTTAATTATGGGTGGATAATAAAATGCGCAAACCTTTGAATGAACCATTTAAGTTGGCTGCAATCTTTCGTTAACCAGTAATCTTCATTGAGCTTGAGTTACTATTACTTCCTAAACAGGCTGTTGAGGAAGTACTCTCATGTGCTCAACAGGAGTGCACAGGAAAATCATGATGTGAGTACTCCTCCGTAGTTGAGCTTGAGTTACTACTAAAATTCTATTCTCTTCCTCTTGTTGGTCACAGTGGTACCAATTTGAAACGGCACTCGTGCTTCATATTCATCACCATCAAACGTAAGAGTATTTTCATCTACAGCTTCCAATTGATTCCCAAACCTCCATCTGCACCGGCAATGCCAAAAGTGCAGATTTGGCTTTTATGTTGAGTATTTTATTTTTCACTATATTGACAGTTTTTTTAGTTACTCTACAAATGCTAAATGCCCTTACCCCCATAGATAGACACTTGTCATGTCACCATTGAGCACCGTAACATTGAAAGGGATGGCAATGCAGAATATGGTTGGGTTGGGGATGCATGTGAGGTGTTCGATGAAAAGTTTGAGAGGACCGTTGCTATTAGAATTCGATGATTTCTTGGTATTGGAGTTGGGGAAATGAAGTTCATCGCATAATTAAAAGCGGACTCTTAATTTAGGGACATAGTGATTATTATTTTCCTAGTGTGCACACCCTCGTAGTCCTTTTGGACTTTTGTGCTAGCATGAATATGCAATGAAATTATTATAGGTATCTATGAATTTGTGTTAAGACTTAAGATGCTAGTGACTAAAATTAGTTTCCTCTTTTAAATCCTTTCCTGCCATTTTTGATATTCTTGATGAATCAATTTTCATGGCAGCTGATGATCTGGAATCTGTCATGGGGTACGCTTTAGACCTCATGTAACCGCCAATCATGTTTAAGTTATTGTATCTTATTTAAGGTATTTTACTTTTATTATGCTGCGATTGGATTGGATTGGATTTAATTTTGTCTTACTAAGGTACATGTCGGTTGCATTTACCCCATTTTGGTAATTTCTAGTCATGGAGTGTATTTGGATCCACAAATCTTATTCTATGAGCTAGCAGGCTATAAATATGTATGCAAGGTGAGAACCAGTGTTCCATTTTTTTATAATTATTATATTATATTTTAATTTTTATAAGTTACATTTATTTTTTTTGAGAAATTTTATCTGTTAATGCAATTGCTATATATGTCTAAAAGTATCTGAAATCAAGATATACCTTGACGTAACCCCACTTTAAATAACATCTGGTCTTCTTGAGATTGTGAGTGGGAAATGTCAAATTCCTTAAGAACTAATGTTAGACCACAAAAAGAGCAGTAAGGGTGTCGTGGTTAGTTAACTTCTATAATTAGTGGAGTAGTCGTTAATATGAAATAAGTCAGTGGTGTGTTATGGGTAGTTATAGGGTCTAGAAGTGTTCTATGAACTGATATTCATTCAGTTTCAGATCTTAAAAAATTCATGAAAATATTATTCTCGTGAAGTTTATTTTATGTACTTAAAAGAGTGTTTGCCTACTTTAAATAGTTTTATTCAAATCATATTGTAGGCACTACTAATATGTTGTATGCACAACAAATTAAGCTCATATAATGACAAAGAGTGACACACCTACACTAGAATAAAGGTTAGACACAAGTATAATCAATTTCTAACTTGTGTTTTGCTATTTGAGAATTAAAGATCGCAAATTCAACATTTAAAGTTTGTCACAAATTTAACTTTAGTTGGTATTTAAAACTAATCATAAATACCTAAAAGAGAAAGAGACAGATGGTTAGAAATAAATATTAGGAAAAGGCATGAGAAAGGGTTAGATGGGGATTCGAACATAAGATCTTTCTTTTAATATAAAAATTATTTACCATTTAGAGTACAATCATATATATATACACACACACACACACACTCATATATGCTTGGCCTTTTTCATGAGTAATGAACTGCTATTTTGTACAAGGGACGGGCTAAACCTATATCAATATTATAAATAAATAAAAAATAAAACATGGGATGGGCTACAATCCACCTCGTTCCCACCCCCCCCACACCCCTCTAAATCCGCCCTTGTGTCTCCCATTCCTTCCTCCTATTAATATAAGAAAATATGAAAGAGAATGTGTATGTCTAATAACATGGAAAAGGAAAAAAAATAGTTGATTTTTGTCAAAAGTTGGAAAATAAGTTTGAGACTTGTGGTGAGATATCTTCTTACTTTGTAACTTTTTCAAAGGAAATTTTTTCTTTGCTGGTTGAGGAAGAAAATTTTTTCACAAAAAAATAATGAAGGATGGAACACATGCCTCAACTTATTTTCTATCATTTTTCATGTTGTTATCAAATGGATCCTAAGGTTCCGTTTGATAACAACATTGAAAATAACTAAAATAATGTGTTTTTCTTATCATTTTCCATGTTGTTATCAAATGGATCCTCAGGTTCCGTTTGATAACAACATTGAAAATAACTAAAATAATGTGTAAGAAGTTTGGAAAATAAGTTGAGGAATGGGGTGAGATGTTCTCCATCGCACGCTTATTTTTACGAGTACACATGTCCTCAATTCTTTATTATTTTTTTGGAAAATCTTTGTTTCTCACCCCCTAAAGAAAAATTTTCTAAAAAAAAAGTAAAAAAATAATAGTTAATTTCACCACATTCTCAACTTATTTTTCAACTTCTCATGTAAATCAATTGTTTTCCTTACCCTTTTTCATGTTACTATTAAACGAAGCCTAAAAAAATGAAATACAAGTGTGATGTGACTGTAGTCTCTATATAAAAGAATCAAAGAAATGTGATTACCTACACTTTTTATATCAGCTGGTCCTATAATCTTGAGGGAATAATTAAATCTACTTTTGATTTATTAATTTTTACATATAAAATCCACAAATGTATTAAAAAAATAAAATTTAATCTACATGTAAAATCCAAGCAGTTCTTAACAGTTATAACAAAAAAAAATGTAGTGTTCCTGTTTTGCTTTTATCATTTATAAATTTTAAAAGAAAAAACAATTGAATGATTCAAATTGATAACTTAAAACTTATTAAAAATAATTTTAACCATTGAATCAATAACATTTTTATGTTTAAATTTGCGCGCTCAAGCGTTTACGCTTCCAGCTAAGAAGAAAAAGAAAAAGGTTTGAACCATGTAAGCTAGTTAGGTGAAGAGTCTTAGTGGGCAAGAACAAGAAAAAGTAGCCCATTATTAGTGAACTTGCGAGTACAAAAGCGAGCGACTATAAAACTAAATGTGAGTACAAATCGCCACTGTCTCAGCGCCCTAACTGGAATTTAGGAAATCGAAACTTCCATACTCGCCCTCAAATGTCGCATCACTCTCACTCTTACAGGCATATATGATCATCTTCAATCTCTTCTCTCAATTGATTTCTTTACTTAATCAATCCCTTAGAACCCTTAAATCAACGATGTTTACTGTAAACTTCTCAAGAATCATCCTCAAACATTTGGTAGCGGAAGAGTGTTCCTCTGCTCAACTGAAATGCTGGAAAATGATGATGTGACTCCTCAATGGTTGAGGTACTCCCATTCTCTTCTTCTTCAGGGTCACAGTACTTAATTTTGAGGCCGCACTCCTTAACCTCACATTGATTATTACAATCAAATGTAATAATAATTTCATCTCCAGCCTCCAATTCATTCCCAAGCCTCCTCCATTGGCTCAACCATCCCACATATATATGAAATGGAACATAGTTGGAGTGGTGTATCTAGGTTAGATCCTTTGTATTATTCTCGATTTTAACTGATGTCCGTATTGTTTCGGGTAAATTGAAATATGTTATCTCAAACTTACACCAAGCATTCAACCATTTGATTCTTCTTTTACGAGTAGGAAGTGAAGAAGAAGGCATAGTAAAACATATTGATGAACCCTCACTTTTCACCTGAAAATGTTGGAATTTCCATGCCCTCGAGATATATGTTAAATACACGATACTGAAACGTTCCTTGTACCACATGAATCATAATGTTAATTATTGACCGTATATCTGAAGGTATGGTATTATTTATATACGTTATATATACATATATAAAGAGAGAGATAAAGAGCGGAGGGGGCACCTGCATATTCTCTCTCATTGCGTGAGTCATGTTGGTTATTCTTGCAACTCTATGGTCAAATTTTGTTATGTCTTCTTTCTCGAAACAGTCTTGTAGTTCTAGCAGTTTATAGCAATCACGTGACTAGAAGTTAACCCTCCTATTTAGAGACATTATGATTTGCATTGATCTGCAACTTATTGTTTCTATCAAAACTGATTTCTTATGTAAACCATTAAGCTCAAATGATTGGAGCCTAGGACATTCACGTATATGGAGGGAGCCTAGCCCACTAAGGTTTCTGATGCAATTCGGTAGTCTATGAAACCGCTCAAGTCCAAGTCAAATAATGATGATAGATTATCGAAATTTTTGGGGAATGAATCATCAAATAGATTGCACCCTAACATACTTAATTTTCTTAAAGAGCATGGTAAAGAAGCCCATATAGTCTCTGGACCTTTCCTTGGTGTTGCCACCATTGGCCAAACAATCCGTTCCCACCATTTGACCTCCCCACTGCTAGTGCGTAACGGGTTTATGAAAATCCTTTCAGCATTATGCACTTCTAATGATTGCATATTTCTCATCTCACTTGGCAATTCACTGATATTGCAACCTGTGATTATTAGAGTCTTCAGAGATCCTAGCTTGCCAATGTTTCTTGGAAGCTTCCTTAGAGTTCGTCAATCTTGTAAATCAAGTAAATCAAGCATCTCAAGATTTCCCATGGATTCACAAATCTCAACCAAACTCACACAACCTTTAAGGATCAATCTCTCAAGGTTCGGGAGGCCTAGGAAGTTGGGGGTTCTTGCAACCCAGACAGAATAACTCAAATCAAGAATCTTTAATGATCCAAGAAACTGTAGGGAATGAAAAAGAACTATTAATTCCAAACGTAAGTCATCACCAAAAACCGAGGAAAGAATAAAAATAAATGAATGAATATCATTACCGGGGGTTGCTTCTAAACTTGTTCTAATCTACTATGACGCATGTCAAGAGCAACCAAGTTCTTCAATGGAAATTCACCCGGAATAGATTTTAAGGGAAATCCATGCCAAGACAACCATACTATACTTTTAGGGAAATTCTTGTAAGTTCCCGTAAGATGTACATAATTAAGCTTGAGTAGCCTTAGGTTTGACATATTTTGAAATGTATCAGTTCTCAAGTCTACATCCTTTGGACTTCATAAAGTTGTGCTTACTAATTTCCCAGAGAAGAGACTTAAACAACGTCGCTTTAGTGAGCTGGCGTGCTTCAACAATATTGATTTCTCACAAAATTCCTCATAGTGGCACTTTTTTGCATTATTACTAACTTCTTTCAACATAAGCATGTCTAAGGTAAGGCCTTCAACTGTTTTTGTACCCTATTCATAGAACAACATGAAAAATATGGAAAGAAAAGAAAAAAAAAGAAAGGGAGGATCAGTTATTGGAATACTTGAAAACTAAAACACATACACTTGAGATTTTTTTACCGTTTCATTTTGCAGTACTCTAAAGGCGTCCCCATGATGCCATATTCTACTTCGCAGTCCTACCTCTTGTGATTCTTGGTGCACAATTTCTCGTCCCATGTCTTGAATTAATCTATGCATTCCCAACATTTCATGATTGTACCTGTCTAAGAGACAACGATCAATAAGATTTTGAATTCCAACTTTTGCGTGAAGGTCACAGTTCTCTAGTATTTTGATTGCAAAATCCTTATTGGTTCCAACGAAGAAGCAAGCAACATTGAGGAATAATCCTTTGTCATAATCATCTTGTAAAGAGTCATAACTAATTTTAAGTTTCTTGAGGATTTGACTGTGAGGTATTGCCTTAAGTTTCATTAATTCGCCAACCCATTCATCTTTGACTGAGGGATTGCTTTTTCTAATTCTGACTTTAGAGAATCACCCTTCTGCACCTCATCATCATCTCTAAATGTGCGGAATCCATGTTGGACTAGAGCTGTATAAGGTGATCTTTTGTCATAATCATCTTGTAAAGAGTCATAACTGATTTTAAGTTTCTTGAGGATTTGACTGTGAGGTATTGCCTCAAGTTTCATTAATTCGCCAACCCATTCATCTTTGACTGAGGGATTGCTTTTTCTAATTCTGATTTTAGAGAATCGCCCTTCTGCACCTCATCATCGTCTCTAAACGTGCGGAATCCATGTTGGACTAGAGCTGTATAAAGGTGATCAGTAAAAGTATAACGAGTGTCTTCACCTCTAAAGCTCAGAAATACATCATAAGGAGTTGAAAAAGTGGTTTTTTGGGATCTTATGCCGACCATTATATTATCTGTATAAAGATGGATTCTGGCAATGAAATGAAATGATGGAGCACCAAACCTTAACTTGAAGCAATTGTCTATTTCTGAGAGGATTTCAAATTTTGGTTGTGAATAGTTAAGATGGAGAATTGATTGAATCAATGAAGTCTTCCATAAAAAAGAATAAAGTATAAAAAGGAAATGATAAAGTTGAATACATGGACAATACGTGAAGAAGAAAAGGGGATCACTTCATGCTTCCAGGTAATTTCTTGGACTTGCAAATCATGCTTCCGGGAACTTTCTTGGACAATGGCTGGTTGTTTAAATTTCCCCCTTTTAACTGTGAATGTAACAAAATAATTGTGACCACTTAATCATCGCAGAGACATATTATAGATAAAATATCTGTCGCTAGTATTATTTTATATGTTCATATTAGTAAAAGCAATTATCTCTTTGCTAAAGTATATTATTGTTTTGAGAAGTAATTGTATTGTATGCTTGTAAAATTTGTAAAATTATACATTGCTCTCGCAATAAGCATAATTACTTTGACAATAGTATCACCCTATATTTGTTGGTGCGGAATGCTTATTCCAATAGAGTTTGGTCAAATAATAGAGAAACCATACTAATTATAAAAGTGTGAATGCGGCAAGTTGATTTACACTACAAATATTTTTCACTTTTATCAATTAGTTAAGAATATGTATTACACACTAATTATTAAATTAAAAATACTCTCGTTTAGTCTAACCCTAGTGTTTTAGTTACAATTTGTTTAATACACCTATTATAGATTTATAGGAATAACGTACGTAGTCTTCAATTTATATGAGAATTTTGTTTTTTCTGGAACATCTACATACAAATCATGTATTCTATTTATATTAGGTTTTCTAACACCTAAATACAAGTCAAACTCCTATTATAGATTTATAGGAATAACGTAGTCTTCAATTTATATGAGAATTTTGTTTTTTCTGGAACATCTACATACAAATCATGTATTCTATTTATATTAGGTTTTCTAACACCTAAATACAAGTCAAACTCTGGCTCTATTTGGTCTTTCTCTTAGAAATTAATTATAAATCGTATACAATTTTTGTTTTTTATAGTTAAAATCCTACTCTATTTGGTCTTTTTTGTTAAAATTTTAATCTATTTAACCTTTTCGGTTAGTAATCTACTCAAGACACTACTATATTTGGTCTTTTGGTTATGAAATAATTATAATTCATACTTTACTTTTTCATGCTCTATTTGGTATTTGATTTGAAATATTTTTTCCTACTCAAAATCCGACTCTATTAAGTCTTTTGGTTAAAAAGTAATTATAAATGGTACTATATGTTTTTTTTTTTTTATCAATTGATTAGGAATAAAGATCATCCATCTGATGATTTATTGTAATATGAACATTTATTCAATTACTCGAAGTCTTTGACTAGCTGATTGCTTTCTCTAATTATGACTTGAGATATTTGGCCCTCTCGATCTCATTGTAGTCTATAAAGGTGCAAAATTCTTGTCGGACTAAAGTTGTGTAGAACCGATCGGTATTTTTTTTTTGTTTTTAGGTATTTTCACCTCTGAACTCAAAAACAAGTCTAACAAGTGGAAGAAGAAGTTTCATGGAATTTTATGGTGGCCTTCATATTATTTAGAGAAAAAGAGCTTTGGGTAATGAAATGATGGAGCACCCAAGTAAGTTAGAAGCAATTATATCCAAGAGCAAGGATTGGGGTAATCAGATTCATTGATTTCCACAATTTCATTTCCCCTTCGCAGCCATTAGGACATTTTGCTCTCTTCCAAGGACAATCCTTAGCCCAATGACCCTTGAGGTGGCATTCAAAGCAATTATATTCATTTGAGAGCATTGGTGGTGGGTTCAAAGAACAAAATTCCTCGTAGCGGCGCTTTTTACTCAAGTAAAGGGCAATGCGTTCAACTGTTTTTGTATCCTAGTAAAGGACAAATACGTGAAAAAAAACAATCAGTTATTAGAATATATGCAAGCTCAAAAACACATACAAACAAAATGTTTCTCGCCATCTCATTTTTCAATATACCAAAGGTATCTCCATGATGCCATAGTCTATTATGCTCTCTCCAGCCTCATGTGATTCTTGTTGAATAATTTTTCGTCCCATGTCTTGAATTTGTCAATGCATTCCCAACACATTATCGTCATCAATTGTTAAGAGACAACGATCAATCAAATTTTGAATTGCGTTTTGTGTGAATCTCATATTTGTCAAGTATCTTGATTGCATAATATTTATTGGTTTCAACAAAGAGGGAAGCAATAAAAAGGAATAATCTTTTGTCGTACTCATCTTCTAAAGAGTCATAACTAATTTTAAGTTTCTTGAAGATTTGACTATGAGGTATATATTACTTCCCATTTTACTAATTCACTGACCCATTCATCTTCACTTTTCCCAGACAAAGAATAAACTATAACTTCAAGAGCTAATGGAAGCCCTTCATAAATTTGTATTACCCGTTCTATGTGATTTCTGTAACGTTCTATCGAAAATCTTGTACGTCCAAAGGCATGGAAATTGAAGAGCTTGATAGATTCATATTGTCTCAATTTCTCAACCTTATAGATCTTATGAGGCTTGAGCAACCTTTCATACATAGTAGTTATGATGACTTTACTTTTAGGAAAAAGCCAATCTTGCATTCCAAATATGGCGCCATACATTTGGTCTGCTTGTTCCACGCCATCAAGAACGAGAAATACCCTTTTAGAACATACAAGTTTCTTAATCTTACTAAGTCCTTCATCAACGTAATGCATCTTTTTTTGTGATTTCTTCTGGAAATATCTGAAAGAAGTTGTCTTTGCAAAAGAAGAATACCTTTAGGTTGTTCTGATACTTCCTTGATGTTTGCAAGTAAGCTACTATTGTCAAAACCGTTAAAGTTTTGATTATTGACAAATTTTACGGTGGTTGTCTTTCTGATACCTCCCATCCCACAAATAGCACGTACACTAAGGGTGCGTTTTATTGCGAGCATGGAATTTACATGGAAAGAAAATAAGTTCCAGGTAATTGAATTGCCTAGAATTGAGTTGCATGGAAAATGTAATTAAATGTGTTTGATTGCCTAAATTTTCTACCCGGAAAATATTGATTGTATTGTGGCATTTTTAATGTAGAAAAAATTATGGGTATTTTTTTTTACATAATTTTATAGTCATGATGGATCTTGTTTAATTGATCTTGATGAGTAGATTTTAAATATAATTTTTTTATTAAATTTTGAATTTTGTAGTTTAAGTTATAGCATTTTTAGTGTAGAAAATGGGTAAAATATTTTCTCGAAAAGCGTGCAATTGCCCGGAAAATAAAAACTAGCCCCCCCTCCCCCCCTCCCCAAAGAAAATATTTTCATTGTTTACAAGAAAAATGTAAGTGTGTGAGCAAAAGTGGGAAAATATTTTTCTTAAAAAAAAAAATCAATCAAACACCTTAAGTTGTCAAATCAAGTGAAAAATGAGTATTTTCCATGAAAAATATTCTCAATCAAACACACCCCAACATCAGTTGACCCGTCTTGCAAGTTGCAACCACATATTTATATCTTTGGCTCGAGAATCTATTCTAACTTTATAGGGAGCAACATCCAAGGTTGTGTATTTCAATTTATTTCTAATCTCTTGTACAATTTGTTGAATGAAGTTGGATTCGTGCCTGCAACTTTGATAGATACACTGAGACTTAAAATAAAATACAAAAATCTTTGTAGAATTGACAATATAATAACAAAAGTAAAAACAACACCAATAATAATACAAAATCACTTTCATAATTTTTTGTATAAAATTGGCTTCAAGCCTACAGATATTGATGGGATTGGTTAATAAAGCTCGATAATTAAACAAACAAATATAAAATGTTATACAATTAGTGGTGATGATTAACAACAACAACAACTATAATAAATGGGCAGGTTTCCTTTGCATTGGATATGTAAGAGGCTGCAATTATGAAGACTTATTTAATATTTACCTATCAGCTTGATTTGGCAAGTCCAGTCCAATCAAGTTGGCAACTTCTAAGTGCTAATCTCCAACTTTGTTATCTTTTCCATTAATCTTCTTTTCTCTTTGATGTCAATCTCTGACTATACTTGCTTTTTGTACCTATCAAATGCTTCTCCTATCCTCCCTGTTTGCTTCCAAACTTGGGATGGATCCACATAATAGAAGACAGGCTCCTATGTTCTAGGATCATCACGAGTTCATGAAGGCACCATTTTGAAAACGCGTAGTCCTTTGATATGACAATTACCGAAATCTTAGACCGACAAATGCCCTTTTCTAATTTCGAATTGAGATTTTCACCCTTCTCAATCTCATCTTCATCTCTAAAAGCGGAAAATCCTTGTCGGTCTAAAGCGGCGTAGAGGTGATCAGTAAAAGTACAATGGATGTCACTACTAAAGCTCAAAAATACATCATAAAGAGCGGAAGACGAGGCTTCATGGGATGCAATTATATTATTTTATTTGGAGATCGATCGAGTGATATATTTGGGCAATGAAAAATGGTGGAGCACCTAAGCTTAAGTTAAAAGCAATGAAAGTAGACTGAAGAATCGGAGAGAGAGAGTAAAAAATTGCAGAGGAAGCTAATTGGTAAAGAGAGAGGAAACTCACTTCTAGGCCTCGTTTGGTTCACGGAATTTAGTACTCAGGAAAGGAAAGTCGTTCATTTCCTTTGTTTGGTAAGCACAAATTCCGGAAACACTTTCCCGAGAGAGGGGAAAGTAGGAAGTAAAACCATTCCTCCCAAAACACATGGGATTGATTTTCCCATGTGATTTCCAAGCATTTATTACACAAATTCTAGACAATAATACTTTTACTTAAATACTTTCTATGGTTTACCAAACACAATAAAGGAAATTTGACAGGAAAATTACTTTCCCACCTCCATGGGAAAGATAGGGGAATTAATTTCCTTTCCGTGAACCAAACGAGGCCCTAGGGAAAAGATCGGGCGGCGCGAGTTTCAAAATTTCCAAACACACTGCGAACGTCCGTTAAATAGAAAAAGCTGCCGTCAGAGTTATCATTTTCTATTATAGTTCATTAATTACATAATACATATATATATATATATATATATATTAATTTTTTTAATAATATTTGGTGGATATAACTTTTATAATGAGTACATTATTTTCACCAAATTTTCCTCAAAAATAAAATTGGAAAGGGAATTAACTAAATATCTAAAATTTCAATATCCAAAAATGAGCATATTTATAAAATTTTAACTTACTTATCAGTTGAGTTTATAGATAAAATTAGATGGAGATGATATACTTTAACCATAACACCACTACACCATGTAACAAAAAAAAACACCACTACACCAAAAAGGTCAAACTAGCATGCTCACCGCATTTTGAACTTGGTAGAAGTGATATCTATAACTTTCAATAATAAACAATATAATGGAATGAAGAAAATATTAATTTAGATAATGCACCAATAATTCTAAAAAAACACACACGAAAAAATTGCTTAACATTAGTTTGAACAATTGAAAACAAAAAGAGTGCTCCAAGCCTCTAATAATGATTCAACTCAAATTTTAAATAATATAATATATTATATAATATATTATATAATATTAGATCAGATAGGATCGGATTGGATATACCTAAATCCATATTTTTTCCTTTACATTATTGAATTATCGGATTAAAATTTTAAATCCATATCCGATAAATTATGTTGGATTCAGATCAAATTTGGATCAAAATCCGATCCATTAATAGGTCTATTTGCACATAATTTTAGCGTTTGACAAAAGTCATTAAATTTAAAACAAAAGCTTGATAGATATATAACAAATAGAGAAAATGAATTTTAAGTTCCTCCACCATAATTATATTTAAGTCAAGGACACATTTTTCTTCTATACTAGATAGAGGACTTCGTCTATAATTTGTTTCAACCGTAAGGACAATTTTCAATCTTTATTCACTAGAAGGACGCACCTTTTTTTCAATGATCACTTATACCCTTATTACAATATTTATTTCAATATTACAATTCTTGGCTGCTAAGTCTTACCAATTATCTCTGCCACCATTGTTCACAGGAGTTTTGACGACCATTGTCCTCTAACTAGCTCCTCGGATCTTCAGAAGTTGTCACCAGAGCTCTGGTGATAATTTTTATACAGTGCAAAAATAAATTTGTACTAAAGTGTACATCTTTAATTGTTTGGGAATTTTGTGTAAAAATGAATTTATATCTTAATTTTTCTATGGATTTAGTGTAAAAGCATATTTGCACTAAAATTTATAATATTAATTGCTTGCAGATTTAATGCAAAAATATATTTGCACTAAAATCTATACCATTAATTACTTGCGAATTTAGTGAAAAAATATATTTGCCAAATAAAAGAAATAGAGTCTAAATACGTTTAAACAAAGATACTAATACAAATGATAAGGAGTCACATTGTTTTAGCTAAATAAAATAAAATTTAAATTTATTTAGAATACTAATATAATACAAAAGTATATGAAGTAATAGTGTTTTCATTTAAAATTAAAGGGTATATTTGTCCAAATACTTATATTATTTTTGTATATTATAGAAAGTATAAGTAGATGATAATAAGCTTTATGTCAACTATCCGATTTTATTAAAAGAGAAAAAGAGATTATTAAAAAAATCTCCTTTTCTTTTTTAAATAATTATTATATAAATTCATGTAAAAAAATTAAACTATAAATATTTTTATTAAAATAAAAATATTTATAATAAAATAATTTGCGTAACTAAACGAGTTACTCTCTCCGTCCCAAATTACTAATCCCTCTTTTTTTTTGAATGTCCTAAAATAAATGTCCACTTTCTATAAAAGGTAAATGCATACCTATTTTGCCCTTTTGTACTTTTACTTTTAAAGTAAAAATTTTGAATAAAGTAAATGGTAAAAAAAAAAGTCCACGTAAATTAAGCCAAAAAATATAATGATAATGTTGAGTTTTTAATAAGTTGAATTCCTTAAAAAAGACTAACAATTTAGGACGGAAGGGGTATATAATGTTTTGACGTACGTCCTCCAAAAAAAAAAGCGCAAAAAGTAGAAAAAGGAAAACGAAAGAGGAAGACTGACCAATAAGTGAAGAATATGGGGGACCACTGGCGCACCATGTTTCCAGGTACTTTCTTAAGCAAGAGTCCGTTCAAATTTTCCCCTTTAATTTTGAGAAAAGTACAGGGAAGGGACTAAACATCGTGAACAAAAACACACTCAAATATTCGAATACTGGATCGGTGTAATAACACTGTGTAAATATGTATATACTCAATATTATTGTATTGAGTAAATAAAATAAAATATTATCGAATATATATATATAATTAACGTGCCAAGCAAAATAATAGCATGTACTGCTATCCACCATCACTCTTTTAATTTACTTTTCCGTTTGTTCATCAAGTTTTTCTCCTCAAATTTCTCTCTTTGATTTTGAAAAGAAAACAATATTACTACTATTAGGGGCCTGCACGGTTCGATAGACCGGGCCATTCACTTTGGGTTTGGACTGAACCAATCACTTTGGTCCCAGGTCCCAAAATATTATGGACAGGATTGGACTGAATTAAAGGCTAAGTCCGGACAAGACCAGTTTAAACGCTCCGGTTTCGGTTGGTCCAACTGATTTGGAGTTTTTTAATGGACCCATTTTATTTGAGTTTATTAACTACTATTTCACACCTATTCAACCCATTTTTCATTTGCTTATATATATATGTGTGTGTGCGTGTGTGTGTAAATTCATTTGTCAATTGCTCATATTTCACAACAATTCGGTTCATTTATCACAAAGTTTCACACGATGTAATAAAATAAAATAGTAGGCCAGTGGTTGTCTACGGAAAAAAAAATGGAAAAAAAATAGTTGCCAAGAATAAAATTCAAAAACATATTACAAAAACAAAAAATAGCTAATATATATTTTAAAAAATAAAAATTTATATATATATATACCGGTTGGTTTGGTCCACTTTTTTTGTAACTTCTTATTTTAGGACTGAAGACCAGACTGATTGAGATCGGTCCATAAAAACCTAGACTAGACCGTTGTAAAAATTAAAACAAAAAGAAAACCCTATTTTCCGGTTCGGTTCATCCGGTCGGTTTGATTTGGTTCAGTTCGATTGAGTTTTTGCACACCCCTAACTACTATTGCTATTATTTAATTTTGAAAAATAAATATTACTAGCGCTAGAGCCGCCTCAGCTAATTTTGATAAATATTTTCAAACTAAAAATGTTCCCTTTATTTTTTTTTTAATTTTAATAAAAAAAAAATACTATAAAAATTGTTGCAGATTATTTGCCTATACTTCAATCCGACTAAGAAGTGTGTAATTTTTTAGGAGTGCCTTACGAAAATGGAGATGGATGCTCTAATAGGATTCTTGAGAAGGATTTTTTTAATGATCTAGAGTTGAAAATATGACAACTTTTATATAGGAGCTATATAAGTAGTATGTAAAAATAAACATCCTAGTGCAGTAATACAAGTGCAAGCCTATCACCTAGTAGGATAATTAGGAGAATAAATCCTTTATTTTTATCTGGTGTAGTTGTTTATGTATGTAGCATATTTCTTAGTTATCCTCTAGATATATTGAGCTTGGTCATAACTTTGGGAGGCCTGCAATTTAAACTTAGCTGCTGCGCTAATAATTTTGGGCCTAATTGGTTTGGGCCACGTTCTCAATCCAATTGATGGGTCACGTTGCGCTCAAACTTGACATGAGCCAAGCCTAGGGTCGATTGGAGCTTCCTTAGAGCTATAATTGCTAGGGTTCCGTAGCGCTCAAACTTAACATGAGCAAGGCCTAGGGTCGAATGGAGCTTCGTTAGAGATATAATTGCTAGGGTCACGTAGCGCTCAAACTTGACATTTTGACAAGTCATTTTTTATTTTTAACCAACAAACCCATAAGTTGTAAATTCCATATGTTCTAATTTCTCACCAAACATCCAACATATTTTAGAAATCCATCCTACATGATCCATTCGATAAAGTCCACTTAGAGATAAGACTTCTTTGGGATGAAAATTAGGCCTAACACACCCTTTATCTCTCTCATTATGAGCTGCGCATCTCTAAGGAAATACTATGTTATTTTGTTATAATTAGATTAAAGTTGTCTGGTTTGTGTATACTATGTTACAAAATTTTAACCTACTACGTGAAATATGTCCAACGACAACTACACCTTTGTCATAAGTAATAAATTATATATTCAAAATCAAAAAAAAAAAAAAAGTTTCAGCTTGTAATTAAAATTGGAAGAGAACATTTCTTAAAAATATATCATTTTTTTTTTCAATAAGATTGCTTTACCCCCATGCCCACATTTACAAGTTTTTTCTAAGCTTTTGTAATGTAGGCATTATTTTTTATACTTAAATTAATGTAAATTAAGCATATATTCGGCTATTGATAAAACTATTACTTAAAAATGGCATCTTAATGGCATAACCAAATCTTAACAATCATTTAGTCAATGTAAAAATTTTGCCCCTTAATACTAAAAATTAAAACGTTTTTCAATAAACAAAATGGTAGATCCACTTATTCTATTGCTCAGAAGGAAATATAAGGTAATCATTTCAAACTCCCATTCTTTTATCGAAAATTTAAATCTGATTTAATTTATTGGCAATCAAAATAGTGGCCCCCACAATCTTGGTTCGTAGATAGGGCCGGCCCTAAATTTTGAGAGGCCCTAACCGAAAAAGAAATCGGGCCCTTTTATATTTTTTTATAGTCGTGTAATATAAATACACTAATAAACTCGCAACAAAAAAATACCACGAATCAGATAACTAAAAGACATAGATAAATTAGAGACATGTTAACTAATACAAAAACATTATATAGAACAACCAAAAAATGGAATTAATTGAAAACCTTGTTAAAGAAAGCTAATAAATAATTTTTAAAAAAAATTAAGTTTGAAAAAGATACGCTTAAGCATTTTAAAAAATAAAGATACGCTTCAATATTTGAAAAAAATATAAAAAGAGTAATTTAAGTTTCGTAGTCATATATAATTTAGTTAAAATAAAAACTTAAAAATAGAGTTTTATTCAGCTAAAAAAAAATTAGTCAAAACAAAAACTAAAAGATAGAGTTTTATTTAACAAAAACAAAAACTAACCTCAAATCAACTCAATATAGAATGAAATTACAGAAAGTGTTGTGCGTTGTCAATAGGGAAGATTGGTACATATATGTTTATTTTAATTAGTGGTTGGAAGAATTTAAAAAAAACAATTGGCGGTTGGAGGCACCTTAGGTATTTAAAAGGAAATAAAGATAGCCTTAAAAGAGATTTCAACTAAGAATCTTCTGCTTGAACAAAGGCTATACTTATCCTCTTATTGAACGTTAAATGTTTTAACATTACCATTGTGTACATATATATAAAAAATAGCTCAAAAAAATTGGGGGCCTTGGTCTATCAAGGGCCCTAGGCGGCAGCCTGGGTTGCCTATGCCCAGGGCCGGCTTTGTTTTTAGAAATTATTGGTGTAAAAATCTAGGATAGATAATTAACCACTCGATCAATGTCGATTAGCTTGACAAAAAGGTTATAATAAGCTGACTATGTGTATGACACATCCGTAGTTAGTATTGCAAAGAACTCAAACAATTTGCACAATGAACATAGGGCACAATGAACAATTTCCCCATCCGTAGTTTTTAGCACCAACAGTTTGGCGCCGTCTGTAGGAAATACACATTCTCAAGTCGCATACATTTCCTTTCAAACAAAAATACGTTCCAAAATCACCATGTCTTCCAGACACACTCAGCCAAACCCCCTGCTGGCGTTGCAAGAGCAACAAGCTGCCTTCCAAATCCAAATCGATAGGATTATAGTTCAAAGGGAAACACCTCCATCCAGCTAGAGAGATAGGTCGGTTTCAACCTCTGCGTTTGCGGATGCTCCCCCAGTTTTACTACGAGTCCCAACCAGGCAAAGGCTTGGAGACCACAGCAGAGAATCTAAGAGGAGCCGCAGCAGAACCGGTGAGTTCGAATCTTATTGGTCCAACGCCACAAGAGAATCTTTCTTTGAGTAGGCCTCAGCTGCAGAACCTCCCCCACCGCTGAGGGACCCATAAGTGCATGTGGTCTAAGGGAGACGTTCGGAAGGAGCCTCATGATATCAGAGCAAAAGTAAACTGGCTGGACCTCTCCTTCCTCTAGCTCGAGTACCTGAACAAGAAGCAGACGCCAGACCTCAGGGGTCCGTGTTCGACATAATATCTCACAAAGGGTCTGTGGAAGAAGTTGAAAAGAGGTTCATGTTAGAAATGCGAGCTCAAATGGACGAAATGATGAAGACAATGGGCCATTTGGGGGGGAGCTCGGCCACAGCCCTGGTAAAGGACTCTAAATCTCCATTTGCTGAGCACATTCAGAGCTGTTAGGTCCCGAAAATGTTTAAACTACCAACACTGGAATCGTATAATGGAACCACAGACCTTGTGGACCATTGGCAACAATATAGGAATATAATAAGGCTCTAGAATGTTCCAGATGGTATTGTGTACAGAGCTTTTGTCACCACTCTTAAGGGGGGGAGCCCAAATGTGGTGCAACTACCTGCTCCCAAGATCATTCCAGAGCTCACAAGAACTCGGTACCAGTTTTATTTCCCATTTCCTTGGGACCCAGAAACAGTCCAAGTCCTTCACCCATCACTTTACCGTCAAACAGGGATTGACGGGGAGCTTGAAAGAGTATGCCTGCTGGTTCAACTAGGAGAGCCTCATGATCACAAAACTCAACGAAGGGGTAGTGGTGGCAGCTTTCATGGAAGGAGTGAACTCCCCGTACTGTCTGATGATGCTGGCAAAGATGGCCCCCAAGACCATATTCGAGTTCCTAGACGAGGTCAATAAACAAATTAGCGTGGAAGAAACCTTACAAGGAAGGGATCTGTTAGGTCTGTCAACCTTCCTGCCTTCCTCCAAGCTCCAAAGGGGACACAGTTCACCCCGTGGCCAAGAAAAAGAGGATAAGAAGAGCAAAAAAGGCTAAAAAAAATTCGAATCGAGTGAAGGGAGAGCGCCAACAATTCATTCCTTTAACAGCTCCCTTAGATGAGTTCTATGCCCAGTTGGAGCTAGGGCAAGTCCCAAAGACCCGAAAAATAAAAACTTTGGAGAAGAAAAGGGACATGACCAAGTACTGCAGATACCACAAGGACCACGGCCATGAAATCGACGATTGTTAGAAATTGAAGGAAGAAATTGAAAATTTAATCTAGAGGTGACAGCTCCACAGTACGTAGACAAGAAGAAGGAAGCTCCCCCAAAAGGAGAGGGAAAGAAGCACGAGATTAAAATATTCATGATCGAAGGGGGGTCGTCTTACTCTAAAAACAACAATAGGTCCAGAAAGGCTTACATTAGACTAGCCATGTCTTCGAACTCAGAGGCCAAATGCTTCAGTTTCAGGCCTACGAAGATTGTGAAGTATGATGTCAAGGAAATTACCTTCACGGATGAGGACATGAATAGGGTAGAGTTCTCGCATAATGATCTTTTGGTGGTAACGGCAATGGAGGGCAATCACAACGTCCATTGAATTCTCATAGACACTGGGGCTACCTTCAACCTCATAGACTATAGTGCCTTCAAAGCCATGGGCCTCACTACCGAGCACCTAACCCCTTCGACAGTCACGCTGGTCGGTTTTTTTAAAGAAAATACCAAATCCCTAGGAAGAATCAAGCACGCTGTGACTTTAGGAGTAGCTCCAAAGCAGGTTACCACCATCGCTGAGTAGTTTTAACCCAAACTAATAGTTATATTCATAAAAAAAAATATAGAGTTAAAATTCTTTTTGAAATAGGTTAAAAATATATATAAAAAAATTGCAATAATAATTGTACCCAAAAAATTAGTGTCGGACCGGTACAGGCGTAAAAGTGTGTACTGATCCGAAATCCCATAAATCAATTCCAAAAAAATTCTTAATGCCGGACCGGTCCGGGAACGAAATTTGTACCGGTCCTAATAATTGAAAAAGCTGCACTGCTCTTTAATTCATCTACACGTGGCCTTTGCTTTAAATGGGCTTCGCCCACTTGGAATAAAAGGTGCGCATGAATAATTTGAGCAAGGCACGTGGGTTTCCAGTATAAATTGGAATTTTGACTCTTCAACATTCCTTTCCCATCTATTTGTTTAATTAAAAATCTTTTTATTATTATTTGTTTTTTTTTACTTTAATCCACCATATTAAATCAGTTTGGATTTTAATTCGAAAATTTTATGGAACATGTTAAATATGAAAAAAATATTTTTTTTCAATAATTTGTGTCGACTGAGCTTTTTCGGATTACGATAAAATTCGGTAAAAATACTTAAAAATAGATTTGACTCAAGAGACTTTTTAATTTAAATTTTAAGCTCAAACACTATCTATATTTTGAATCAAATCATAAATTCAATTTACCTTAGGTCGACAATTATGTGCAATAAATTCGGTAAGTTTGACGAACTTTCGTTAATTGTCGCGTCTTCAAATCTTCAATTTGACTTAAACAATTACAACGGAAAAAGTGTTCTTGGTATCGGAATCAAGGTAATTAAAAATATAAACCTAACAATTTACTCAATATTCTAAAAATTGCTAGACATTTTTAGGGCGACAAAATGGAGACTAGCATATAAGGAATTAATCTGAATTAGTCGAGAATCAATTGGACAAACTATTTTATATTTATTCATTATTTAAAATACATAATATAAATAAAATCTAACTTTACTTCTAAAAATGAAATTGAGAGTTAGTGTTGTGATAAATTTTAATATTTGCAAGCGCACGAATTAATTTATAGAATAGCGTATAAGCGAGGTCAATCTCACAAGAACTCAAATAGTATGTTTTATAATTATCTTGTTAATCTTTTACTAAACTCGTAATCTAGTTATAAAAGTTAATGGGAATCAAACAAATTAAATAAGTAAATTAAATAAAATAAAGCAAAGCAAAGCAAGTAAATTAAATAACTAAATAATATTAAGCAAGATGATAAAATTAATGAATTAATTGACTAAGGTTTTGGAATCATATATTTAATATGATCTTCCTTAGTATTCATGTGCATAAACTCTACTCTTATCTCGCACTAATTTGATCTCTCAACTCTATTAGATGCGGAAAATAAAATCAATAAAGTTCAATCAATTAATAAAATCCAATTGTAATTCTTTCACAGCCAAATTAATGTATAAAATTAAAACACTAACTATATCCGTCAAAACGCACCCTATATCTGCTCTTAACAAATCATAAGGTGAATCCAACAAAAAATAATGAGAATTCAATTTTATTTTTTATCAATTAAAATAGGCATCCAATAAAAAAAATTGTATTGAACATTAAATCATTAAATTGGTAGAATCAATTGGCATGAATACGTGCAAAGATATCAATTAAATATACTCATCTTAACCCTAGTACAAATTTACGTTAGCATAATAAAAATTAAATAACAAATAAAATTTTTAAAAAAATTTACTTGGCATTGATTAATTTATTAAAACAAATCTTCAAAATTTTAAAGTAAAAATAAAAGAAAAAAAAAACAAAAAAAAACAAAAAAAAAAAAAACAAAGAAACAAAGAAAAGAGAGTAGAGGAATAGCACGCGGCAGTGGCTGCTCACGGCTGCCTTGTGCTGCTACTGCATTCCTTTTATAATTGAGATGGGGTGCCTTAGGGATATTTCTAATGGGCTTTAGATAATTTAAATGGATTTAGGCTTAAACTTGGATAATAGATTTTTGGGTTTTGCATCTTTAAAGGTTAGTGGACTGCTCATTAATTAAATTTGATGGCCGGGCTTTTCTTATTTGGTTGAGTGCTAATAAAGCTTGACCTATTAATTTGAATACAATTAAATTTTCATCCTTTTTGACTTCGGCCGTTGCAATTTTGAACCTCGAGACAGTTGAATTTGAAAAAGTATTTAACTGAAAAGTTGTAACTCTTGAAATTCTCTTCAATTTAGGCTCAAAAATTGCATTATTTAAAGTTCCAAGTAAAAAGTTATGCGTTCAGAAGTATTGAACACTTTTAGGTGTTTTCACTTGCTTTAATTTTTCTATTTTTCTCAATCTTCTTCAAATTCGTTTCTAACACCTGAAAATAATAAAAATATAAATATTAGTAACATTTTATGCTCTCTAAATTATAAATTAACATAATAGTTTATACTAATTTCTTGACATATCAGTTAGTTAAACTAATATTCCATAATTCAAACATCGAAAAGAATAGACTTTAATATAAAAAGAGTGAAAGGCTCTATTATTCAGCCGAATCGCTGTACCACAAGACTAGACAGACGCCTAACTAAGTTAAACAACATACCACCGCCAAGCACCTGAACGAGAACTAATCAGCCTTAAAGAAAAGAATTTTACAACATTGACTTTATTTGTAAGGGTTTGGAACACCCCCCCCCCCCCCCCCCCCCCCACACACACACACACACACACACAAATAAAGGGGGAGGGAGCCGAATGAACATCTCAGCCATTGGCGAAAATTTCACCCCATTTTTGTTCAGCCCGGATGATCAACTCTTTTTATAGAATTAAATCTTTTGTATATTCTGGGACTTTTGGTAGATTACTAGATTTAGTGCAATATTATACATAAATTTAGAAACGTTATTTTTAAAAGTATGTTAGTAAATTCTGATAATTTCTGTAAACCAGAATTTTTATTTTTATTTTTAGCATACACAATAAACCATTCATGCGTTTTATTTTTTATATTGCTGATTTTATTTTGGAGTGTGAAATTATCCCTTGCGTCATTGTCTCTTTTTTCCAGCACTCAAAAGAATATTAAGTTATTAACACTTGCCTTAATCTTAATAAACAAATTAAGCGAAAGCATTAAAATACTTCTTCAATAGCAGTTTTCGTCCAATACAAGTAGTCAAATACAGAAGAGATTTGAGAACTTCCTTGATTTTTCAGGAAAATATTTTCCGGGAAAATTCCAGGAAAGTTGGTAAAACCCTCAAAATTCTAAGGTAATTATCAATCCCATGTACCTTTCCAAAAATCAACACGATGGTCGCGTAAAAACTGACAGTGTGTCTAAATAAAACTACTCTGTGTAATGGTCAGGAGAGACATTGACAGTGGACCAAAGAAATCTAAGATTTCTACTTTTTTATGTTTTTAATTTTTTTTCTTAATTATAATTGGGACCGGTGGCTTAACTACCACTGAATTTGAGCTCTGTGACCAATTAAGAGCTTTTAGGTTGATTTTGGTCAACAACAAAATAATTGTAGCCAGTGGAAAGGTCAAATTCACGAGTGAGAATTAGTTGAGAAGTACGAAAACTGACCCAAAAACCACATGATGTAGGAAGAAAAAAAAAGAGTGAAATTTATTATGAAATATTGATAAGCTATAAAAATGCCTGACCCTTACTATTATAAACTATTTTGAGAATTTTAAATCTTCTTGAACTATTCCGAGTCTTTTAAAGCATTCTTTATGAGGTTTGAAGTTGCACTTTGGACACATACAAACCTTCTTCAAAGATTTACTTGATTGTGGATCTCTAATATTAGTAGTTTTTGAGAAACACTAAAGTTTTTAATTACAAGGTAAAACTCGTCCCATTGTTTTTAACCAACAGCCTTTTGCTAAATTCCAAATATTAGCTCTTAATTTAGTAAATTTAAGATTTAATATTTCCTCCAAGTCTTATCTCTAAATTTAAGTTTAAAGAGAAATATGAGGGAGGATAGGAGTTGCTCTTGTAAAAATAAGTATGAAATAGAGAGTAATTCATTACATGGATTACCTCATTTTTGGGAAAAAAACAAAGAAAAACCCCAAAGTTTTGGGATATTTGCAATCTTGACTCCGAAATTTGAAACTTTGCAATTGTGCCTCCAAAGTAATTTTTCACTGCAATTTGGACCCTCCGTCTAACTCCCCCGTTAAAGTTAACGGGAAGCTGACGTGGCAACCAAACTTTAGGATTTTTTTTTTATTTTTTAACTTCTCATTTTCTATTAAAATGAGAAAATATATAGGCAATGAAAACACATCAAAAAGCAAAAAAAAAAAAAAAAAAGTAACTAAAAAGCAAAAAAACATGGTAACTAGAAAATTTTGAAAATTCTTATTGGTGTCCTAGCATTCAGTTATAAAAATGTCAAAGTTGTAAATGTTATCTCCCCACCCACCTCGGCCATATAATATTGTATATGGTTTGATATATAATATTGATATCAATTACAATAAGAGAATTGGTTTAATTTTAAATGACTAAATATTTAAGAGAAATTTTGATATTTACCATTTTAGGTAAGATTTAATAGAAAAATCCTTAGAAGCAAACAAATATGTGAATGCAATTACTGTAAAATAATAGAAATGGATGTTCTCACCATAAAATGTATTATTATGTTTATTTTAATTTTTTTTTTAAAAAATAACTCTTAATGTCGACGTGGGAGCGAAAAAAAATAAATTTGCAACAAAATCGTTTATAAGCACACCACTAAAAATCCAATATTTTTATATGTAATATGAGTAATATAGATATTTTTTACAATTTGAATTTTAAAACCTAATAAAACAATTCTCAAATAACACAATAAATACATACATGCAAGGAAGCCACAAATTTGAACCCTCTTTAAATAACATTTAATTTTTTTTTAAGTGATTGTGTAAGTTAGAAGCATGTAGATTTAGTAAAAAAAAAAAAAAAAAATTATTTTGCCTTTTTAGTTAGAAAATTAGTAGTGTTTTTTTTACGTCATTTTTGCGAAGCAATAAAAATTTTAGATACTTTTTTTTTGGCTTTTTGATGTGTTTTCATTGCCTACATCTTTTCTCATTTTAATAGAAAATGAGAAGTTTCAGGAGAAAAAAAAAAGGAAAAACCTTGAAGTTTGGTTGCCACGTCAGCTTCCCGTTAACTTTAACAGGGGAGTTAGACGGAGGGTCCAAATTACAGTGAAAAATTACTTTGGAGGTATGATTGCAAAGTTTCAAATTTCGGAGTCAAGATTGCAAATACCCCCAAACTTCGGGGTTTTCTTTGTTTTTTTCCCCTCATTTTTTAATTTGTCACAAAAATTAATTCTTTTTTCTATTATTTTCTAAATTGTTATCGAATGCAGCTTAAATATTTGTGTGGAGTCTTGATTAATACATGGATGAATTAAACTACACAAATAGCCAAAACTAAGGGGTAAGTTCCACTTTGGTCCTTCAACTTTAAAAAACACCACTTAACCTCTCAAATTATTAACCAAGTTGACTTTGGCCATTGGATCCCCTTTAGTCTTTAACATCAATCGAAAATAGTCATGTGCACCATATATGATCATTTTAAGTGTATTCTAGTATTGAGGGATCACTTTTAGGACTCGTTTGGTTGGAGATGTAGGAAACGAATTGGCATTCTAGATTTCAGGAAACCTTTATTCCTGAAATCCTAAATTCATTTTCGGTACCTGTTTGGTTCGTAGTGAAATTCTCCTTTTCTGGCATCTTGAATTACTTTTCGATATTTGATTTAAGTAGGAATAGGAAAGGAATACAAACCAAATTTCCAAAAATACCCTTCTTTACAAAAATTTTTTTAAACTTTTTATACATGAACATGATAATTTTTTTTTAATTATAATTGTAATATCAATTTGAGAACATTAAATTAATAATACAAAGTTCAAGTTGAAAATAAAATAAAATATATAATTACAACAATATATTAAATTCACAAACCTTGAAGAGGGTAGGATATGGAAGGAATACTGATTTGTTGTTTGTAAATAAGAGGGGTATTTTAGTCTTCACATATAACTTAATATAGATGCCAAGAATACAAAATGGATTCCTCCCACTTTTGAAGGGAATAAAAAGTGGTATTTTGTGGGAATCCATCTTTTCTAGGATTCCACCCAAACCTTGAACCAAACAATATAATCTTATTTGGAAAGGTGTTTTGGATTTCAAGAATGATTTAAATTTCCAACCAAACAAGCCCTTAAGAATATTTTCTTTGTTACGAAGAGAAATGTTATTTTTCATTAGTTGAACTAAAACACTCTTAAAAATGGTCTCGCACATGACCATTTCCCACCAACTTCAACAGCTAAAGTGGATCGAAAGGTCAAAGATAATTTCGGTCAATAATTTAAGGGGTTAATCGGTGCTTTTTAAAGTTGAGTGCTCTTTGCTTTCAAAAAAAAATAAAAAATAAAATAAACACTCCCACCATTTTTCTTATAAGCACTTCACCACCTCATCAACATTATTCCTCCATTACAATATATATAAATATATATATATATATGTTTATATATATACGATATACATATATATAGATCTAGACATATATACATGTTTATTCACTAGCTTTTTTCTCATCAAACACATCTTTCAAACCAAACATTAATTTGTGTCAAACCCGCTTGAAACATAAATGTTTAGATACCTCAGATTAAAAGCTAACATGGATGATCTAAAATGAAACTTTACTCAATTTAATATAATAGAGTAAAGCACGAAGTGCTTAGTTGTTTTCTGCTGAGTAAGGGTGCATATAGTCAGATTTATTTCACCAAGTAACAGGGCACATACTAGATTTTGTTCCATCGAGTATTTGCAATTTTTTCTCATCTTTCATTTGGCTGTTTTTCACCAAGTAAAGGCCAAAATACTCGGGTTTTTTTCCATCGAGTAAACCTTCATGCGCAGTTTCTTTCCTAGTGCTTATAAGAAAAAGAGGAAGAAAACATATATGATGATAAGTGAAAAAGAAAGCAAAATATGTGTTTTGATCCAAGGGTTATGTTTGGATTGAAAAGTTCGCTCGGAGTGGTAGGGTAGGTTTATGTGTGAAGTGATAACGATCTAGTGTAATGATTTGAGTTATTAATATAAATGATGGAAATTATTAGTTGGATTATTAATTGTTAGGGATTGGAATAACTGCAAAAATTAAAGGAGTAGTGCGTAAATAGAAAGAAAACCCATTTAAATGAGTTGGAGTGTTAAATAGTATTTTGGTGGCTGGTGGGTGTAATTAGCACCGTCCTTTTTAAATAATTAATAGTAGTATAACACAGATTACGACCTAATTTAATTATACGTAATACCTCTTGAGTGTTTACTTAGTTATTTTTATACGAAATGTTTCAAGTAAACTCACAAAACTTGTAACATTTAGACCATGTCTCACTTTCGTTTAAAATTGGACTTCTTATTATAAAACCTAACAACAAAAGTCATGTGTGGTTGAAAATGACTTGAGTTATGATGCAATTAAGGCTGACACTGGAGTAAATAATTTTTGTTTTGTTCCACGTTAAATTGAATAAAGGTGAGTTAAGCCTTAAACTTTATGAATTTATGAGTTGATTTTGCAGTATTTATTGCAAACAGTGCAACTCAAAGTATATTTTTGGAGTGTTACACTCGGCTTGGAGCCTTTTCCTCTCCTTAGATTAGTCTGGTTTACTCAATATTCTAAAAATTACTAGGCATTTTTAGGGCGATTAGCGTATAAGAAATTAATCGGGACTAGTCGAGAATTAAATGGACAAATTATTTTATATTTATTCGTTATTTAAAATACATAATATAAATAAAATCTAACTTTACTTCTAAAAATGAAATTGAGAGTTATTTAAATAAATATTCCATAATTCAAATGAAAAAGAATAGACTTCAATATAAAAAGAGTGAAAGACTCCATCATTTAGTCGAATCGCCATTCCGCAAGGCTAGGCAGACACCTAACTAAGTTATGCAGCAGACGACCGCCTAGCACTTCAACAAAGATTAATCAGCTTTAGACAAAAAAACTTTACAACATTGACTTTATTTGTAGGGGTATGAATCACCCCCCCCCCCCCCCCCCCCCCCAACCCACCCACAAAGGGGGAGGGGGTCTAATGAACATCTCAGCCATTGGCGTAAATTTCACCCCATTTTTGTTCACCCGGATGATCAACTCTTTTTAGAGAAATAAATCTTTTGTATATACCTGGACTTTTGGTAGATTATATACTAGATTGAGTGCAATATTATTATACATAAATTTATAAACGTTATTTTTAAAAGTATGTTGGTAAATTCTGATAATTTCTATAAACCAGAATTTTTATTTTTATTTTTAATATACACAATAAACCTCACACATTTTATTTTTTATATTGCTGATTTAATTTTGGAGTGCGAAATTATCCATTGCGTCATTGTCTCTTGTTTCCAGCTCTCAAAAGAATATTAAGTTATTAACACTTGTCTTAATCTTCATAAACAAATTAAGCCAAACTGTTAAATGCAATAAAATACTTTTTCAATTGCAGTTTTCGTCCAATACAAGTAGTCAAATACAGAAGAGATTTGAGAACTTCCTTGATTTTTCAGGAAAAGATTTTCCGTGCAATTCCCAGGAAAGTTGGTAAAACCCTCAAAATTCCAAGGTTATTATCAGTCCCATGTACCTTTCCAAAAATCAACACGTTGGTCGCGTAAAACTGACGGTTTGTCTAAATAAAACTACTTTGTGTAATTGTCAGGAGAGACATTGACAGTGGACCAAAGAAATCTAGGATTTGTCGACTTTATTAGGTTTTTAACTTTTTCTTAATTATAATTGGGACCAGTGACTTAACTACCTCTAGGTTTGAGTTATGCGGTCGATTAGAAGTTTTCAAGTTGATTGCCGTCAGCAGCTAAATAATTATGGTAAGTGGCAAGCTCGGATTCACGAGTGAGAATTAGTTGAGAAGCACAAAATCTAACCCAAAGACCATATGATATATATATATATATAAAAAAGGAGTGAAATTTATTAGGAAATATTAATGAGCTATAAAAATGCGTAACCCTAACTATTATAAACTATTTTGAGAATTTTAAATTCTCTTGAACTATTCCGAGTCTTTTAAACTGTTCTTTATGGAGTTTGAACTTGTACATTCGACACATACGAACCTTCTTCAAGGACTTTCTTGATTGTGGATCTCTAATTTTAGTAGTTTTTGAGAAACACTAAGGGCTCGTTTGGTTCGAGTTTTGGGAATGGAATGGGCATGGAATAGGAATACTTGATTCCTGGAAAGTTATTTTCCTGGCATCTAAGATATCATGCCGATGTTTGGTTCAACCAGGAATAGGAATAGAATAAAGTATCAATTACACAAATACCCTTCTTTTTATAAGATGAGAAAACAATAACTACTAATTTTTCAAAAAAGACAATTACTATAATAAAATACAAAAATTACACATACCTAGCTAATAACTATCCTACAAAAATTACAATTTTTGTAATTAAAAAAAATTACAACAAGAAAAAATAAAATAAAAAGTTCCAAATAATTTTTTTTTTCATTTTTGTGCAGCAGCGTAATTAAAAAAAAATTCCAAACAATATTTTCATACACTGATGAAAAAAGAATTATTTATTGATAAGGAACAGTGTTATTTTAGTCCTAATATGAAAAAATTAAAACAGATGCTCATTGGTAATGGTTTATTCCTTATGATTTAAATGGGAGAACTTTGGGGGGGAAAGGTTTGTTCCTGGAATCATTTATTCCGAACTTAAAACTTGAACCAAACGTGGGAATCGTTTCGGAATGGAATATAGCATTCCTGGAATGGTTTAAATCTTGAACCAAACGAGCAATAAAGCTTTTAAATACGAGGTAAAACTCGTCCCATTGTTTTTAACCAACAGCCTTTTGCTAAATTCCAAATATTAGCTCTTAATTTAATAGATTTAATATTTAATATTTCCTCCAAGTTTTATCTCTAAATTTATGTTTAAAGAGAAATATGAGAGAGGATAGGAGTTGCTCATGTAGAAAGTAACTCATTATATAACTCATCTCATTTTTTAATTTATCACAAAAATTAATTCTTTTTTCCATTATTTTCTAAATTGTTACTGAATGCAGCTTAAATATTTGTGTGGAGTCTTGATTAATCATAAATGATTAAACTACACAAATAGCCTACAATAAGAGTTAAGTTCCACTTTGGTCCCTCAACTTTAAAAAGCATGATTTAACCTCTCAAATTATTAACCGATTTGACTTTGGCCATTGGATTCACTTTAGTCGTTAAACATCAATCGAAAATAGTCATGTACACCACACATGATCATTTTAAGTGTATTTAGGTATTGAGGGATATCTTTTAAGAATATTTTCTTTGTTATGGAGAGAAATGTTAATTTTCATTAGTTGAACTAAAACACTCTTAAAAATGATCTCGCGCATGACTATTTTCCAACAACTATAACAGCTAAAGTGAATCAAAAAGTCAAAGTGAAATTCGGTCAATAGTTTAAGGGGTTAATTGGTGCCTTTTAAAGTTGAGGGGCCAAAGTGAAACAGACCCCATAGATTAGGGAGTGGTTTGCATAGATCCGTATGTTTGTATAAAATACATACATACAGGTCGATTGCGCACAAATGGACGACTCGGAAGAGGAATTCAAACACACAGGTCAGGTCAGTTCTGCAACTTTTATGAGTTAATTTCACGCACTCGCCCTTAATACTCAAAACCCTAAGCGCGTCTCCCCCTCTGCAATTTCCACCCACCTTCCTCGCAGAATCCCTTCACTTACTCTGCAGCTACGCGTTAATCCCCTCCATTCCACAATTGTTTTTTTGCTGTTGGACTATTTCAATCCTTATTATGAATACCTGCAAAATGTTACGCTTAGGTGGCTTTTCTGAAAACTAAAACTAAAATTTAAACAGTGAAATTGAAAAAAATATTTGTTTGCTTTTAAAAAATGTATCTGAAAAAATGATGTTTGTTTGAATATAACATAACTGAAAATTGATTTTTTTTAATACGGCAATTTTACCTTTATTAGTGTATTTAGATCATATGATTAGAGCTTTAACGAGAGAAAAATATGTATTTTTAATGAGGAATTTTAAGTTTTCAAATTTAAGTGGCAAACTTGCGACTTAATCGCAAATCACTTAATTTTTTTGTAAGCAAACAACTTTCACTCAAATTTAAGTGGGCAAAACAAACAACCCTTATTTGGCAAACTAACATGCTCAAATAAATTAGTAGAACCACACATTTAATGTGTTTTTCATATTTCATTTAGTTGCTAGAATTATTTGTATAAGAAGTTTGTACAATTTGCTACTATCTCTTAAACACTACCCTTAACTATATATATATATATATAATATTATATATAAAATATGAGTACGGAGTTTTAGTGTGTATAGAAAATTACTAAAGTACCCTTTCGGCCGGTTGGCTGGTACATGCTAATTTGTACTCTTTCACTACCTTTCAATCTTCACGCGGTTCTTGTTATAGTTTTGAATTTAGATTCCACTTTCCACACCTCAAAAATCAGATCTTTATCCTTAACTCAATCTTAATTAATTATTAAATCTAACGACTTGACAAACTGAATGTTCACTTTTTTAGACAAACATCCACACCCACAAATATGGATGTGATTTGTAGTTCAATGAGTGCTCTTGTTGCTTTGTTGATCAATAATAATAATAATAATAAATATGCTCTGACTTTTTTAAATTACGCGTTGGTTTGTGTCTTATTGAAGCTTCTCTATACTTTCCCTTTGATGTGTCTGTTTTTAGTTTTCCGTATAAAAGTGAGGGAATTTGGCAGTTTTTAGGTGAAGTGAGTTTTTTTTTTTTCTAAATTATTGGGGAATTTATTTGTTTCTTGTTTAGCTTGTTAGTTTGTGTTCTCTTACTTGCACTTTGATGGTACTGAAAAGAAGTTTTGCTGAGGGATCTGGAGATGGTAGTGATGATTCGGGCCGCGAATTGAGACGCCGCCTTGCTACTTCCAAGTGGGTAGTCCATTTTAGGATGAGAAATGCTAAACGCACGAAATATTCTACAAAAAGTTGATTAATAGGCACTGTCTTGTTTAAAATGACGTAGTTAGTGGTGGGTCCTAGATCAACACATTAGTGCCTAGTGTATTTGTGAAGCAACTTTTTGTAGAGTATTTTGTGTGTTTAGCAATTCTTTTAGGATAAATATTACTCCGCCTGCCCCAATTTAGGAGTTATTTTGTCTTAAAATCAGTATATTGAATCTTGAAAGAGTTGAATTTAGTTTTGGTGTTGATTAGTGTAGCCAGATAGCTACTCTTAATTTGGAACAATCATCAATTTTTATTTTTTGTGCACTATTTCTATTGGTTGCTGATGTAGTTCTTTGACGTCTCAGCAGTGTTCTTAGAGATGTGATGAATGGAAATTCACTGCAGGAATTGGCGTCGAGGTTGGAACCTTTTTTGCGAAGAGTGGTAAGAAAATTTCTCCTGCCCCGCCCCTTTTCGTGTCATTTCGTTGTCATATGTACCATTTATGCAAAAGTGAAAACAAATATAATTCATGCTAATATTAGTATGTATACTTTTACCAATCTGTAATATTTTGATAACTCTGAAATGAAACCCGCATTTTTTTGTAGCTCGGTTTGTTAGCAGTGTGTGTAGATCGCGCTAGATTTTGAAGCTAATTAGTTGTTTTCCAACAGCTTGCTTCTTACATTTGTTATGATGTTCAAATTTAATGATTTAGTTCTGGTAAATGCTTTGAGTTGTCTAAAGGTCATGCGACTTCGTTAATGGAAAGTTCTTTAACTGCAAAAATCATTTCGTTTTGCACGTGCCCGAATTGTAGATGTTTATTATAGAAGTTTGAAATTAAGAACAAGTAAAAGAAGAAAGGAAAAACCAGGGTTGTTTGACTCTTGACGTATGGTTTATGGTTGAATGAAATCTGGTTTTCAATATGTGATTGAAGTGACCGATCCCGACTTTAAATCACTTGTACTTTGTATTAATTATTCCTCGTCTCTGTGATAGATTCGAGATGAAGTGGAACAGGCAATTCAGCCCCTTCGTCATTCATCTCAAAGGTAATTCCTTGCTACCATTTATTGGTTTTGCTATATTTCCTTGTGAAAATCGTGCCTTGAGTTTATTTTTATTTTTGGTTTTTTAACTTTGAGCTTGAACATTAAGAGTCCCTTTGATTCGGAGTTTAATACATTTCACACAAAATAAATGGGTAAAAAGTATCTTCACCATTTGACTTCTCATGTATACGAAAATTATTTCTTCCCCATCTCAATGAGTGCATCGTTTGGTATGAATTTTTGTGCTTTATTGGAATCCAGGATTGGTAATTTCACATGTTTAGTTTGATATTTAGTAGAAATATTGACATCCTATGATTTAAACTATTTATATGAATTACGAGACTTTATATGTGAATTTACTGGTTAGAATTCCTGGGCTTGAAAGAACAAAAACTCAAACAAAAAGGGCACTTAAGTTTGTAGCTTGTTGCAGTGTATTCTTTTCAATTTTATCTTGAAATATCTATTGCTAACAGTATAAATTTGATATCATCTTCATTTTAGATCCTCACTTAACCAAATCGAGGCATCTGGAGAAACGGCATGGCGGTTGGAATTCCACAGTAGGCTACCCTCTACCTTCTTCACTGGCAGCAGGATAGAATCCGAAGAAAGCGAATCTATCAAAGTAGTTCTAATTGATGCTAGTTCGAAAAACATAATAACATCTGGACCATTATCCTCGATCAAAATAGAGATCGTGGCCCTTGATGGTGATTTTGGTGCTGATGATCGAGAAGATTGGACCGAGGAGGAATTTAATACCAATATTGTACGTGAAAGAGAAGGCAAAAGGCCACTGGTGACAGGGGAGTTGGTAATTACCTTGAGAAACGGAGTTGGTTATATTGGTGATCTAAGCATTACGGATAATTCGAGCTGGACCAGAAGTCGGAAATTTAGGTTGGGAGCAAAAGTGCAAAGAAGAGATGTAAGAATTAGAGAAGCTAGGAGTGAAGCTTTCGTAGTGAAAGATCATCGTGGAGAGTGTAAGTTTCTTTCTTTTTGAATCAATCTTTCTCTATATGCGACAAAAGCATCAACTCCTTATATATTGAAAGAAGTCAATATACATGGTAAAACTTGTTTTAGCTTAATTTTTTCCATTAAAACCCCCCTCCCCCAAGTTTCCATCTTCCATGGAAAAATTGTTGCTTTATCACAATTCCTAGGAACTTAATTCCTTTCTTTGTACATCAATCAATCACACATTACATTTGCTTATCATCTGCTCTGACCCCAAGACACAATCTTATTATGAAACTGTAAAATGCGTAATTGCAACCTCCATATTTCTAAAACTAAATAAGATTTTTTTTTAATTTTTTTTTTGTTCAGCGTACAAGAAGCACCACCCTCCATCATCACATGATGAAGTATGGCGCTTGGAAAGGATAGCAAAAGACGGTAAATTCCACCAAAGGTTGGCAAAGAAGGGAATATCAAATGTGGAGGAGGTCCTTAAGTTGTACCACAGTGATCCTTCGAAACTACGCAACGTAAGAAAATTATTCTATATTTTCACTTTAAACAGAACTTATAATTAGTTAGGCAAAAAGAAATTGAACGAGACTGTTTAATCCTTTATTATTGAACTACAGATACTTGGTGGTGGGATCTCAAACAAAGCATGGGAGACTATCATCGATCATGCTAGTGCGTGCGTGTTGGATGATAAGTTGTACATGTACTGTCCCAATGGAGAAACGGTTTCACTTGTGTTTAATTCCGTCTACAAGGTTTTGGGAGCAGTCTTTGGTGGTCAAAATTACCTGTGTCTCGATAAACTCAACGTTTTTCAGATGGTTTGTATTTCTATCCTCAAATTTACTTTGATTTCCTTGTTTTTTCCCCACAAAATTGTTTCAATATATCCATAATTAAATAAAGATCTACTATATATATATGTGCAAAATTTGCTCGACGAGTTTCTCAATTAAATGGATGATAGTTTTGATTTTACCACATGGAAATGTCCCTTGTATTAAAACTCATGAAGTCTCCCTGTTTGGTTGACAGCGTTTGGTGGATGATTTGAAGCGGAAGGCTTACAAAAATTTGAATGAAATTGTACCTTTCAACGAGCCTTCAGTAGTTACCCCTCCATTATTGCCGAGCATACAAGCCAACCCTTTTAGCAGTTCTCCTTTAGATCTGCCGAATTTTAACCTCCCCACTGAACAAGGTACATTAGCTATCTAGTTTCTTTTTCTTTTTCCTTCCCCTTTTCCGAGCGTGGTGAGTTGGATTGAGTAAATATTTGTTACAACAGTCATAAAGATGATGTGGCTGCATAAAGGATTTACATCGCTCGTCGAATTTGTGAAGCAAGGGCTAGGATTCCCCTTCATTTGAGGGGACTAGATATTTACAAAATAACCATTAACGTGATATGAACATTTGATTTCATTATCAAACGGTTTGTTCAGTATGTTGCATCACGTGATCGTTACAACGGTTGTCTCCAACATATTTCCGCCTAACTGTGTTGGGGGATAGGGGCCGGTTTATGTGTATTCTTTACCATTAGTTCCTGTTTGGTTCAGAATAAAATCACTTCTACATTGGTGAAAGCGATGTAATTTTCAACTTGCACAAGTGGAAAATTTTGAACAATGATTAACTTTCACCCAGTTAAAAAATGCGTTTCACACTTGAACCAAACAGGGCCCAGTTTATGTATGGAGGATCGCTTCTCAAAGCGGAGTCTCACATTCTTTATTGGACATCTCAAATTAAGTGTTTCCTTTCTTTTTTTGGACATAATCAATGACCGATTGACCGTATATCACCATACTGAATAAGTTTTTATTCTTGACAATTGATTGTGTTGTATGTGCGCAAGTTACTAAAACCATATTTTGTGCAGATCAAGTGCAAATGCAGATGGGTTCAAACCATATGGCAACTTCACCACCATATACCTATGAAATCAATGACAGCGCTCCATTAGGTCTTTCTATGGCACAAAATTCTCACTCTATGCAAGCATTTTCTCCAACTTTAAGGAACAGTTTCATTATGAGGGATTTTTGCTACGATACCTATGCTGGAGGAGAGTATAGTTCGGCTCCAAGCGGATCCCTCGAATCAGTCATGGTGAGTGGAAATCTTGCCGTAAATGACAGTTATCTGGCCGAAACATCAATATGGCAAGGGAATAAGTTCTCTTTTGGCCGAAACTATCAATCAGCTGATATTTTCCCATCAAACATTGGTTTACGTTTGTCGGGGAGTGGAAGCCCTAAAGCTAGGTGGTGTAAGATTCGTGCTGCCTTTAAGTGGGGGATATCGGTTAGGCGCGATGTGGCTGCCAAAAGAATGCTACTCCAAACTTACATATGTAGATAAAGGAAAATGCTACTCCCAACTTGGCTTCTGCTAAAGCAACCGCAGCATGGAACGCTTGTACATTATGCTCTCATGATAGTACCTTGCTTTTGCAGTAGTCATTTTGGTTAAGCAGTAGAGTTACCTTGTCAAAAGGGCTTGGTCAGTTTTGTCGAAAGTCAAAACTAGTCTCTCCCTCTCTCTCTCTCTCATCCTATCGCAGCACTAGGTTGCCAAAAAGTGATTCTCGTAAGTCGGTGTCACATAATATTGTGTAGGATAAAATATTTAGTACAACTGTTGTATGTGTCTTTTATCTGTCCCAGCACGCGATGAAAGAGAAAAGTTGTCAATTTCCTGATTATGTCGTGTTAGTTAGGTGAAGGTATTCAATAGAAGTGTTGTATCTATAACAGTCTCTGTTCTCTCTCTTAAGACATGATGAGAGAAGAAACGTCGAGTGCATTTGTATATATACATTTGTGATATTGAATGTTTTCGAGTATTAGGGTGTAGCTGCAAAACAATGGCAGCGCGTCTGTAATTAGAATAATGTTGAACACTTGTTGTGCAGTAGCCTTAGAAATTTAGGTGGCAAGTTACTCCTAAATTGTAGCCTTTAGGTAATTAGTCGCTGGTAAATTTTCATTTGGAATGTTGTTTTTTTCATTTTGCAACAAATGCAAAGTGGTACATGTACATGATCGAAGTGTTCATTTTGAAGTTTGTAAAATTTGTTTCCCAATATAAATTCATTCTTTTATGTTATTTGTGATGAAAGTTTGTGATATTTGTTTCAGAATATGAGTTCATTATGCTGTGTTATCTGTGATGAAAAATACTTTGTCTGCCGAAATTAAGTGTTAAGTTTTGATATTTACATATTTTGAGAAATAAAACGGAGTCACACATTTAATGCTTTTTTCGTATTTCTTTTAATTGTTGGAACGGTTCGCATAAAAAGTTTGTACAATTCGCTAGTTTGTGGGCACTACTCTTAACTCTATATATTTATATATACACTATATATTAAATACGAGCACGGAGTTTTAGTGTTTGACAAAGGTCATTAATGTAGTGTATTTACATGCAACTTTTCGTCTTTCTCTATATATTTATATTCATATGCTTCTGTAATTAATGATATGTTTGCAACATTAGATTTACTACTTTGTGAAAGATTTATCAAGAATTTGTATTCTTTGTGATCATAGGAACTCAACTTTTTGTACATATCAGCTTTACATATTTCATGTATCAACAAAAAAGATGATATAACTTTTCAAATAGCATTAAGAAACTACCGTTTGAGTAAATCAATTCATTTGTAATTTAATTCTTAGCATAGATTCTATATAGTCAGAAACATGATACCCAATGAATGGAGTTGCTTGTTCTTCAAACAGTGTCATGGTAGCACTCTCTTCGTGATCAACAATGCCAAGTTTTAGAAGATATCTACATTTTAAAAAAAGATTATCATAAAAAATCGATGTGTTAATTATAACATTTATATATATGATGGTTTACCTAGAAAGAACTTTAGTTGTGTTTTCACATGTTGAGCATTTTACTTCTCCTACCACTGCATTGGCACAATTCTTACATAAATCATATTTTGGTCTTTCTTTATTTTGAACTCCTGTAAATGTCTTTAATTTGGTTTCGATATTTATTTTAGCCTTTTTAACATCATTATAAAGATGGATACTCATGAAGTTTTTGTTTGGTTCACCATTGGAAACAATATACATCTTATTATATAGAAGTATCTCAGCAAACTTTTCAATCGCTTGATCGTATATACGACATTGAACTTTTGAATCCTGAGAAAATTATAAGATCAACTTAATAGGAGATATATTATATTTATAAGTTCCAAATGGTTTGTTTGCTAACCTTTTTGTCCATCAAAATCATTTTTTTTTAATCTTTCTTGTTCCATTATTGAATTTCTCCACCATTCCTTGTCATAGTACTATGGCTTTAATAGTCCAGTACCTGTCATTCGCCTTCAAAGAATTAACTAACCTTATTTGTTGTGCCATTGCTTCAATGAAAACATAAGGAATTGTGTTAAAATAAGAATAATTTCAAATGAATCAACCCATACAAAAGCAAAAAACAACAATAAGAGTTATAAGTTATAGGGAAACTGCAGAATCAATAGTATTAAACATAAAGAAAAACAACATAAGGAAAAATCCATCAACGTCTTAAATATAACAAGAAAGGTGGTAATAACAATAATATATATTTATAGTATAAGATATAGGTAGTTCCTGATAAATTATACAACATTGAAATAGAGAAATTATATTAATGAGCAAGAAATCCACAAGGGGTTACATTGTTACAATCACTCCATCTCTTTACAATACAAGACTAACAAATATATAGTGATACAAAGGGAAAACAAATTATAAGACAACCTAAAAACATGGAGAAAAATAAGGAGAGAAAAGGGGAGGAAAATAGGGAGAGGGGAACAAAGAGGAAAACATGGGAGGAGGAAAACATGGAGAATATTCTAACACCCCCCCTCAAACTCAAGGGGGTATGAAGAGACCAACTTGAGTTTGAAGAGGTGAGGAAGCTACCAAACAGCGGAACGGCGGTGGGGGGCAGACGGAACGGCGGTAACGAAAATAACAGGAGCCGACGGAACGGCGATGACGGGAGCCGACGGAACGGCGAGGTCCGGTGTAGAATTTTCGGAGGAAATAAAAACTTGATCTGAATACGCGAGCAGTACGTATAACAGTAACAAGAAATTGAATCTGAATACTTTGTCGTGCGGCGAAAGGCTGCGGAAAAATTAAATTGAAAAGATTGAATATATATATATATATTAAAGTGGCTAGTTTTCAGAGGGAGAGGTTGATGTCAGTGTCTAGCTCGGCCTTGGCGAAGGCGGTGGAGGAGATGAGGACGAAAACGTCGCAGCCTTCGACGAGGCAGTCGTGGAAGAAGAGGCAGAGTGCGGCGGTGTTGGGTGAATTGATCTGCTTGTTGGTGATGACGCGGGCATAGGTGAGGACGAAAGCGGTGCGGCGGTGCTTTTTGTTCGGTGGATTTAGAGAGAGGTTGTTGGCTGATAGGAGGAAGCGGGGCCTCCACCTCCGGAAGCTGAGACGGTGGTGGACTGCGCGGTTGTGGAGGGTGGCGGTAGCGCGGTTGGTTTGAAGGTCCGGCGGACGACGATATACATCGCCCGCCGATGATCGGAAAGGTGTAAGGATCTTACATCCTCTGATACCATGATAAATTATACAACATTGAAATAGAGAAATTATATTAATGAGCAAGAAATCCACAAGGGGTTACATTGTTACAATCACTCCATCTCTTTACAATACAAGACTAACAAATATATAGTGATACAAAGGGAAAACAAATTATAAGACAACCTAAAAAACAGGGAGGAAAGGAAGGAGAGAAAAGGGGAGGAAAATAGGGAGAGGGGAACAAAGAGGAAAACATGGGAGGAGGAAAACATGGAGAATATTCTAACAGTTCCATCATATATAGTATATATTATTGCAAATAAGAGATATAGATAATAACAAATAATACATATTTAAATCTCGTAAGAGAAAGATATTTGTTATTATAATATATATTTAAAGTATTAGTTTATTCTGTAGCCCAAGATTAAAAACGGGTCACAAATTGCAAATATTTAAAGTTTATTTACTAGAAAAGACGACGACGACGACAACAACAACAATAATACATTTGAGTAGAGTAGGGTTTAAAACAAAATTAATATGATACCATCGTAAGAATTAGGAATTTTAAGTGAATCAAATTTGATGCCATAAGAATGCAAATGAAAAACGTAAGATCCACCAACAAGTTAATAATAATAATAATAATAATAATAATAATAATAATAATTTGTACAAAGAGAGAGACCAAACCGTGTATATCTCAAGAAGCTGGTAATATATCTTATGTTTTTTGATATGGCTTATGTGTGTATATATAAGTTTGCGAATTAAAATTGTAGTTGAAATAAATTAGGATTATTGTAAGAGATGTAATATAGTTGGTAAAGTAAAGAACTAAAATAAGTAGAGTGTAAACCTAAATTAATATGATAACATCGTTATTATTAAGAATTTAGAGTAGAATAAAAGAAGACATAAGAATTTGAAGAGTTAGCAACGGATGTATTAAGAACTTTGAATATAATCAAATTTGATGCTAGAAGAATTTGATTTTTCAAAAAGGAAACAATTAAGACAAAATTTGATTTTGATCAAATAGAATAATTTAATACTGTAGGAGGTGAATTTTGGGCATGGACATTGTGAGAATTGTCCTCTGGCCAATCAATCCTCATCATTAAGTTTATTGGATCACGATATTGTGAACCGTTCATCAGTGGTCGGACTACAAACACGCAGCAGCTGAGGTAGAGAATAGACAATGGGAAATAACCACTTTGGTTAGTGTGAACAAAGTTACGGACACTTGGAATCTTGGAATAGTGATCAAGTTTACCTTTATAGTAATTTTAACATCTAAAACCCTAATATAATCCTATCATATACATATAAATAGGAGGGGAAAACCCACATTACGGGGATTCTAATTTTTATTACCCTATACCCATTCCCATACATGCTCCTTTCTAAAAGAAAACCCTCGTTACTATAATTATTTTATAAAGGCCATTAGAGCGAAGCGAAGAACACTAACACAAATACCAGGGATGACGAATTGGCGGATTAGGAAGAACAGCCACCGGAGGAACCTACCCCACAAACAAATCTCGTCTTTCTGTTGAGCTTGGTCAAATTTGTACCTTCTACAATTGGCACCGTCTATGAGAACCAACTACGAAAATCATGTTTTTTTAATAATCAGATTCATTTTCTCTCTACAAGTAATTTTACAGTATTTTTGCTTTCATTAGAGGTTCTTCTTTTGGTCATTTTGGTTCATATCTCCATACTAATATATGGAAAAATGGTGCACACAAGAAGCCAACAAGTTGGCGAGACCAACAACCCTAATATTATCCCTATTGTCGACCTAAACACCGTACAGAACCTGAATCCCACTTCTAGTAGAGCCATGGCTCACCACCCTTGTAGATCCAGGAGCCCAAGCCGTGACTTGGGCCACTCTCAAAACCCAACCCATTCCACCTCACCCTACGACCCGAAGTACGGAGATAAAGAGTTTAGCTCCCCCAGTTAACAAAAGGAAGTCACGAGATTGAGAATGGAAAAGGAAATGTTGCTAGAGATGCTCAGAGAGCAAATTGCAGCGAATGCCACTCGAGAACCTACCAGAGAAGCAGTCATGAACAGGTCCCATATATCCTCTACTTGAGAGGAAAATGTTCCTAACGAGGTTGAATTGACATCTCGTGATAAGGGTAAGTAAAAGGTGGCCGAGGAACGACATTTGAGGGTTCATGTTAATAGGCAGTGTTATACCGCTCCAACACCTGCTACTCATCCTAGTGTCTTCGAGCAACTGGGAGGCAGACCGACCCACACAACCACGAAAACAGAAACTCTCTCAAAGAACTTGGTTGAGCAGGACTTAAGAAAAATGATATACTCCACTATTGCCGATAAAAAGTAAGATGGAAAATCCACCACCAAGTTGGCAAGAAAGGCTTTGGGGGAGGACCACGAGTGTCCTTTTACTCAATGTATTCAGGATGCTCCTCCGCCCAAGAAGTTCATGCAACCTAAATTCAACATCTGTGATGAGCGTTTAGACCCAGCAAATCCTGTTAGATACAACAAACAGGTGATGGTGTACTGGAGAAATAAAGAGTCCTTGATGTGCTGAATGTTTCCAGCCAATTGGGGAGACACAACAGTTAAATGGTTCGATAAGTTGCCAATGCAAAGATTAATAATTTTTGAGAGTTGGCTGAGCAGTTCACGGCCTGATTTATAACCAATAGCAGAGTGGCAACAGGGCTGTTTCAGGGCCATTTTGCTTAAATTCAAAACCGAACTACATTTTTTGTCCCAAACTGAACCCGCACTGAAATTGTCACGATTTTTTTTAAATCAAAACTGCCCCAGGTTAACTTACGGTTAATCGAATCCAAATTACACCGCCCCCGAATATACAAATTACAAACAGATTGGTTGGGTCGCCCCACCCCGCCCTGAATAACCATTATTTGAAAAACTGGATAACAACAATTTCAAACAAAAGTAGCCATTCTTCAAAAATTAGGTAGTATCCAATTAAATAAACATTGGCCAACAAACACATTAAATCTAGAAACACAATCAACATATATTTTTATATAAAATAACTATTTTTATAGATACTATATATATATATATATTCGAGGCAGTTTTTAGAAGAGAAAAATCGAAACTAAAATCGAACCCTGACGATTTTATTTATAAATCCATAACCAAACCGGCTTTAAAAAAATCGCTCTAAACAGATCGGATCGTTCGGTAACTCAGTGGGTTAATTTGTTTTGCCACCCCTACTAAAGCCCTTACCCACTCAAAGAAAAAGCAGGGAGAGTTGTTGAGGGAGTATTCCTAAAGATACTCGGAATTGTTTTAAGAGACTCCAGATTACAACCTGAAAGCGTTGTCGGCACGTTAAAGTTCGGTTTGCCATGAGATAGCAATGGCATTTATAATGATTTACAAGGAGACCTCCTAAAACCTTTGATGATTTATTAATAAGAGTGGATGGATTTTCGAGGACAGAAACTGATGATAAGGCCACGAACAAGTTCAGCTTTAAAAGGGATATGAACGGGAATGATGACCGGCAAAAAAACAGGTCGAGGAAAAATAATCAAAAGGAAGGTCAAGATGAGGAGAAGAAACTCAATGCATTCAAGGGGGTCAACATGATATTCAATAAGCCTATACATAAAATAATGTTTGAGATCAACGGAGAATAGTTTTTCAAATGGCCAAAGTCAATGGCTGATGACCCAAATGCAAGATATGCTACCCTCATTTGCTCCTATCACAAAGACCACAAACATAGAACTGAAAACTGCAAGACTTTGAAGCAATTCCTGGAGATGTTAGTGGAGCAGAAAATAATAAAGGAAAGGAGGCCAAAGAGCAAGTGGCCATCGTCCAATCCAACAAGCAAGTAGTTGGAGTCATTAAAGCAATCCATGGGGTTATAGATAAATTCGAGGCAACAAGGAATTTTCTTTGGGCAAGGCTAGCCAGGGCTCAGCTTTAGGCACAAGCCCACCCAATTCATGAGGTTTTAACAATGATGGCCCCTCTGAAGAACGACAGAAAATAATCTTTTGCACGAACTTTCGGTAGGATTTAGAAAGAGTTCATGTACCCCATAACGATACTTTGGTGCTAATGGTAAACATATGTAATTATGATATGAAGAGGGTTTTAGTGGATCCTGCTAGTTCGTCAGAGGTCATGTACCTCAATGCCTACAATCAGTTACGGCGGTACATTCCAAGTAAAAATATAAGATTGATCGATGCTCTGATATACAGCTTCAACGGGGATGCGGTCTGGATGATCTGCACTATAAGTGTGCCCGTGAAAGTGTGAAAAATGGTCACCAATATGAATTTTTACATCATGAACATTGATTCTCCCTATAATGCCATTTTCGGGAGAAATTAAGTGGGTGAAGTGAAGGCTGTAGCATCCCCTTTCCATAAAAAATCGAAGTTCCCTTTCCCCGAAGGATGTGGTAGTTAAAAGCGGCAAACAGGAAGATGCCCGGTATTGTTTTAACTTGACGGTCCGTGGATCTCTTTCTAAAAAGAAGGAGGTTAAAAAGGTTGAGCAAGTGAACTTAGTAGATAAACCGATGGAAGAAAACAAAGATGAGCCCAAGTCCTTGAATAAAGGAAAGGGCAAGGAGTCCGAACAATAGCAATCAAATAACGGTCGCCCCATAGACGGTCGAGCCAAAGGGCGATAAGAGGAAATGGTCTTTGAAGAGCTCATTCAAGTCCCTAGCGTAAAGGGTACCGAAGATAATGAGAAGTATTTTTTGTTGGGTAGTAGTCTGATCTCTGAGGAGAGACACAGTTTGGCTGAGTTCCTTAAAAATAATATCGATATTTTCGCTTGAGAGCCTTATGATATACCGGGGATACCAGCGAAGGTCATGTGTTATAAACTGCATATTAGCCCGAGCTTCAAACAGGTGCAATAAAAGCCTCATCGTTTGGCTCCCAAGAAGGCAAGGGCAGTTAAGGAAAAAATTTAGAAATTACTTCAGATCGGGGCGATCCAATAAACATAATTTTTGGAATGGATATTAAACCCAGTAATAGTCCGAAAGAAAAACCGTAAGTGGAGGGTTTGCATAGATTTTACGAATTTGAATAAAGCCTGCCCAAAACACAGTTTCCCGCCATCGAGGATAGATCAGTTGTTGGATTCGACAGCTGGCCACAAGGGATTGAACTTCTTAGATGTATACTCGGGGTACCATAAGATTCTAGTGTTAGAACTGGATCAGAAATACACGACGTTCATTACAACCACGGGTCTCTACTATTATAAAGTTATGTTGTTTAGGTTGAAGAATACCGGGGCCACTTACCAAAGATTGTTGACAAAGATGTTTAAGGCCGAAATATAGAAATTGATGGAGGTATACGTCGATGACATGCTGGCTAAGAACAAGGTAGCTGCAGATAATATACGGGTCTTGGGAAAAACTTTTGAGATCCTCAAACACTATCAGATGAAGTTCAACGCTGCAAAGTGCATTTTTAGAATCAGTTCAGGGAAATTTTTGAATTTCATGGTTAATCACTGGGGGTTAGAGGCCAATCCGGAGAAGATACGAGCTATTCTTGATATTTAGAAGGCTAACCAACCTAAAAAAATTACAAAAACTCACGGGCATGGTTGCTGCCTTAAACCGCTTTATTTTCAAATGTTTTAATATATGTATGCCTCTATTTGTAGCGCTTAAAAAAACTAAAGAACTTGTATTTACCGATAAATATGATAAAGCTCTGAGCGAGCTAAATCAATATATGAACTGTCCATCCCTGAACAGTTATATATATGTATGTACTTAGCTTCCTCTAATCGGGCAATAAGTTTTGCCCTAATCAGATAGCATGGAAAGATTCAAAAGTTCGTGTATTACAATAGTAATGTTTAAAAGGGCCCGAATTAAATTATTTGTATTTAGAAAAACTTGTACTAGCATTAATCATAGTATAAAGGAAGTTAAGGCACTAATTTGACGCCCATCCGAATCAAAATGCTTACTAGTAGGTCAAGCTTGGCCGATTATATTTCGAGTATGAGCCTAAAAGGCTAGAACGGCTATCAAGAGCCAGATCTTGGCTGATTTTATTGCGAGTTTACGAAAACTGCTAAAGCTGACCTAGGCAACCAATTACCTGTCCGAGTTAGGGGGCGGGATGAAAACATTAATATGGGAGAAGTCAAACACTCCGAATTGGCCCAAAAGCCACCAATAGCAAAAAAATCCAAACAACCCAAGTTCCTAGTCACTCTACATCGATGGATCATCACTAGCCACCGAAAATAGTCTTCAAAACTCTCAAAAAGGCTATAATTGAACAAGCAATAGAGCTAAGGTTCAGTGCTTCCAACAACGAGGCCGAATATGAAGCGCTAATTCTTCTAATGCAAAAAGCCAAAAAGCTTGGGGTTCAAGACCTGAAAATCCATTGCAACTCTCAGTTAGTCTCCAACTAGCTAACCGAAAAGTACGCTGCTAAACATAAGCGAATGGGGGCTTAATATAAGAATGGCTCAGAAACTGATGAAATAATGTAGGTCAACATACATTGAGAGGTTCCCTAGGACCAACAATTTTCTCGTGCATGCCTAAGCAACTTTGGCTTCTGGTTTGGATTCAAAGTTAAAACGGGCTATTAAGGTTGAGTACTTACCTAATCTGAGTATCGAGACCGAAGGGCAGCCGATCATGTGTAACATTGAAGCAGACTTTGGTGTCAATTGGATGGAGCCAATTATCAATTACTTAAGGAATGGATGGTCACCAAGAAACAGTGTCGAAGCCTATAAAGTTCGAGCTCAGGCAAGCAGATATTGGCTTTTTTCATAACATAAATTGTACAAGAGGTCCTTCTTTAAGCCCTATCTTAGGTGTGTACATCAAAAGTTGGTTCAGAACATTCTCTATGAGCTGTACAAAAGAAGCTATGAAAGCCACACAGGTAGCCGATCATTAGCCCATAGGGCTAAGGCTAAAGTTATTAGTGGTCGTATATACAAAAAAACGTGGTAGAGTACGTGAAAAAGTATGATAAGTGCCAAAAACATTCCACCATTGTCCATCAACCTGCAACAACTCTACACTCTATCGTCAGCCCTTGGTCGTTCGCTATATGGGGCTTGGATATTGTGGGTCCATTTCCTCGGAGGCCAGGAAACAAGAAATTCCTTATCGTTGACGTCGATTATTTTACGAAATTGGTGGAGGCGGTTCCCCTAGCAAATATTGCAGACTCAAATATTAAGACCTTTCTTTAGAAGAATATTATAACCCAGTTTGGTATTCCAACCATGAGCGCTTGTCTTTGATAATGGAACTCAATTCAAAAATTAAAAGATCGAGGAATTTTGCAACTCGTACAGGATCAAATGATATTTCTCTAGTGTCTTATACCCCTAGGGCAATGGGATAACCAAAGCATCAAACAAACTCATTCTGGATGGCTTAAAACAGATTGGAAAACAAAAAAGGAGATGGGTGCAAGAGCTGCCCTCTGTACTTTGTGCATTACGAACAACTCCCTACCGAATCAATAGGCGATACACATTACTCCCTCACCTATAGAATTGAGGCTATCATTCCCATAGAGGTTGGTTTATCCACTCTAAGGACAGCCCAAGTTGAGGCCAAAAATAATGATGAAAACCTTATAAAAGGCTTTAGACTTTGCCGAATCTAAAACTGACGCAGCCACAATTCATTTGGCGAATTATTTCAATGCCCAGGCAAAGCAATACAAGGCCCACGCGAAGTCGAGGGAGTTTAAGGCCGGAGAATTGTTACTGCAAAAGACGCTTAGCACAACTGTCCAACTTAATCATGCAAAAGTCGAACAAAATTGAGAGGTTCCCTAGGTGGTCACCTTGGCCAGTGGGACCAGTTCCTATTATTTTGCAAGACATGGATCGCCGACCAATCCCTAACGGCCTAACCCATGGAACGTACCAACCTAAGGAGTTATTATCACTGATTGTAAATCCGAGATGCGGATGCCTTTGAATAGTTGATTATGATTAATAAAACGAATGCTTCTTTTGAATAATTGATTATTGATAACTTTATTTATTAAAGGCAAATTTTATTTAAGACCTTTATATTTTAAAGATAAATCTTATTAAGACCTTTTTTGTAAAGGCAAATTTTACTTAAGACCTTGCTCGAGAAGGCGATTAATTAAGACCTTTATTTATTAAAGGCAAATTTCACTTAAAAACCTTGCTCGGCAAGGCAGTCCATTAAAACCTTTATTTATTAATGGCAAATTTACTTAAAACCTTGCTCAGCAAGGCAATCATTAAGACATTTCTTTGCAAAGGCAAATTTTATTTAAGACCTTTATCTTTAAAGGCAAATCTTGTTAAAACTTTGTTCAACAAGACAATTAATTAAGTCTTTTCTCTCAAAAAGAAAATTTTACTTAAAGACCTTACTCGGCAAGATAGTCCAATGAGACGTGTTAAAGTTAAATTTTATTTAAAGCCTTGCTCGACGAGGCTAAGCCATTTCTTTAGAAGGTAAGATTTTATTAAGAGCTTTGTTTTTCAAATAGAAAATCTTATTAAGACCTTGCTTGGCAAAGCCATTGTTAAGACATTTTATTTGTCAAGGCATTATTTACTTAAGACCTTACTCAGCAAGACAGTTTACTAAGACCTTTTATCTATTAAAGGCAAATATCACTTGCTAAGGCAAGTTTTGTTCAAAGCTTTGCTTGATGAGAGTTGGCCTAGTATAACTTTACTGGGTTATATGGGATCTTACGGTGGCAATATCATTAGTCAATTTTTTACATTTAGTGTGTTGTCGAGCTTGCAAGTTCATTATTAACTAAAATTCTTGGAAAGTTTGGTGTTACTTGTACTACTAGCAATAAAAAGATCTATAAATGAAGGCAAATAAGCAATTGCAGAAATAAAATGTTCTTCATTAATTCAGAAACACGTGCATTAGAGGTGATTCTTTGCTCAATTACAATGAAAAATTACTGCTGAAAAATAAAAAAATAATGATGCCAGACAGCTTAAGAAGCCTTTAAAGCCAGTGGCTGGGAAAAAAATGGAAAGGGAAGAGAAGGTTGAGATAATGAATATTTTTTTTTAAAAAAAAAAAAAGAAGAGGGTGGAGAAAAAGCAATGGGGTCAGGGGAGGAACAAGAAGATCACGGAAAGAGAGAATTTACTCCCCATCATTAAGCCTATCCCTTTCTTCCACTATGGCGGCCTATTTTTCCTTCAAATGGTAATACTGCCTTCTCAGGCGACTGAACTTCCTCTTTATATATCAAAATTTTCGTGTCAAGCTGGGAATGAATTCTTCCAGCCTAACTAATCTCTTAATCAACCTCCCCCGGTCAATGAAGGGAGAGGTTGCAACAAACTCGGTCTGATTATTGTCTGACATGGTGAAGAGTTGCGAGTTCTGGTTAAAGTTCAAGTTCTAAAGATGAAAAAGTGACAAAGTGAAGTGTGGCTCATATAGGGGACTCAAGTCCCTTGGTCATTAATGATAAAGCATCATTAATGCGGAGAAGTTACCTCCTTATATGAAATGCCAACATACTTTTTGAGAATCGTCACACCATTATGACAGTAGTTACAAGACGAAGCGTCGTCCAATTAGAGTATGCCACGTGGAATACAATGGCTCTTGCGTTGGGTACACTGAACCTTGCATGATTACTAGTCAGACATGTCGATTAAGATATTGATCGACAAACGTTATTATGAATTCATTTTACGCACGAATGGTAAGACTCATACTTGGGGTGCCGATTAACAGATATGATATTGGATCAATTAAAAATCCTAAGTGTGGAACCTCTGAAAGATCTAGCGTACACAGAGATAACAAACGAAAATAAAAGTTTCATCGATTAAAAGATATGTTGTATTGAAATTAGAAACATAAGTACATTACCATTCAAGATTTACAAAATTAAAACTCTATGGCCCGAATAACAAAAATTACATCAAAAGAAAACTATAGGACATTGGGATCAGTGAAGGAGGCCGCTTTAGCAGTATCGATAGTTGAGCTTCTTCAATTTTTGCTCATCATCAGTAACTTTATTTTCGGCGACAGCCCAAGCATATCTCTTAGCAGCATAATCGGCCTCCATCTTCTCTAACTTGGCTTAAAGTTCATCTTTTTCCTTGGTCCACGGGACCCTGAAACAAGCGAACATCTTATCAGGCCTCATCTCTTTCTTTTTTCATTTAAAGGCCGTCTTGTTTGAACTTATCAGTGTTGCTTCGCGTCAACCCTATATCGGACCTTTCAAAATGGTTGAGCCTTTTCTCTTCCAATTCGTGGAAGTAAATGGCAGATTGTATGATACAAAAGTTGAATCAAAACAAGAGGAAAGAACAACTTTTAAAGAAGTAAAACTCTTGTCCTTACCTTAATAAAACTATGAAAAGCACACCTCCACAGGCTTTCCTCGGAAAGATCTTCACTTTATCCTAATCAGCGGGAAGTATAAGCCAGAAATGCAAAGCCAATGACTAAATCCTTTATGGTCCAGGCCGCCCATCGTGAAAGTAGGACGGCACGCAAACTTCGGCTTCCCCAATTAAGGCCTCAAAAGCCTCTTTCTTCTGATTGGAGGGAATGAGAGAATGAGCTTTCTCAACACTAACTAGCTCTAGCAAAGGAGATTGAGCCTTTCCATGGGACCCCGAGGAATTGACCTTAAATTTTCCAGCTTCCTGGTAGGAAGGAGTAGACTTTGAAGTAGCATATTTCCTCAAATATGGAGCAGCATGAAGCCTCTTACTTGCGAGCCCTCTCTTTTTTAACCTTCTCGGATCGGCTCACCACCTTAAGCTTAGGCTATGTTCTTAAAAAGGACAGCATGGAACTGGTTGATCGACATTCTATCCAAGTCACTGTCGGCCGCTCTATCACTTGACTCGGGCCGACCAGATGTCGAACATTAATCTTTTTTGGACTCAGTCAGCTAATCAATTAATCGAAGGGAGGAATTTGATGGAGATCGACTAGGATTGGGCTCGATCTCTTTCTTGGATTTGGCTTTGGCTCTAGACTTACTCTTGGAAGGAAGTTGATGAGTTTCACCCTTCAATATAGCATTGAAACTAAGATACTTTACGGGACTGTTCTTATTCAAAAATGGGGAATAAGGCTACTTGGTATCCTTCGCCTTGCTAATGGCCAACCTCTCCCTTACTTTAAAGTTACTATTTTCGTCCTTATTGAGTTGGAACCAGGGGAAGTCCAAGTAATTTGTTCGAATGCCAGGGTCACGTCTTGCTAAAAGTGCAGATTGTAAATCGGGACCGTTTCTTCTTATGGTTCGTACGCTGCTGATCAACCTTGTACTTTTGGAATAATTACTTTTGGAATAATGCCTCCTTTTGCCAAAAAATCAGTTCTGGCCTAATCCAGATGTTATTTTTCCCTCTCTTGGAAAACGAAGTCTGAGTGCTAGCGTATCCTATGAGTTTGTTCACCATTCTAGGATGATTGGATTGGCTAGTTGGGACAATACCGCCGCGTGACTAGCAACGGTATTTATTTGATTGATGTAAACAGCACACAACGAAGGCCGATCAAAGGTATCGAATTCCCCTGCAAGAACAAAGGAAGTTAGAACTACACAGGTAAGTTTTGAAAGAACAAAACAAGCAACATTTCAGATAACACACTAGGGCTAAAGGTTTGCCGAGGAATTGGTTTATATATGGGGTTGGGGACAATCTCTATGATCAGGATAACGACGTCCAGGTCAGTTCCTTTATGAGAATTAGTCAAGGCCAAAATAAGACAAGAGGCATCGTGTCTGGCTTTCAAATTGTAACCATATTCCTTTTTATTAAGACTATAATAAAACTTAAGTTCGTTCAAACCCAATTAGTTATCGTGGATCTCATTAAGCCTCTCCATTCCAGGGATAATCATAATGGCGTTAGGAGAAAGTTGCCCTAAGGTCAATTTGCAATACTTGAGGAAATCTACCGTAAGAGGACCTTGCAGTAATCGAAGCCAACACTCCCTAAACATGGATATATAGACAAGATACTTGTTAGGGGCATGTTTATATTCTTCGGCAAAAGGATTTTCACCATTGCCTTACGATATCCAATTAACTCCCTTTATGATATAAGTTTTGGTAAATTCTGAATTTTGTACATTGTTGATGAAAGAAAATCTACCCATTTTCTAGAAAAATATGAAGAGATAATCGTCTATGTAAACAGAGAAATTTTCTGATGAACGAACCCAGAAAAAAAATGAGAAAATCTAAAGAATAGTAAATTCTAAAAACTTATTTGGCAACAAAATCTCTTATAATTAAGAAGAATACGACATTGCAACATCATTGAAGAACGACGATTTTTGGGGAAAATAATAGATTCCGGTAGGTTTTAAGAGTTTTTCGGCTATGAGATAGAGAATTTGTGAGAGTTTGACAGGCATAAAAGTGGGAATTGAGGGTTTTTGACGAACCTATATAGCTATCTGCATTTCCTCTCTTCTAAACTACCTATCTCCTTGGAAACTGGCAATAAATGATGGAAAAACATTTAATGCGTGGGTCTCATTAGGACATCCCGTCTATTTTTCAAACGTACGACCAACCAACTAGATCGTTAATAGCTAACCTGGCAAACAATTACAGCTGTGAACCACAAAATTTCCCATAAAAGTTAGACGCTCTTGTTTGGATTCAGAATATTATCGGATAAGAACCGACAAGAAGTAGGAGCCAAACAAGCTAGCCGAATATAAAATCATTTCAAGGCCAAGCATCTAAATCCGACTTGCAGACCGAGTTCAGATGCTTGGGGGCCAATTGTGGAAGTTGAATTTTGGACATGAGCCTTTAGACGAAGCCTAAGCTTGATACCTGGTTGACAAGTTAGTCTGCAAATAAGGGCCATGAGACTAAGAGAGTTGTCCTTTGGCCGATCAATCATCAATCATCATCGTTAAGTTTATCGGATCACGATATTGTGAGTCGTTCATCAGTGGTCAGACTAAAAAAACGTAGTAGCCGAACTGAAGGATAAATAGGGGAAAACCCATAGTACGGTGATTCTTATTTTTATTACCCTACACACATTCCCATGCATGCTCTCTCTAAGAGAAAACCCTCATTACTGTAGTTATTTTCAAAAAGGCCATTAAAGCCAAGTGAAGAATACTCATACGCATACCAGGGATGGCGTACATCTGGATTAGGAATAACAGCCACCGGAGGAACCTACCCCACAAACAAATCCCGTCTCTATTTAATGCAATTTTACTGTTCAAGTTCATTCCATTTGTGACATCTAGTTACCAAACCCTTAATTTTGGTCCAGCTCGTTTTGTTGGGCTTGGTCAGATTTTTACCACCCACATATACCATCGTGAATTTTATTTGGAGTAGTATAAATTTATTTTAATTTTATTGTGTAGTACCATTGTGAATTTCATGTTAGGTAGAAGATTTTAATTTTATTTTGAGTGGAATGAAAGGGTATATTTGTCTATAAAAAAAGAAAAGAAAAACAATTAAGGTTATTCGTACTTTTATATATAATATAAATATAAATAGTAGCGAAATGGTAGGTACTTTTTTGCCAAAGGCTGTAGTGGGTACTACTCTAAATTTGTACATTTTTGTTGTATTTAGGGACTTGATCCATCAAATATTGTTATATTAACTATATATACTTTGATTAATACATTAAACACTTGATATTTTTACTAATTTGTGGTAAATAATGGTGCGGTATAATTTATTATGGTATGCATACACACACCACAATGAATACTCTTTATTACTTAAAAGTTTAAAATAAATAGTTTCAATTTTGAAAAAAATTCTTAAATTGAAGAGTTGGTCTTTTTTAACATCATGTAAACATAATTAAAATGGTAAATCACTGATTCATAATCCAAAAATATGTTAATTTAGAAAAATGCCTACCATGACCTATGGTAGAAAGTACTTATAATCTCACTACTAACATATAGATATATATATATAAATTAAATACGAGAACAAAGTTTTATTATTTATATTATATATTAAATATGAGTATAGAGTTTTAATATATATATAAAAAAAATTACTAAAACACTCATTTTACATTAAAATTACTATAAAATATTACTTAATGCGATATTTAAACTCATAAATTGTCATCTAAAATGCCCATTTACTTATTACAGAACCAAATGTCATTACGACACATGGTTCAAACTATCGGCCGATACCGAGTTAGAATAGGGGTGCCGAACCGCTATTATGAATTCGATATGATTAAATTCACGGTATTTCAAAATATCACCAATATTTTACCAAATCACACCGAGTCTATAATATTTTACTCTATATTGCACAAAAAAAGGTGATTAAAGTGACATAATTAAATAAAGTGACTAAAGTTAAAAAAAAAAAAAAGAGTTACTGCTTGTTGGACTTTGGAGACTTGGAGTGTAAATTGGCAACTATTGGAAAAAAAAATTGTTAATTTGTTCCAAAGTAATTTGTTAATCCTTAATTAAATAGGCAACTATTGAAAAAAAAATTGTTGATTTGTTCAATTGTTTCAAAGTAATTTGTTAATCTTTGCTTAATCAAATAATAGTGTTGTTACTTCCAGTAGTTATTATAGAAGTGATTGTAGAACGTCTTATGATGGATCTTCAAGTAGCAGCTATTATCAGGAATTTAAGTACTATCATCACTATGGTCAACTAATTTTTTCTGATTATGAATCATCTAGCCATCCCTCTCATCCTTACCCCACAAGTGCCTATTCACAACCTCCTTTATATCATCATTCTTCATCGCTGGAGTTCTTGAGTAATGATGATAATTATAATTCATATCATTATTATTAGCCTAACAGAACTTATATCCAAGATATTTGTACTTTATAAAATTGTATTTTTATATATTTATTAAATTATAATGTAATATTATATTACTAAATGCGACAAATGATAGTATTTTAATGTAAGCCATGTAATTTGTACTAAATAATATTATTATTCTTATCTAATTAATTTATTTTATTAATCTCATATTTAATAAATTTTTTATAATTTATTTTTTATAATTTTTTAAACCTCTTAAATAATGAACCGATTTGTATCATCAAAATTAAAATCAATACTAATATTTAAGTTGAAAATTAAGAGACCGAATTGACCTTCAAAACAGCGACTTTTAATCATGTTCCGACATTACATATTACACACTGTGCCGGTCGGCTGGTACATACAAATTTGTCTCTTTCCTTACCTTTGAATCTTCACGCGGTTGTTCTGTTGGTTAGAATTTAGTTTCCACAACCTCAAAAATCAGATCTTTATCCTTAACTCAATATTATTTAATTATTAAATCTAACGACTTGACAAATTGAATATTCACTTTTTTAGACAAACATCCACATCCACATATATGGATGTGATTTGTAGTTGAGTTCTATGTATGCTCTTGTTGCTTTCCTGATCAAGAACAATAATAATAAATATGCTCTGACTTTTCTGAAATTACGCGTTGGTTTGTGTCTTATTGAAGCTTCTCTATACTTTCCCTTCGATGTGTCTGTTTTTAGTTTTCTATATAAAACTGGGGGAACTTGGCAGTTTTTAGGTGAAGTGGGTTTTTTTTCTAAATTATTGGGGAATTTATTTGTTTCTTGTTTAGCTTGTTAGTCTGTGTTCTCTTACTTGCACTTTGATGGTACTGAAAAGAAGTTTTGCTGAGGGGTCTGGAGATGGTAGTGACGATTCGTGCCGCGAATCGAGACGCCGCCTTGCTACTTCCAAGTGGGTAGTCCATTTTTGGATGAGAGAAATGTTGAACACACAAAATATTCTACAAAAAGTTGATTAATAGGCACTGTCTTGTTTAAAATGACGTAGTTAGTGGTGAGTCCTAAATCAACGCATTAGTGCCAAGTGTATTTGTGTAGCAACTTTTTGTAGAGTATTTTTGTGTGTTTAGCGTTTTTTTTAGGATAAATATCGCTCCGCCTGTCCCAATTTAGAAGTTATTTTGTCTTAAAATCAGTATATTGAATCTTTAAAGAGTTGAATTTAGTTTTGGTATTGATTAATGTGGCCAGATAGCTACTCTTAATTTGGGACAATCATCAATTTTTACTTTTTGGGCACTATTTCTTTTGTTTGCTGATGTAGTTCCTTGATGTCTCAGCAGTGTTCTTGGAGATGTGATGAATCGAATTTCACTGCAGGAATTGGCGTCGAGGTTGGAACCCTTTTTGCGAAGAGTGGTAAGAAAATTTCTCCTACCCCGCCCCTTTTTTGTGTCATTTCATTTCATTGTCATGTACCATTTATGCAAAAGTGAAAACAAATAGAATTTATTTGTACCATGCTAATAATAGTATGCATACTTTTACCAATCTGTAATATTTTGATAACTCTGAAATGAAACCCACATTTTTTTCTAGCTTGGTTTGTTAGCGGTATGTGTAGATCCCGCTAGATTTTGATGCTAATTAGTTGTTTTCCAACAGCTTGCTTCTTACAGTTGTTATGATGTTCAAATTTAATGATTTAGTTCTGGTAAATGCTTTCAATTGTTTAAAGGTCATGCAACTTCGTTAATGGAATGTTCTTTAACTGCAAAATTCATTTCATTTTGCACGTGCCCGAATTGTAGATGTTTATTATAGAAGTTTGAAATTAAGAACAAGTAAAAGAAGAAAGGAAAAACCAGGGTTGTTTGACTCTTGACGTATGGTTTATGGTTGAATGAAATCTGGTTTTCAATATGTGATTGGAGTGACCGATCCCGACTTTAAATCACTTTTACTTTGTATTCATTATTCCTCGTCTCTGTGATAGATTCGAGATCACTCTTGATGTATGGTTTATGGTTGAATGAAATCTGATTTTAAATATGGGATTGGAGTGACCAATGCCGACTTTAAATCACTTGTACTTTGTATTCATTATTCCTCGTCTCTGTGATAGATTCGAGATCAGGTGGAACAGGCAATTCAGCCCCTTCGTCATTCATGTCAAAGGTAATTCCTTGCTACTATTTATTGGTTTTGCTATATTTCCTTCTGAAAATCGTACTGTGAGTTTATTTTTATTTTTGGTTTTTTAACTTTGAGCTTGAACATTAAGAGTCCCTTTGATTCAGAATTTAATACGTTTCACACAAAATAAAATGGTAAAAAGTATCTTCCGATCCCCATTTGACTTCTCGTGTATACGAAAATTATTTCTTCCCCATCTCAATGAGTGCATCGTTTGGTATGAATTTTTGTGCTTTATTGGAATCCAGGATTGGTAATTTCACATGTTTAGTTTGATATTTAGTAGAAATGTTGACATCCTATGATTTAAACTATTGATATGAATTACGAGACTTTATATGTGAATTTACTGGTTAGAATTCCTGGGCTTGAAAGAACAAAGACACAAACAAAAAGGGCACTTAAGTTTGTAGCTCGTTGCAGTGTATTCTTTTCAATTTTATCTTGAAATATCTATTGCTAATAGTATAAATTTGATATCATCTTCATTTTAGATCCTCACTTAACCAAATCGAGGCATCTGGAGAAACGGCATGGCAGTTGGAATTCCACAGTAGGCTACCCTCTACCTTCTTCACTGGCAGCAGGATAGAATCCGAGGAAAGCGAATCTATCAAAAATAGTTCTAATTGATGCTAGTTCGAAAAACATAATAACATCTGGACCATTATCCTCGATCAAAATAGAGATCGTGGCCCTTGATGGTGATTTTGGTGCTGATGATCGAGAAGATTGGACCGAGCAGGAATTTAATTCCAAAACTGTACGTGAAAGAGAAGGCAAAAGGCCATTGGTGACAGGGGAGATGGTAATTACCTTGAGAAACGGAGTTGGTTATTTTGGTGATCTAAGCTTTACGGATAATTCGAGCTGGACCAGAAGTCGGAAATTTAGGCTGGGAGCAAAAGTGCAAAGAACAGATTTAAGAATTAGAGAAGCTAGGAGTGAAGCTTTCGTAGTGAAAGATCATCGTGGAGAGTGTAAGTTTCTTTCTTTTCGAATCAATCTTTCTCTATATGCGATAAAAGCATCAACTCCTTATATATTGAAAGAAGTCAATATATATGGTAAAACTTATTTTAGCTTAATTTTTTCCTTTAAAATCCCCCTCCCCCAAGTTTCCATCTTCCATGGAAAAATCGTTACTTATCACAATTCCTAGGAACTTAATTCCTTTCTTTGTATATCAATCAATCACACATTACATTCGTGTATCATCTGCTCTGAACCAAGACACAATCTTATTATGAAACTGTAAAAAGTGTAATTGCAACCTCAATATTTCTAAAACTAATTAAGAAATTTTTTTTTGTTCAGCGTACAAGAAGCACCACCCTCCGTCATCTCATGATGAAGTATGGCGCTTGGAAAGGATAGCAAAAGACGGTAAATTCCACCAAAGGTTGGCAGAGAAGGGAATATCAAATGTAGAGGAGGTCCTTAAGTTGTACCACAGTGATCCTTCCAAACTACGCAACGTAAGAAAATTATTCTATATTTTCACTTTAAACAGAACTTATAATTAGCTAGGCAAAAAAATTTTGAACGAGACTGTTTAATCCTTTATCATTGAACTACAGATACTTGGTGGTGGGATCTCAAACAAAACATGGGAGAGTATCATCGATCATGCTAGTGCGTGTGTGTTGGATGATAAGTTGTACCTGTACTGTCCCAATGGAGAAACGGTCTCGCTCGTGTTCAATTCCGTCTACAAGGTTTTGGGAGCAGTCTTTGATGGTCAAAATTACTTGTGTCTCGATGAACTCAACGTTTTTCAGATGGTTTGTATTTCTATCCTCAAATTTACTTTGATTTCCTTGTTTTTTCCCCACAAAATTGTTCCAATATATCCATAATTAAATAAAGATCTACTATATATATATATATGCAAAATTTGCTCGACGAGTTTCTCAATTAAATGGATGTTAGTTTTGATTTTACCACACGGAAATGTCCCTTGTATTAAAACTCATGAAGTCTCCCTGTTTGGTTGACAGCATTTGGTGGATGATTTGAAGCGGAAGGCTTACAAAAATTTGAAAGAAATTGTACCTTTCGACGAGCCTTCAGTAGTTACCCCTCCAGTATTGCCGAGCATGCAAGCCAACCCTTTTAGCAGTACTCCTTTAGATCTGCTGAATTTTAACCTCCCCACTGAACAACAAGGTACATTTGCTATCTAGTTTCTTTTTCCTTCCCCTTTTCTGAGCGTGGTGAGTTGGATTGAGTAAATATTTGTTACAACAGTCAAAAAGATGATGTGGCTGCATAAAGGATTTACGTCGCTCGTCGAATTTTTGAAGCAAGGGCTAGGATTCCCCTTCATTTGAGGGGACTAGATATTTACAAAATAACCATTAATGTAATATGGACATTTGATTTCGTTATCATACGGTTTGTTCAGTATGTTGCATCACGTGATCGTTACAACGGTTGTCTCCGACATATTTCCACCTAACTGCGTTGGGGGATAGGGGCCGGTTTATGTGTATTCTTTACCATTAGTCCCTGTTTGGTTCAAAATAAAATCACTTCTACTTAGGTGAAAGCAATGTAATTTTCAACTTGCACAAGTGGAAAATTTTGAACAATGATTAAGTTTCACCCAGTTAAAAAATGCGTTTCACCCTTGAACCAAACAGGGCCCAGTTTATGTATGGAGGATCGCTTCTCAAATGCTGAGTCTCACATTCTTTATTGGACATCTCAAATTAAGAAGCTCTTTTCTTTTTTTGGACATAATCAATGACCAATTGACCGTTTATCACCATACTGAATAAGTTTTATTCTTGACAATTGATTATGTTGTATGTGCGCAAGTTACTAAACCCATATTTTGTGCAGATCAAGTGCAAATGCAGATGGGTTCAAACCATATGGCAACTTCACCACCATATACCTATGAAATCGATGACAGCGCTCCATTAGGTCTTTCTATGGCACAAAATTCTCACTCTATGCAAGCATTTTCTCCAACTTTAAGGAACAGTTTCATTGTGAGGGATTTTTGCTACGATACCTATGCTGGAGGAGGGTATAGTTCGGCTCCAATTGGATCCCTCGAATCAGTCGTAGTGAGTGGAAATCCTGCCGTAAATGACAGTTATCTGGCCGAAACATCAATATGGCAAGGGAATAGGTTTTCTTTTGGTCGAAACTATCAATCAGCTGATATTTTCCCCTCAAACATTGGTTTACGTTTGTCGGGGAGTGGAAGCCCTAAAGCTAGGTGGTGTAAGATTCGCGCTGCCTTTAAGTGGGGAATCTCGGTTAGGCGCGATGTGGCTGCCAAAAGAATGCTACTCCCAACTTGCATATGTAGATAAAGGAAAATGCTACTCCCAACTTGGCTTCTGCTAAAGCAACCGCAGCATGGTACGCTTGTACATTATGCTCTCATGATAGTACCTTGCTTTTGCAGTAGTCATTTTGCTGAAGCAGTAGAGTTACCTTTTCAAATGGGCTTGGTTAGTTTTGTCAAAAGTCAAAACTGGCCTCTCTCTCTCTCTCTCTCTCTCACCCTATCGGCTATCGCATCACTAGGTTGCCAAAAAGTGGTTCTCGTAAGTTGGTGTCACATAATTATATCGTGTAGGATAAAATATTTAGTACAACTGTTTTATGCGTCTTTTATCTATCCCAGCATGTGATGAAAGAGAAAAGTTGTCAACTTCGTAATTATGTTGTGTTAGTTTGGAGAAGGTATTCAATAGAAGCGTTGTATTTATAACAGCCTCTGTTCTCTCTCTTAAGACGTGATGAGAGAAGAAACATCGAGTCCATTTGCATATATACATTTGTGATATTGAATGTTTTCGAGTATTAGGGTGTAGCTGCAAAACAATGGCAGCACGTCTGTAGTTAGAATAATGTTGAACTCTTGTTGTGCAGTAGCCTTGGAAATTTAGGGGCAAGTTACTCCTAAATTGTAGCTTTTAGCTAATTAGTAGCTGGTAAATTTTCATTTGGAATGTTGTTTTTTTCCTTTTGCATCAAATGCAAAGTTGGTACACGTACATGATCAAATTGTTCGTTTTGAAGTTTGTAATATTTTTTCCCAATATGATTTCATTCTTTTATGTTATTTGTGATGAAAGTTTGTGATATTTGTTTCAGAATTTGAGTTCATTATGTTGTATTGTTTGCGATGAAAAATACTACGTCGGCCGAAATTAAGTGTTAAGTTTTGAAATTTACATATTTTTAAAAATAACAGTAGTTTCAATGGAATCAATCGTCAAGTATAAAATTTTATTATTTAATTTTTTTTGTGTTTTCTGTGATTAAAGTTTGTAATATTGTTTCCGCCTAATTTGTGAAGGGTGGTTATGGCGGAAAATTATGAAGTCTTCCATTTGACAACTCCATTTTTATTTTTATTTTGCTAACTACTGATTATATGATACCAAATTCTTAGTACTTATTTATGCCTTAATAATCTTGTCAACCATTATTGATTAAGATACTTTTTCACATTTTCCCATTCTCCTGTTTTATTCTTCAAATGTGTTTTTAGCTCAGTTGGCAAGCACTTAGCTTGGTGGCCTTCGAATTTTTAGTCTGTTGTCATCCTTCTTATCCTTATAATAAGAAGGTTTTTAGTTGGATCCATATGAATGTACGCCGATGTATCCATCTTTTATTGTGAATTTATATCTTGTATCCTTTCATTAAAGAGGCGGTTGTGTAAGAAGTATTGATCTTTTATTTTAGCTTCTATCATTGGATTGATTAATCATTTTGATTAAACAAATATCCAACTATTAGCGTAGTTTGACAAGGTAAATAAATAATTAATTAATCGGAGTATTATTTTTATTTTATTTTTATTTCAAGGAAAAAAATATCTTTTAAGTGTCAGGAAGTGGAGTTAAAGCATTGAGTATTGTTTTCTTAAAATGATATTGCTTTGTGCAGTGTTGTTGGCGCTCCACAAACGTACTCGTGCGCTCCACTTCTTTCTTTAATAATTTATCAACAAAGCTATTATTTATTATTTTTAGAGTTTTTAAAAGACTATAAATTTCACGTCAAAAAAATAAGTCCACCCAAAATAATACATAAAAACAGAAATTACTCTACCCATTATCAAATTCTAATATGAGTTCGGCTCATGGGCTCCACGTGACCAACCGCATCTATTGAAATTGTTTTACCATTTTGACTTCTAAAAGCATATTGTGAGAAACTCAAGCCTCTCTAGATTCTTCTAAAAATATCAAAAGACCAGTACGTATTCCTTTAATAGTTTTGTTGACCACCTCTATTGCCACAATTGAAAAAATAAAATCGTTTTCCAATTATGATTTTAGCTTATATTTGTAAATACAGTGAACTGTAGGGGTGTGCACAGTTCGATTAATTAAACTGTGCAATTTAACCGCCAACCGAACCGACCTGTCGGTTTTACTACAACGGTCAACCGAGCCAAACTGCTACACACCTAAAACCGGTCGGGGTCGGTTCGGTTATTGTCGGTTCGATTATTCGGTTATTGTCGGTTTTAGGCTTTAATTTGGGCCTATTTTGTATTGCTGGGCCATGACATTAAAATCAATTTTTAATAAATAACATTTTAGTTTATATATTTTTTATCTATTTAATATTTAACATATAATATATATATATATATAAAGAAATAAATTTAACCAACCAATAGTAGCGTGACACATGCTATTTCGGTTCGGTTCGGTTATTGCCGGTTTCGTAACTCCGCTAACCACCAACCGAACCGACCGCCATCGGTTTTCATTCTTTTCAACCAAACCGGACTGAAAACCTTAAATAACCGACTAAATCGGTTCGGTTTGGGCCGGTTTGGGCCGGTTCGGGCTGGTTTTTCGATTTTTCTGCACACCCCTAGTGAACTGCATGCACATACGTAATACGTATAATAAATCTAGTTTTATTGAAACTAAGCAAAGAGTACATGTTGAACATAATTTTAGATAATAATATTAACATTTCAAAATTATTTTTAGTGACACTTTATATAAATCTTATCGATCATGCTACAAACTAGTCCAATACAATCTAAGTTGATGTAATATTGTAATCCCATCTCCTGTTATGCTTTTGACTGAAATATATATCTAGTTTGGGCACGTAGGCCCCTTATTGTACAAAAACAAAATATGAATCTTTTGTGATATTTTTTGTTATTAAAAATAATTTTAAAATATACACTCGCGGTTTGTTTTTAACGGGGTGTTTAGATCAGCTTTCGCGTATTTTAATTAATTTTCGCTCGCAATTTGTAGTTGTCACTAGATAAATATTATTTTATACCACTAAGTCAAGAGGTTTGGTTAAAAAGAATTTATTCATTGAAGAGGAAGTTGGCCAGTTGCATTAAAAAAATTTCTGGTTGCATGCGAAGCCTTAACCTGTGATTTTATCGAGTCGTCTTTTCATGTGAAAGTCGTACGTTTGCGAACATTATTTACAATGTTTTGCAAATGGAAAATGCTTTTTTTTAATGTGTTCTCATGGTTTATTTTTATTGAGTGTATTATATAAATTATAAAAATATAATTTATATATTTATTCTATTTTATAAAAATACAATTTATATAGGAGTAATACATGACAGTAAAAATAAGTTGTAAAATTACCCAAAAAATATAAAATTACTTTTTGCTAGTAATTGCTTAAAATTTGGTTTCTCGCAAAGCAATCCAAATTAAAACAAAAACAAAAAACCAGTATATATTCTTTTATTGAAAAAGTATTTGCGTAAAAATTAATAATCATACTTTATTTTTCTTATTGTTAAATTGGCCTACCGTATTGATTAAAAGGAATATTCAACAATGTTGTAATTTGATAAGCCAAATAATTAACTAATTAATCAAGTGGTGTTGTTTTTGTTGTTTTCAAAATGAGAAGTCCGTACCTAGTTTAATCTTAAACTTTGCTAGAAATATTGTGGGAGCATCCGGTTTATCCGAAATTTCGAGAGCTAGCAATGATGATATATTTAATTAGTTGGTTATTTCTTTTGGCAAGTTGCATAAAGATTAATACGGACGGATGGAGGTAACTACTACGAGAATAAGTATTTGTTTAATATATAAAAGTATAGTCACAAATTACGAGCGAAAATTAATCGAAATATATGAAAGTTGGCTCAACAATTCGTGGAGAACCAAAATAATATTTATAAAAATATAAAGATATAATATGTTTTAATATTTGTTTTGTGCATCGAATTTAGTGCGTGTAGGCTTTATTTGATAATAAAGTTGAGAATGATAGCAAAAACAATTAAACTTCTTAAAAAAATTAAAAAATTAATTAAGTGATGTCGTGAGATGCTTACTGTATGTTTGGTGGATGTTTTTTTTCCCAAATTTTAAAAACTCAACTTAAAATCAATTTTATTTTTACACTTTCCAAAATTTATTTCACTTTACTTTCTTTCTCTAAAAAAACTTTTAAAACACCATAACTTTAAATCCAAAAATCAAAATTAAATACAAAATATATATTTAAAATCTAGTTGTCAAGATCTATAAAATAAGATCTATTGTGACTATTTTTTTATGAAATTTTTAGTTCGTTGAAAAAAATTCAAACAAAAACCAATTTCACTTTTCAACATACTTCCAAATTCTACCAAACACTATATCTTAAAAATTAAACTCAAAATATCAACCAAACATCACCTTACTATCTTATACTTAATTTTTTATTTTTTGTGAGTAAATATCTTTTATTTTCTTTTATTTTTTGTGAAAAGAATAAAGATCCCGCGAAAAGAAAAACAAAAACTTAGAGAACATCCTACCGGACAACTTAACTTATTTTTTCATTTACTTAAAAAAAAATTAAATTACTTTTATTATCTAACGGAACTATAGTATTATTCAAATTTAATACATCTTAAACTAGTAAAGTAATTTTTAAGTTAAGCGATACTATTAACAAAACAATTATCATTATTCACAAGATAATCTATAAATTTATAAACATATAATATAATTTTTTTAAATAATAATGTTGTCTATCAAATGCATAACAAAAAATCTCCAAACCCGACTTCTAACCTTACGGGACAAGCGACCTCCGACCCGAAAACCTAATCTATGTTCAAAAGTCCAACTGATGAATGGCATTAACGTAAATAAAAACATTCTTACGGTTACTTTAACCGAAGGAAATAAAATATCTGTTCCGTGTGTAAAATTCTCCAGTCTCTCGAACTTTCTGCACTCGCGTTAGACTGATATTTTTTTCTCTTTCCTCCTCATATTTGCCTTTTTAACCTCAAAAATCTTGCACTGTTCCATTCTCTCTCTATATAACACTCTGATTTTTTTTTTCTCTCTCTATATCTATCTCTCTGTTTCTCTATCAATCCATGGTGTAATGCCATTACACTCTATAGAAATTGAAGTTTACATAAATATACACATTATTCTGTAATTAATTATATATATATATATATATCAATTCGTCGATGGATCGAGAAGGAGGATCCAACGGATCGTCGTCTTGTTACTACTCTGTTCTAGGGATTCGTAAGGATGCCTCCTTCTCCGACGTTCGTTCAGCTTATCGCAAGCTTGCTCTAGTAATCTCTCTTTCTCTCTTTCTGCTCTCAAATTTGATTCAATTTGCTGTTATGTGCGAATTGCGTGTTGTTTTTGTTCAATTTGATTTGCTTCTTATTCAGTTTTGAATTTTATTTATGATTTGTATGATATGTGCTATATATTTGTGTAAATAGCGTGTTTTTGTTAATAATTTTATGGATTTTTTTTTCTTTGGTGTAGAAATGGCATCCGGACAGGTGGACGAAGAATCCGACGGTGGCCGGAGAAGCCAACCTGAGATTCCAGAAAATTCAGGAGGCTTACTCAGGTAGTATATATATTTATGAGTATATTTCTCACCGTTCGTATGGATTCGGACTTTTAGCAACAGTTTTACGAAGTTGAGTCTGCACGGACTGTTCTGTACGAGAATTTATATATATATATATATACACATACTTACACATGCAATGCGTGTGGTACATGTATGTATAAGATTTTTTAAGAAAATTTTAAAAAAAAATTAAGATAATTACGCTTAATCTTTAAATATAGAATGCTGGAAGGTGAAAGTTCGATTTTTATTTATAACAAATTTTTTATTAGTAAAAAGGTAAAATTTCAAGAATAAAATATGCATTTTAAAAGTTTAACGCAGATTGAAGTTCATCTTCAGCTTATATATAATATAATTTAATATAAAATAAAATAGATTATTATGTCGGAAGATTTGAGGGCTCGTTTGGTTCGAGCTTTAGTAATGGAATTGGCATTTTAGATGTCAGGAATCCTTTATTCTTGGCATTCTTTATTAGATTCCATTAATGCTCATTTGGTTGGAGTTTTAGGAATGAACTCGGCAAATTTTTTTAAAAATTTTTCTGGATTTTTTTTTCATGGGAAAAATATATTTATTTTTTTTTCATTTTCTGGGGAAAAATAAATTTTTTCATTTTCTGGGAAAAAAATGAATTTTTTCACTTTCTGGGGAAAAAATAATATTTTTAATTTTCATTTTCTGGGAAAAAAAATTTTCACTTTCTGGGAAAAAATTTTCATTTTCTGGGAAAATTTATTTTTTTTCATATTATGGAAAAAAAAATATTTTTTGAACAAAAAAAAAAGGATTCTTCAAATTGGGAATTCAAGATTCCTCCCAATTTTCCCAATTTATAAGATAATAGATTTTGACAAAATAAAAGAATTTAGGGTTCCAGGAATCTTCAAAAGCTCGAACCAAACTTTTTTTTCGAAAGTGTTTGATTATTGTTATTGTCTTATTGATCTGGTTTTGGCATTCAATTGACGGCGTTCGGTTACGGTTATTGATTTGCAGTGTTGTACGATAAGGGGAAGAGATCAATGTACGACGCTGGTGTTCTCGATCTCCTCGATGATGACGAAGTGCGTATTAAATTTATGTCCTCAAATTTAGAATCTATTCTTTATATATTCTTATTCTAATATACATAAATAAAAAATTTAATATGTGGTTGAGAGTTATAATAGTATCGATGATAAATTTTTTATCATAACATAATTAAAAGTATGTGTGGATTAAATTAGTAAAGTAAAAACATAACATAATTTCAATAACTTGAAATAACTTTTCGTTTTATATAATAATAATAACATTACTTTGAGGTCATATGTTAAGAAATCGTAAATAAAAATAAAATAAAATTGTGTAATAAGCATCAATATGACACTAATTAAGTCTTGCCCTTCTCATTTGTAGATTCTTAGAATGTACCTAATACCATAATTTAACATTTTAAATTTTTATACGTCATTTTCACTAATTACCTCTCTGCACCCCTAAAATTTGTTGTGTCAAAACAGGAAATGGGTGACTTCTTGCATGACTTGATGAACATGATGGACAAAAATGTTGGGGCAGAGGTATGTAACCTTCTAAGTTATTCAAGGTCATGTCTTTCTATAATATATGCTACACCTTGTAATTTATCTTACCGAATTTGGAGTAGGTCATGTCAATTTTTCTCAAACAATTATTCCATTCATATACGAAATGCTAAGAGTTTCCACGTTTATTTGTTTTGTGTGTTTGTGTTGTATTTAAAGTATATATTCGCTCTCTTAACGAAAAGATGATGATTCTTGTATTCGAGTCATGTCATTACGCGTCTACCTTATACACAGGTTTAATAAATTAGCATCGGTATGATCCGAATCGTGTTAATAATTTTATGGGGGCAGACCCAAATTGGGGCTAGTGAACCTACTTGGATTTCAAAAGTCTTTTGAGGTATGTATACCATTATACCAACCATTTTTCCATGGGCGATGCTAATGACATATCAGAACACTCTCTAATACTCTAACACTGACTCGGCTTTATTGCATCGAGATATGTACACATACTCGGCGCAATTATTTCGGTGCTATTTCATCAAGTAAATGAGATGGAGTGTTACCGAGTAAAGTGCCGTGTAATTAGTGTTGCCCTTTTTCATAGGTTGTTTCTGTAGGTTTCTAAATTGTGAGGTTCATTTTGTAATTATTTTGAAACTTTGAGATCTCTTTTTATAATTAATAGAAAAATCCGTAGATCAAAATTATTTGAAATTATGAAGTTGTGTTTGTCCCATACAGCCCCTAAGCTGATTTCTGATTGAGTCACGAACTTAAGAATTGATTTTGTGATGAATTGTTATATTTGAAAACATTGTTACTCATGTTTTTTATGTTTGCATCTTTCGCTTAATAGATGTTAGATATATTTTACTTATTTTTTTTAATTTTGATATTATTACTTGTAAGATTCACATGTAATTAAATATATATATATATATATATAAAATCTATTTATGAGTGAGTTATTCCCTCAACTGAACGATCGAACTTAAGGATTCTAGCCCCAAATCTGCAAAGGGCTTAATTCTCTCTTGTAATTCTCTTATATAATAGTGTAAATTGATTTAAAAGAAATTCATGTTTTTGTTGATTTTGAATCATCTTGTGATTTCATTTTATTTACTTTTTAAGAAAAAAAAATAAAAGTTTTAAGTCTCTTTTTTTTAATGAAAATAATTAAAAAATTCTTGTTTTACGTTATATTTGAATCTCTAGAATCTTGGTGAATCTAAGTGGGCGCCTTTATCTTTAGTTGTGATTTTTTTTTAATGTGGATTGGCAGGAAGAGAGTTTGGAGGATCTGCAAAGGACGTTTGTGGAAATGTTCGGTGCAGATTTGGCACAAAACTGTGTGGAGAATAAGAATCAGACAGCCAAGAGAAAGGCTCGTGACGTTGCGTCCACTGCTACTGCTAGTGTGCCAAAACGAAGCTCCAGCTCCTTTCGCTATTAGACTTGAGAACTCTCACTGGGGTCCATGCATACACCCTGTTATGTAATTGTGAGGGAGGGTAGTTGTGGGGTGGGGTGGAGTGGTGGGGGTGGGGGTGGGGGTGGGGTGGGGGTGGGGGTGGGGGCCGGGGTGGGGGAGGGGGAGGGGGCGGTTCCATCAATTGTTTATTGGGGGTAGTTTAGGTAATTTGGCCTTGTTCCTTAGACTTTTGAAGCTTTGTTGCTGTTTTGTTTAATAAAGTTTGCCTTGTTGTCTCTCGCACCTTATTCTTAATTTTATGTTATCTCCCTTATCATGGGGGGGGGGGGGGGGGGGGGGGGGGGGGGGGGGGGGGGGGGGGGGGGGGGGGGAAGACGGTTGGTTGAGTTTGGGATGGTTCTAGAAATAACATGAAAATATGAACAACGTGAGAGAATTGCAGAAATAATAGTGTTTCACACAATATTAAAAAAATTAATAGAACTTTTTTTGTTAAATTTTTATTAATTATTGGTGTGGGTAACATTTGTCCTTCTATTCAAAATATCTACTTTATCTTTTACTTAATTCCTTATTTGCTAGAAACTCTGCTTTGACCAAAAATAATAAGGGGCAATTAAAAAAAAGGGTTTATTAGAGAAAGATTTTCACACTAAAGTCAAGGAATAATTTTTTTTTAAATAAAGGGCCTATTTTTTATTTTATTGATAATATGACATGTGTCTTTTTTTTTCATTATAAAATGACATCCCAACCCTTAAAATAAACTAAAAAATACCAATATGCATTAAAATATGGACTGCAATATGAATTTTGCAGTCTATATTTCACTGCAATATGAACTTTGCACTCCATATTTCACTGCAATATGAACTTTGCAGTCCATATTTCACTGCAATGTGAACTTTGCAGTCCATATTTTTAGTGCAAAGTTCATATTGCAGTCCATAATTTACTGCAATGTGAACTTTGCAGTCCATATTTTTAGTGCAAAGTTCATATTGCAGTCCATATTTCACTGCAATATGAACTTTGCAGTCCATATTTTTTGTGCAAATTTTATAAAAAGGGGTAATTTAGGTAATACATAACATGTTTTTATTAATTAAATGATATTTAAATTTATTCAAATACATTCATTTAAAATATAAAACAAAATAGGCATCTTACACTAATTACCAATTAAAAATAGGCCCTTCATTCAAAAAAATATTATTCATTGAATTTTTGGTAAAAATCAATGTATAATAAGCCCTTCTACCTAATTTCTAGAAATAATAATCCCTTATTTGCTAGAAACTCTGCTTTGACCAAAAACAATAATCTATTCACACCTTAAATTCATCAATAGATTCTTTTCACACATACCAATTGTAAAATACACAATTACTCTATTTTTTTTCTCTCATTAATTACTTTTATCCGTTTTGGGCCAAAGCTACATTAACGACCGCAAATATATAACACATTAGTTTATCTTACTAAAATAATGTGGGATGAATAATTATACGTGTAGTCTGCTAGTATTTATTGTAACCAATTCGGGCATATACAACCACCCTTCTATAACACTAGTCATTACATTCCTCTTTTGGTGGTGTAAAAATTGGAATTTACTTTTACATAATTGATAACTCGCATGTATAAAATTGGTACATCATTATACTTAAATAGTACATCTCATATATAAAATTGGTACGCAATCATACTTAAATGGTACACGATCAAACTTAAATGGTACCTCCATTAACAAAATCCATGAACAAAATTAGTACATTGACTGTCGGTGATTGATATCTAAAATGTAAATTTAAAGATTTTCAAATCTAAAATATAGATCTTCAAATAAAAAGTGTATATCCAAAGATCTTCAAATCAAAAATGTAGATCCAAAGATCTTCAAATCTAAAATATAGATTTGAAAAAGATTAACAAAACGACAGTGAGACTGAGGTGCCAAAATATCCCCGCAGTATTGGATCCTCCTGCTAGAGAGAAGATAAGAAGAGAAATGGGATTTTTATTACTTTTGAAAGATAATGTTTTTATTAGATTTAGGGAGAGTAAATTCATCAGAGAAATGGGAGAGAAGAGGACTTTTACATGTGTGCTAGTCTTCAATGGAGGTAAAGGAAAGCCCTAGAAAGAGGAGGACACACATAAGGGCGTTGTGGTAATTTTGTAAGGGAAAGAAGGATAATTGTGCCAAAGTTAATAATGAATCATGTAACTTTTATAATTAGTTTGTGTAGATCGCTATACATATTGTAATTTAGCAAAAATATTTTCTTAATTTTGTAAATATTATATGAAATTCTATCATTCTGTAAAAGTTTCAAAGAACATTATCATAAAAACTTGGTACTTGTTCCCTTTGTAGAACAAAATTGAAACAAAGGTAGAATTATATATGGTTAATCTTGTAGTTATGTTGATCTTATAAAAATAATATAAATTTGATGTTTTTATTGTGTGTATATGCATGTATGTATGTATTTGCCTATTTGGATGGCAAGATTGTAATTGTGTAGTAGGTCTTCTCGTGTTTAATTGTGTTATTTTTGTGTTAACTGAAAATAACGAGACTTAAAACTATTTTTTTTTCTTTTTACTTTATTATTATTATTTATTTATTTTGTAATGTCTAATTACGAGAAAATGACAAGTTAAAAACACAAATCCTTACTTTTTATTATAGAAAAGTTAAAGGACAATACTATTATCAGAGACATAGTTACTTGTTAGAGCACTTTCTTATGTATATAACTAAAAACCCATGGTTTTTATTCTATTTTTGGTTTATACTAGGCCGTGTCTCGGTTAGCTTTCGCACATTTCGACTAATACTCTTTCGCAATTTAGATAATACTTACTGTTGGCCACATAATATTTTTATAACTATCATGATTTAACCTGGAAAGCTCCTAATCGATCCTATAATTAAACTCAGGGTGGTAACTATTGAAATTAAAGAAATAGCTCTTTACCATAAATAATTTTTTGATCCATGTGCATAAAAAATTGTTTCAATAATAGTATTGCCTTTTTTATATTAGAGATTCATTTTGGGGAAACACACTTAAAAGAAGGTGCATTTAACTTGGGCGGTATTATTTACACTTTTTAAATCTGTCACAAATACTCTCTTTTAAAATTTAACTAAAAACACATTTTAACACCGTCTTATTCATCACAAACACTTCCTCCATTATATGATATTAAGCGAGAATGTGTTAGTGATAATAAATTTATATCTTTTTTGAAATGATTAACGAATAAACACACATACGGGTTCAGAGACCCAACACGTTCCTTACTAAAACCAATAATTTTAGTAAGGCATGGAATTGGATATAAACCCACACACACACTCATCCACAATCGATATGGGATCCCGAAAGACCAGTCCACAATAATAAATTTATATTTAATTAGTGTTTATAACAAGAATGTATTTATGATAAATATAAAAATATAAATAATACCGCCCAGTATAAATAATACCTGGTGATTATACAATCTCTCAATAAACTACAGCTTCAAATCATATTTCACTTTATGTCTCAATCCCTATATGTCATTATCATATGCCAAATTTTTTTTGTTATATCATTCTTGTTATTATCATTATTATTATTTTGGTAGAAATCATTCTTATTTTCATAGAAAGAAAACTGAAATGATTGAATGAAGAATTGTGTCAATTTGCGTTACTCATCAGATCGACTAAAGCTGATTGACAGTCCAACCTTTTCATTTAATTTAAATTATTACAGTAGATTTTTCTTAGCAAAAAGAAATGAATTAAAAGGATTATTTATTCTAAAAATTAAGATAAAGTTTAGCTCCAAGGATTGAAATTGTATCAAAATTTGAAATTTATGGTTTATTTATCCAGTTTACTTTGTTTTTTTTTTCCTAAATATATGTAAGCAATAAGATTCGAATTCTCAGTGTAAATTGTATGTTTTCTTTTTGTATTAAACTGATAATCTTATTTTAACTGATATTTTAAAAATATATATATATATATATAATTAAATATTAAAATATATAATTTGTTTATATTGTGAAATTTGGTGCAATAATAATAATAAACTATCAATTAAACTATCTTAAGAAGAAAAAGTTGCAATCAATTCGAAATGGAAACTTTTAGATTGTGTTTAGTGATAAATATTTTCCATGTGAATAAGCTTAAAAATAATAAAATATAGTTGTTCCGTGCATCTGCATGATTGAATTACAGATACATCAAAATTCTAAAAGTGAAAAATGTTAGGGGTGTGTAAACTAGATAAACTCGTACCGATGGTACTATTTATTTAAAGGGGTTTATTGATTTAATTTCTCACGTTAATAGTGATATTTGAAAAAAAAAAATTTAAATAATTTTAAGGGGCAATTAAAAAAAATGGCTTATTAGAGAAAGATTTTCACACTAAGGCCAAGGAATAATTTTTTTTTAAATAAAGGGCCTATTTTTTATTTTATTGATAATATGACATGTGTCTTTTTTTTTCATTATAAAATGACATCCCAACCCTTAAAATAAACTAAAAAAATATCAATATGCATTAAAATATGGACTGCAATATGAACTTTGCAGTCTATATTTCACTGCAATATGAACTTTGCAGTCCATATTTCACTGCAATGTGAACTTTGCAGTCGATATTTTTAATCCAAAGTTCATATTGCAGTCCATATTTTACTGCAATGTGAACTTTGCAGTCCATATTTTTAGTGCAAAGTTCATATTGCAGTACATATTTCACTGCAATATGAACTTTGCAGTTCATATTTTATTGCAATATGAACTTTGCAGTCCATATTTTTTGTGAAAATTTCATTAAAAGGGGTAATTTAGGTAATACATAACATGTTTTTATTAATTAAATGATATTTAAATTTATTCAAATACATTCATTTAAAATATAAAACAAAATAGGCATCTTACACTAATTACCAATTAAAAATAGGCCCTTCATTCAAATTACCAATTAAAAATAGGCCCTTCATTCAAAAAAATATTATTCATTGGATTTTTGGTAAAAATCAATGTATAATAAGCCCTTCTACCTAATTTCTAGTAATTTTAATAACATGACTCCCTAAAACTTGACGCCCTTAACTTTTTATCTATTTTCAAATTTTTTTGACCAAAATACCCCTCTTTATCTTCTTCTTCTTCTTCTTCTTCTTCTTCTTCTTCTTCTTCTTCTTCTTCTTCTTCTCCATTTTAATTTAAACCCTAACTTAACCCCACAGTCGGCAACCATTTCCGACCACCACTAGTCCCCTCTCCTTCCCTCCCGTTGTCTTCTTATTTTCTTTGATCACCACCACCAAGACCCTTTTCCCCCACCCCTCGTCTTCTCCACCGCCCAAACCTCTGATCTATCACCATAATCAATCACCTTCATTTGATAACACCAGTTATACCGCCATAATCATCCAATGCATCTAGCAAAACATCCAATAAGAAAACCTACCTTTGATCACCATCATCATAATCATCAACTACCACCACTGGAACCTCAATTTAGCGGCACGATTTGCAGCAGCCACCGGTATAATATCAACAAGAGCAATTTTTGAGAAGTGGTTCAAAAGCTCACCTGCCTCTCCTGCTCACAAACGGTTCTCTACTCCACCACCGATACACCCACTCGAAATCAACACCCCCCATGGCCAATTGGATTCTACAGCTTCATCATAATGAATATGGAGGTGGAAAATCTCATTTTGATTTAGATTTTAGTTAGGTTTTAATTGGATCTCGATTTGGTATAATTTAGAAAGAGAATTTTAAAGTTTTTGAATTTGATATCAATGAAAAAAATTAGGATTTTAGTAGAAGGTAGAGAAAGAGAATAAGAAGAAGACAGGGAGGGAAGAAGAGGGGACTGTAGTGGTCGAAAATGGTTGCCGGCTGTGGGGTTAAGTTAGGGTTAGGGTTTAAGTTAAAATGGGGAAGAAGAAGATAGGGAGGGGTATTTTTGTCAAAAAAAAATAAAAATGGATGGAAAGTTAACAGCGTTAAGTTTTAGGGGGTTATGTCTAATTAAAATTATCTTGGGGGGGTTTCTCAAATTTTGCTGTTAGCGTGGAAGTTAAGTCAATAAATCCCTTATTTAAATATGTGCCGAGTTTTTAAAAATTTGTTTTAAATTTGTTTCATTAAGGGAATATTGTAAACCGTTAAATATTTATACGAAATTTTATTATAAACACTATGTTAAAAATAACTCGACCTCACCCACTTATTTTCAATATGTATATATCAAACTCCATGCTTAAAGTTAACCCACCAAGTTGCGTTGAATTTATAAGATATCATAAGCTGTATAATCTCCGTTTATGACCTACTTTTAACCACATGTGAAGGTTTTATTCATACATTGAAAATTCTTATTGATTACATGTGGTGTTATAAGGAAGTAGGAATTTGTTAACCCTCTTTTTAAGATGGTCATGGTGAACCTTACATTTAATTAGTAGTTATAATAAAATAATAATAAAAATAATATGGTGAGTCCCACACTTTTCATTGTGTTCACCAATCAAATGCAAGGGTCACCATGACTATATTTAAAGGAGGGTTAACAAAATCCTATTAAGGCGTGAAACAAATTGTCAAGCCTACTATAAAAGTATTTAAATAAAATTGTTATACTTTTTAGGTTGGATTAAATCAAATATATGATAAACCCAACCCATTTCAACCGCCATGAATCTGTGTAAGACTTTTGCATTGCCTATTTTACCCTTGTGGTCTCTTTTTTCATTAAAAAGTGTGCTTACAAGAGGTTTTGAACCTTAGACGTTTGATTATGTAATTTACTACTTAACCACTAGGTCATCTAACATCTTTGTTTTATATTTTAGTTTAAATTAGATATATTTAGGGATGGTGATGGATCGGCTTTGGCTAATACTAAACACGACCCATAGTTTCAACAGTGTGCCCCGAACCTGATGCAGATTTTATTTTTGAAACCCGAACCAACCCCACCCTGAATTTTTACTAAATCTATCCCAAATCAAATAGAAACATAAAATTCATCCTAATTTTAACTATATCTTTCCAAATCAACGATGCAAAAAAATAAATCGAGTAAAATTAAATTTATTTCAATAGTTTTTCACTCTATTTGAAAGAATTATAAAAATAAATTACATACAAAGAAAGGAGAATGAAATCAAATTTAGTTAGAGAGTATCGAGCGGAGGAGGGAGAGATTGAGTTAAGGCGTGTCGACATGCTACTATATAAATATTTATATATATGTATACAGGTAGGGTAAAGTAGGGTCAGGTTGGATTTTTTAGATGCAAAATCCAAACCCACCCATGAACCCGGGCCAGTCCGTTCTTTTTTTGATATCCAAACCCAACCCGAGGTCAAAAAAACCCACCCCATTAGGGTCAAGGCGGGTCGAAAACCTTGATAATTGGGTTTTATTATCATAAAGTTGTGTCAAACTTTTGAATTGCTTATTTTACCCCTGCGGTCTTTTTTTTCATTAAAAAATATGGTTGCAAAAGGGTTTGAACCTTGAACAAAGTAATTTGCTAATTAACCACTATACCACTTAACATTGTTTTTTTATATTTTAATTTTAACTAAATATATCTGAATAGCACACGCATCGCGTGTGCATGTGATCTAATATGTGATAAACCCAACCCAAACTCGTTTTGGATATATGTTGTTGAACTCCATATTTACCCCCAGTCCTAAAAAACTCACTTCAACTATAATTTATTAGAGTTCCAAAATCCCATCTCAAATCTGATTTGTAATGGGGATATCGTATATCATTTAATATTTATACCAAAATTTAATATAAGCTTCAATTTAAAGAACCCGACCCAATTTGTAGAATTATTGTTTTGAAAAACCTAAACACGCTTCTTTCCATCATGCATAGCTCAAACTCGGTACTCGAAGTTGATATATTCGATAATGTTGCAATTATAAGATACCATAAGACTTATAACATTTGTTTATAACATATATATATAATTACGCTTTAAGGTTTCATCGGCCAATACCTATGGACACCCCATTTTACAACCCTAGGAATAAGAGACTGATCGCACACCGACAAATAAAACATGGTAAGGAGAGAGAAGACCAATCGGTCTTCCGCGCCTATCAATCAGTCTTCACCCCATCCGATCGGTCTACATGCCCATTTAATCGGTCTTTACTGCACATGGATCGGTCTTAAGTCTTTAGTGATCAGTTATTGGGGCACTGACCTAAATTCATAGAAAGACCGATCGATCTTACCGTAGACCGGATCGGTCTTATCAGCTCATGGATCGATCATTGGCTTTAACGGATCGATCTTCAATGGGAAAAGCACAATCTCACACTATTTTAGCCAAATAGAGCAAATAAAAAAAGCAGAGACCTCCGAATGGAGAAGGCTCCTCCAAATGGAGGCAAAGGGCAGAGAGGAAGAAGAGGGGCCCAAAAAGATAGCAAAGGCTCAAAATCATAGATAGATAGATAGATAAAAATTAGTTCTAAAGATAGGAACACGTTGAAAAAGCGATGTATTCAAAATTCTTATACTAGTTTATAACACTTTACAATATCAATCGAAACAAAACAGCTTTGTCTTCAGAAACACGGTATTCTATTAATTCTTTTAATTCGTCTTTGAATATTGATTGCCCCGTGTGTATATAAACTGTATTAGTGGGAGTATTGTATATAATACTTATGAACTGTGTATATGTTAAATTAAATCGAAATTGGACCAAGAATGCTCGTATGACACAAAAATATAATTATGGACCGTAAATGCATTGATATGTTTTGATTCTGATCTTAAATTAACCCCTGCATGCTCCTTTGCTCAAAAATATGAAAATCAGTGCTCTGTGTAGAATGATCGATCGGTCTTTAGGGTGCCCGATCAGTCATTGTACCCCAAAAGGGTACAAAGACATAGATTTTATGGGTATTGTGAGAATCCCGATTGAGACCCCCCGATCAGGCACCTTAAAGACCGATCGGGGGGTCTCATCGGGATTCTCACAATACCCATAAAATCTATGTCAATTTTGTGTTGTATATATCGAATCGTGTAATAAATCGGCAAGTTTACTATAGGGGTATTTAAAGAAAAAAATATATATTTAGGTTGGATTGGATCAAACAAATTAACTCTATACTAACCTGATCCTAATCAAAACTCATGACATATATTTGTTGTAAAACCCATATTTTCCTAGGTTTCAAAAAAGTTATTTTATCCCCGATTTATTACGGAAATCCTAATCCATATAAAATATAGCGAACTTCAATATGTATGAGCCACTGGTTATAAAGAATCTGAGCCAATACATGAAGATATTGTTTTGAAAACTTGAATATGGCATATCGATCATATTGTAGTTTTGCGATATTATAATTTTATTTAATTAAAATTTATCATATTAAAACCAGGTCATAATGGTCAAATGGGTAAATCTAAAAAGATTTTTTTAAAAAAAATCAACCTTACAATTGTCTTTATTAATATAATTTCACCTAGTTAAATATGTCCGTAGCTACAACACTATAGATTTGAACACGTACAGGATTTTCGTTCTAGAAGATATACCTAAAAACTCGTCATAAACCTGACTTGTTAGTGAGATATATAACTTAAACCACTGAATATTTATACCAAAATTCAATATAAGCATACAGTGAAAAACAACTCGACCTAACTGGTACTGGTTTTGTTTTGAAAAACCTGAATCGGCTCCATTTAATATGCATGAGTTAGAACTCAATGCTAAACTATGATCCACCCTATAGCATTGTAATTATAAAATACCACAAAGGAATTTACAAAAATAATTGTTATATTTAAATTGGGTCGAATCGGGACAAAAATGTTAAATTTATGCGAACTTGAACCACTTGAAACTTGTACCGGATCTTTGTTGTTGAATTTATACTCGCCTTAGTTTGAAAAAAAATCAAATCCAACTTATTAAAGACGTTCTATTCAAGAACTAAAATGGATGAAAAACTAAGAAATATCTCAAGCCGACTGTCACATGGTCAAACTTTGTTTTACACAAGCCCGTAATCAATCATGTCGATCATGCCTTGGCTATAATTGATCATAGCCAACAAAAATGCAAACTCCCGAGAGCTTTAATTCCGTGATTGATCATGCTCTTACCAAGATCGATTATGGCTCTTATGATTTCACTAATTATTGCTTTCCAACATCAATTTCCACATAAGTAAGGCTAACACACGACTAATTACCACTACACTAAAAAGGCTAAATTATGACTATTAATTTTGCTACCTTTGTGTGACTGCCATTAGCAGTCATAAAGGTCGAATAGATATAATTTTGATTATTTATGACTATTTTTGACAGTGATAATTTTTTTTTATTTTATCATTGATTTGCTACTTCTTTTAACAGTTACAATTGAAATTGTGACTGTTTCTATCGGTAATAATTTACCCCAGTTGTTGTCCCAAGTTTATGAATGTTATAAGCAGTAATAACCTCTGAACAAAATGACGTAGTTGGATTCCTCATATATATATACATTTCTCACAAACCTTATTTCACTGTAATATAACTTTTGTAATCTCTCTAACTCTCCAACTAGATCTCACTCTCACATAGCCATGGACATCTCACAATTTTTTAAATTATGACTGTTTACAACAGTCATAATGTCCAAAATTATGGCCATTATAAGGCACTATTAGCTACAGTGACAAAGGTAAATTATGACAGTTTTTTACTGTCACAATAAAAATTGTCACAGTACTAATTTGACGGACAAAAATAGTCACAAAGGGCCTTTATAACAATTTTTGGCAGTCATAAATCACTGATTCTAGTGTAGTGTACTCAATTTAAATTACGGGGCATCACAATCTCTCCCATCAATAAAAATTTCGTCCTTAAAATTTTAGAAAGTATCCGAGAAAACCACTCATACTTATTCGACCATACAACAAATCGATAATTCTACCACTAAATGATTACAAAACCTCGCATTCTCAATTTCTATATGACTGTGAGAACCCGCGCTCCAGACACCCGGCCCCCGCGATGGCGATTCCTCTAATTTTTCGATTTTAATTTTCGAAAAATGGTTCGTTTTATTATAAGAAAAAAGGTGACGATTTGCAAAAGAATCAGAGTCGCCAGTTTATTTTACTAAACAAACAAAAGTCTGTGTAAAAGAGGAATATTTATGAATTAAACGACCTCTTAAACACAATTAATGCGAAACCAGTTGATTCAAAGGGTTCGGGGATTAAGTTACGAATTGGAAAGGTGTTAGGCACTCCAATTCGCCATTTCGGTCTCTAAGTAGGATATGCGTGAAATTATAATCGAACATTTGCATGTTAATTGATGTTATTGCGTATCGGTCCATAATTTTAGGAAAAAACGGGATTTTGGGGGTGGGAATGAAAACTATGTACTTCTTATTTCGCCATAGGATTTTAGAAATCAATTTGTGTGTGATTTGAAAAATGATTTTGATAATGATAGGTAGCAAAACAAGTGCTTTTTGAAAAAAATTAGGGCTTTTCGAAAGCTAATTCGATTTGGAATCGAATATCCGAAAATCCTCAAGATCCATTCGTCAATAGTGTACCACAGTTTAATAATTTAAACCAACATTGACGAATCCAGTACTCTCATATTGAATATTTACGTAAGCACTGCGATTTATAGATTAAATCGGATACAAACATGTATTGATTCTTTCGTACACCGAGACTGATAAAATCGTAATTTTATGACATTAAATGGTAAAAATATGTTTAAAATGATTTCAGCTCGTTCTACGCCTTCGGTTTTAAAAACGAGGTTTAAATATGAAATGTGGACTAATTTTGAGATAAACAGTAATTTTTACATGCAATTGATCAATTATAATTGATAAAATAATGACGGATAAGGAATTAAAGCCGAATTAATATAAAAAATACCTGAGAGCCTAAAAAATAGTATACTACTATTTTATAGCGTTGTTCCCGAAATTCCAGAGCAGACTGATACTTCAAATAGGTTTAGTGCAGGAGTATTTATAGCTATAGAATGATTAATGGGCCGGGCTAAAAATGTGTGTCTGCGGACAAAGGGCGTGTCCGTGGACACGGACAAAGGGCGTGTCTGTATCCACGTACAAGCCTCTGATTTATACGGGCAATGGTTTTTTTGCAATTTCGGCCAAAATAAACATCGTATTAATCTGATTTTTTAACATGTTATTACCCATGCTAAGACTTGCTTACTGTCCAAATTTTAGAATTTTTGGATATCGGGAAGGCCTCCGTTTGATTTTCCAAGCTGAATTCCCAGTTTTTCCAATTCCTGGAGATCCGACCGTCGGATCGAGCAGATTTTTTAATATGTTGTTCCCAGTAAAATTTTCTGACTCTCCACAAAATTTCATGATTTTAAGAGGTCGAAAAGTACCAAAACAAAAAATCGGCTGGGAGGGGTTTGTTCGCGGACAAGGAGCGTGTCCTTGTCCGCGGACAAGCCTCTAATTTACACGTGTGATAGTTTTTTTGTAATTTTGGCCAAAATAAATATCGGATTAATCTTATTTTTTAACATGTTGTTCCCCATGATATACCCTGTTTACTGACCAAATTTGAGCTCATTTGGACTTTGAGAAGGTCGTCTTTTGATTACCCGAATTAGATTCTCAGTTTTTTGAATTTCCGGAGATCCGACCGTCGGATTAAGCTGATTTTTGAGTATGTTGCTCCATGTAGAAATATCTAATAACCCTCAAAGTGTTAGGATGATCAAAAATGAGGAACTCTTCTTTTACAAGTTTCCAGGAGTTTTAACAGTTTTCGACTCCGGCGGCTTCTGGTAATTCTCGTAACTTCTTATCCGGGTGTCCTTTTGGCTTCCTTCTTTGACCTGTGTCACATGTATATGGTATGTGTGCATCTATAGATGCTTGTGCATGCATGTGTGCTCATTTTCTTAGAGTTCGAGATTCTTGCGAGGGTCGCAAAATGAGGTGTTCACAATGACTCACAAGAATACATAAGTTCCAAATCCAAATAATCCCAACCTTACTAATTTCAGTTCTACTTATCTGTGGGAACTCATTCACCGATCTAGACAAGATTATTAAGAATGAAATTTACTCTCCTTCTAGTTAGACTGATAAACCACTAAGCAATCTGAAGGTTATACACATTCATACTTATGTTACTCATTACACTAATGAGCATGGCCTAAAGATATTCAAATCCTACTAACTTTGTTAAAGTTCCACTATCTAGATATTTAACAAGTTATATGTCCAACATAGTATATACATAATACAAAAAATGTTTTCAATATAAATCTCCAATCCTCATATGGTCAATATAATTCTATGTATTCAGACCCTTGCAATAATCACCAAAAAGAAATTTATATATCATCTTCTAAAACTTATTCCCACCAAAACTGTATTATATTTTAATGACATCATGTGAGTTCCTCAAATTTATCTTTCCCTTTAAAAAGTATACCCGCACATATAACCATGTAAACCATGTACCCATTCACACATACACTACATAAGCTTATGTTACGGAAACATTTATATCTACAATTATTTAATAAGCAATGATTTAGAAAGTTTGATCACTATTTAGTATGGTTTACCCATATAACTTAAAGCACGACTTCAAATCTTTTTGTTCCATAATAACAATTCATTGAGACCAATAGAGAGAAGCTAATAACCTTGTCTTATATTCAACAACAATATGAACTAACAAGAATGTCTAATAAAAAAGATTATGACACCAAAACCTAGCTCAATCATTTCCTCTTCTCTAATTCACGACAAATCGACATTTAACATGTATTAACCGAAAGTCTTAATACAAGTTTCCTAAGGTTTGTCACTTTGTACAAAATTTTAAGTGTTCAAAATTAATCCACATATCAATAAGAGTTGGCTTATACCATTTATATCCATCTATCCATTAACACTTACTAAAATTAATCCCCTCACGGTCTGGTGCAATCAACGAAATAGAATTGACACAATTATTTCACTTAGATTTTTAAAACCAAACAATCCAACCTTCAAGATTACATCATGAATTAAATGTAATTCAACTGGTTACTAAAAGGGTTAACTTGCATGTCAACCACAATAAAGAATGGAATAAAAATTGTACAAAAGATACAAGGATTTTCCCCTGTTGTGATTATTAATAATAAATCACGCCACGGATCGTAATTCAAATAGTGGATATTAATAACTAGAGATAATATGGATGAGAAAAAGCAAGAAGATAGATAATAGAACACACAATATTCGACAAACGAATATTTCACTAATTCTTTGAAAACGATTACAAAATCTATCACAAGAATTATTGCACTCAAAACTCTCACAGAAGAAGAAAATCAACAGCCCTTTAACCTCTCTCTCACAACAAAATGAACTCTCCCACAAATCCACAGAAAGAAGAATATTTCTTATCTTATGCCTTAATCTATTGAATGATTCTATCTATATATAACAATATAATAGAGTTCATCCAATCTAGAATAAGGTAATAACAATCCTACGTAAATATGGAAACTATTAACAAGGTAATAGAGACCAAAATAAACAAAGAAACCAAGTTTGATAAGGAAACCTATTTTTCTGTCCAAGTGCAAAACGGATTTTGCACCTTTTTCGCGTAGGCGCAAAAAAGAGTGCAAAATCGTTTTTGCACTATTTTCGCGTGCAATCTTTACTTCTGTTTAGTGCAAATTCGATTTTGCACTTTTTCTGCAAGTTTGATTACAAGCCAAAAAATCCGATTTCCAACAAAACTCATCTTTTTCTTGGGTTTGGAACCGAGCAAAAAACACAACAATCACCACCTTTTGCGAAGGTAACAAAACCAACCGCTATCTTCTTCTTCTTCTTCGCCTTGATGACACATGAAATCTTCTTTTGTCTCACCCTTTATAAGGGCCACTCAACTGTGAGAATCCGCAAATGCGACCTCCCGGGTCTCGTCCCCGTTGGTGGTGGGGGTCCTGGGACGTCGGAACTGATTCCGTCGTTCCATTTGCTGGAGCGTTTTCATTTGATTCATATCAAGTGTCCCTACGTTCTATTTCTAGATGCAAGGGGGTTCATTCAGAGTCGCCAGTACGTTTTACGAGAAAACGGACAAAAAAGGTCGTGTAAGAGGAAAGGCTATAGACAAGCCTTTCTTTACACGTTTGTCTGCGAAACCGGGATTCTTATAGGGTTCGGAAACTATATTACGGTTTGGGAAGGTGTTAAGCACCCATTCCGCCCTTTCGGTCTCTAGTGGTCTTATATGTTTATTCTATGTTGAAAAACTTGGATGCTTTTACCGACAGTCTACTACTTTCTAAATGAAGAAAAACCCTAATTTGGGAAAACGGGGAAAGGGATGAAAACCTTTGTGTTCCGAGATCCGACGTTTTTGTATTTAAAAGATGTAAATGACAAATGACAAAAACCTTTTATTTTTGAAAGAGTGTTCCGTATTATTTCCTCAGATAATGACGGTTTTCTCGAGTTGTGATTATTCTGAAAAAGGTTCGGATCTTTATGTCGGGACTAATTCAATATGGAATTTGAACTCTTTGAGGAGAGTTTATCAGACACGTCGCAGTCTATGAAAAAGACAGGATATGTGGATTTTAATTCCTAGATAAGTCTTTATCGGTCCGGGGTTTTGAAAACACGGTTTATCCGGACGATAATGTACTTACTCTTCTAGTTTTAAAAGTAGTTTTATCAGGGCCTTTTGTTTTGAAAACGGTAGACTATTGGGAACTTGACAATAAGTTTATTCAAATAAAACGTGGACAGAATAACAGAAGTAAAACAAGTACACAGATATCTAATTTTAAATACTAGAAGGGACTTTCTTTACCTTCCCGACGAGAATAATAATAAGAAAGAAAATATAATACGGCAGAGGGATCTCTGGCGATAGTAATCTTCTCTTTCTTCAGATATTTCCGAGAAATCGATTCCAGAAACGGAACACGTCGAGTGTTAAAAATAGATTCGAGAATTCTTCAGAAATAAGATAATAGTAAAGAAATGCTTGACAAAAATCAGATCTAAAGCCCCAAATTCTCGGATTCTAATTGCCTCCTAGAACCCTTGGGGGTGTTGGCCTATTTATACTGCTCGGGAGAGATTGTCGCGCGACATTTCCTTAAAAAAGGAGAATGTCGCGCGACATATCTGTTTGTCGCGCGACAATCGGCTGAAGTGATGGGTCCTGACACTGTGATGTGTCAGAAAGTGGTTGGTCGGGTGCAGAGAGGGATTGTCGCGCGACATAGTGGGTTTGTCGCGCGACAAGCGGCTGAAGTGATGGGTCCTGACACTGTGATGTGTCAGAAAGTGGTTGGTCGGGTGCAGAGGGGTTCGTCGCGCGACAAGACATGATTGTCGCGCGACATATCAGGGATTGTCGCGCGACAATGTGATATGTCGTGCGACAATCTCTCTAAAAAATATGTTTGTTGGCCAACAAACCCACCTAGTGTAGTACCGGGTCCTCGGGTGGGTCCTGGACCCAAAATAGTAGTTCTCGGAGGTCGTTAGGGTTCTTGCGGGGGTCACGGATCGGGGTGTCTACAGACCCTCTCGACTCAAGCTCCTTGCTTGCAAGGAATTGAGGCGACTGGAAGAGACCATGATCCATGGCTCCCGCATGAACTCTATCGGAGTGTTTATGCAAAAAGTGCTTGTGAGTGCCTCCGGAGAGTGCTTCGTGTTTGGTTTTGCCTCCGGAGAGGGCTTTTGTTACCTCGTTGCCTCTTTCGAGGGCTTTGACTTGCTCCACTTGCCTCAGATGGGAGGACTACCATTGATCTTTTTTGCGCCTCAGGTGGGAGGACTACCATTGCGCCTCAGATGGGAGGACTACCGTTTGTGCCTCTCTGGGAGGGCTTCGCCTCAGGTGGGAGGACTACCGTTTGTGCCTCTCTGGGAGGGCTTCGCCTCAGGTGGGAGGACTACCGTTGTGCCTCTCTGGGAGGGCTTCGCCTCAGGTGGGAGGACTACCGTTGTGCCTCTCTGGGAGGGCTTCGCCTCAGGTGGGAGGACTACCGTTGTGCCTCTCTGGGAGGGCTTCGCCTCAGGTGGGAGGACTACCGTTGTGCCTCTCTGGGAGGGCTTCGCCTCAGGTGGGAGGACTACCATTGTGCCTCTCTGGGAGGGCTTCTATATCTGAAAGAAGAAGGAAAAAAAATGCCTCTGGGAGGGCTTTCATGAGTAACTCTTGCCTCTGGAGAGGGCTTGTGATTTTGTGTATTGCCTCCGGAGAGGGCTTGTGTTTGTGAATTTGCCTCTGGAGAGGGCTTGTGTTTGTGCATTGCCTCCGGAGAGGGCTTGTGTTGGTGAATTGCCTCTCTTAGACTGCTAGAGTGAGAGAGAGAGTAGATTTTTGCGAAGGTAAAAAGAGCTTCTCAGGGTCTATTCCGGATGTCCGTTTCCCCGTATCTTTCTGAACTTTACTCTCATGTTTTCCTCGGGTGAAGATGTTTCACTCAGAAGGCAGTTTTCGGATTTCTTCGCTCTCCGTAGAGTGATGGTCCGAGGTTTTCCAAATCATCTCTTCTGTATCGTGCTGAAAAGAAAATTTGTTTGAAAGTTCAATCTCTGATCTTTATTTTTTTCTTAGTTTTCTCTTTTGGTGGGCCCACATCGTTTTCTGTTTTTTCGATGCCCTTATTTCTCCCTCTTTTGGGAAAGACTTTTCCTGGCCCTCTCTGTTTTTGACCAGGAGTCCTTTTGTCCCTTTGTTGTGATCAGGAGCCTTACTCACCCAAAACGAAGCCCTGAGCCGGTTTTGGCCTAGCTGTCACTTTTGGTGTGGCTCTCCCTGTCACTCTGCATTTCTGTTTCTCTCGCTCGCTCTGGGCGCTCATACGGGTTCTTTCTCTTTTCTACTTTTTCAATTTTTTTCCATTCCCGTTTTATCGTGGCATTCTGCCTTTTCTCATTATTTGATGGTCTCGGTCCTTCTGTGAGATCAGAGACTACTTTTAATCGCGGCATTCTGTTTTCGCATTTTTTCGGAGAGATGATTTGGAAGTTTTCTCTTTGAACTTTTTATCATGGGTGTGCGGTTTTTAGCAATTTTCCGAAAACTGCTTCTCCGAAGTGCCTCTGCAGAAGATAAAATGAGACAGAGGTCAAAAAATCAGGGAAGAGGGGGGATTGTCGCGCGACACTTCGGTGCCTGGCTCTTTGTCGCGCGACAATGTGGCCATTTGTCGCGCGACAAACTGACCCACTATATAAACCCTTTGCTGAGCTCATTCCACCTCATTCTCTCCTTTCTCTTTCTCTCTCTAGCTCTCTTTTTCTCTCTTCTCTTCTCTCCCAAGCGCGGAAGCTCTGCCGTGTTTTTGACTTTTCCGACCTTTTCACATATATTCTACCTATATTGATGGACCCTACTCATCTCGACCGATTGGAGGGTGACCAGGAGGAGGTCACCTTTACTGACGCTCAGGGCGTTCTTCGCTGCAGCCCTCATCACGACGACTGGGCGGATTTGGACTGGTATGATGAGGATGGGATAGACCGCGGTCGGGCGGTGGTCTATCGGGATGCTATCCGAGCTGCTCCGGTCCCGGATGTCCCGTGGCTTTTGATGGAGCCCGTTTCTCACGAGATTCGTCGTCGATCTCTGGTATGTCTTCTTTCGTGCATTTATCTGTTCTGCTTCTTGTCATTTCCTGTATTCGTTTTAGATAGTGTTAGTATGCATGTCTGACTAGGAATAACGCCCGATTTTTAGCGAACACATACTTTTACCTGTGATACCTCTTAGTTTAGAAAAATACATAATGTACCCCCATAACTCTATAACTCTCATAATTACACCAAAGTACCCTCAGGTTTTGGAAAATTACATAATTTACCCTTATAACCCCTATAACTCTCATAATTACACCAAAGTACCCTCAGGTTTTGGAAATTACATAATTTACCCTTATAACCCCTATAACTCTCATAATTACACCAAAGTACCCTCAGGTTTTGGAAATTACATAATTTACCCTTATAACCCCATAACTCTCATAATTACACCAAAGTACCCTCAGGTTTTGGAAATTACATAATTTACCCTCATAACCCCATAACTCTCATAATTACACCAAGGTACCCTCAGGTTTTGGAAAATTACATAATTTACACCTATAGCCCTATAACTCTCATAATTACACCAAAGTACCCTCAGGTTTTGGAAATTTACCCTCATAACCCCATAACTCTCATAATTACACCAAAGTACCCTCAGGTTTTGGAAATTACATAATTTACCCTTATAACCCCATTACACCAAAGTACCCTCAGGTTTTGGAAAATTACATAATTTACACCTATAGCCCTATAACTCTCATAATTACACCAAAGTACCCTCAGGTTTTAGAAAATTACATAATTTACCCCTATAGCCCTATAACTCTCATAATTACACCAAAGTACCCTCAGGTTTTGGAAAATTACATAATTTACACCTATAGCCCTATAACTCTCATAATTACACCAAAGTACCCTCAGGTTTTAGAAAATTACATAATTTACACCTATAGCCCTATAACTCTCATAATTACACCAAAGTACCCTCATAACCCCATATTCGTTCCTTTGTCTGCAGTGGGTTGGCCGCGGTTGGGGTTCCCCCAACACTATATCTTCGGAGTGGCGACGGGCACCGGCCCCTATCCAGGAGTTGATTCTTGCGACTCCTTTTGGCTCCCTCTTCGACGCCCTCCCGGAGCGGGTTTCTAGGGCGACAGTTTTGGTGTCGGCATTGGCTTGCCACTGGTGGGATACTACTCATACTTTTCACTGGAGCTGGGGTGAGATGACGATGACACCCCTTGATCTTTTTGCTCTGACCGGGATTCCTTCAGGGGGGGTCCCTATTCAGATCGACGTTCCCCTGCGTCTGACAGCCGAGGGCATTGTTAGTTCATTAGGATGGTTCCCGGAGCGGCGGAGTTCTGGTGACACGATTCCTCGGGGCGTCTTGGTTACGCGTTTAGCCACAGAGAGGGCTCGGCTAGTCGCTTCAGGGGTTCCTATGACCCGTCAGGAGGCGCGTCAGTATGCCCGCGTCCTCCTTCTACTGACACTTCATGATCTATTCGAGGCTCGTGGTGGGGACACGGCTCATCTTTGGTGGTTGCCCTATCTTCGGGACTTTAGCCTCCTGTTTGACTACGACTGGGGAGGCTTCATTCTTGCAGTCCTTTACGATGCCATGGACCAGGTCTCTCGTCATTTAGCCCTGAACCTCAAGGGCTTTTCTTTGCTGTGGGAGGTACATTTTTTAGTCTTTCTGTCTTTGCTTCAGTTCTTTGCTCATTACTTGTTGATCATTGCTGATTTCTTCTATCTTTCCTTTTCAGAGCTGGTTTGTAGCTTATACCCGTCTGGGTCGCGCCCAGGTGGATCTCCTCGTTGAGAACGAGGACCAGTTCCCTTTTCTCCGTCGATTCATCGCGGGGAACTATAGGGCTCCCTATGTATACCGGACTCGGGAGACCGGAGCTGCTGCTGTTCATGATCTGCGGGAGGAGCAGGTAAAATATCTTTAGTTTTCTTGCTTTTCAATAGTCAGATAGAGTAGAATATATAAAATACTGAAATAAAATCTTATTCTCTTTTCAGATTGAGTGGGCCCCTTGGGGTGATCTGGGTCATCATTATGGGTATGGCCGTGCTCTGACCGCCTCGAGGACCAGGCGGCTTATCCGGGATGAGTACGGCCTTCTCTTCTACTTGGGTGAGAGGGTCATTCGTCAGCACACGCCATCCCAGTGGCCTCGTGTTCCATTGTTCCCTCCTGTTCTGATGAGGCGGACGGGCGAGATCGACCCGGTGACGGTGCAGGCTTTGGTTGACGGACTCGGCTTCCAGACGTTCGTCGAGGAGGGAGACTATGCTATTTTTGCTGCCCGTTACCTGATGAGGGAGCCGAAGGGGACTCGGGGACGGGTCTTCTATGAGAGGTATCGGGCATTGGGGGGTGATCCTCATTACATACGGGGACAGACCCATTTAGCTAGGGTGGTTCCGGGTCATCTGCCACCTGTCCCCGATCAGAGGGACAACATTCCGGATTCTGAGGATGAGGATCCTGAGGGAGAGAGGGATGTTCCTGCTGCGGCTGAGGGCGGTGGTCGGCCAGAGGGCGAGGGAGGTGATGCGACAGCCGTTCCGGAGCCGTCACCTCAGGCGACACCTGCGGGGGAGCAGCGTGCTGAGGGCTTCGAGTTTCCCACCGGCCCTTCCGCGTCTCCGGGGGGCCTTTTTGCTGCTGCTGAGGCTGCTGAGGGGAGAGCGGGATTTTCTGAGAGGTCCTGGGAGCCCGCGGACCTTGGGGCAGATTTTGATCAGTTTGGGCGGACTCCTCCCGCGGCGGCGACTACTCCTTCTAGTGGGGTACCTCCTTTGGGGGCGACGGCCATGGTGGATCCTCCGGGGGTCCGAACATATGCTACGTTGACCCCTCTACCGGCGACTGTCATGGGGCCTCCCGCCCGATCTCCGGGCTTTGGCGGCTCATCCTCTCGTCCACCCTTGTTCCCCATTCGTGAGGAGGGAGGGTCTTCTTCTGCAGCTGCTCCTGCGGGGTCATCTATTTCGTGGGTAGATCTACCTCCACTCCCCAGAGATATTTCTTATGTCGGCGCGGGCCTATGTCGATATTCTGTCCCGGAGTATCCCCTTCCCGAGGATACTTTTGATTTCTTGGGTGGTCGCTCTGATGATGAGGTATCTTCTTCAACTTCTCCTGATACTTTCCTGTTTATATCTATTTATTTTGACTGTGCTGACTCTCCTCTTATCTTATGTCTTTTCACAGAGAGTGGGTGTACGGGTGGCAGACCTACGGGCCTGGTATTCCCAGTATTTCTACAGCTGGAACCTGCTCCAGTACGTCGGTCGAGACCCTCCAGCATACATGCGCGACTATCAGAGGGCTATCGACGTCTCCTTACGGCCGGACGACCCCCTGACTTCCTCCCATGCCCGGACGGATTCTCGGAGGAGCAGTAGTCGGACTTCCAGGCGTTCCCGATCGTCGGTGATCCGTCCTACGGCACCGGTCCAGTCCACGGGGCCTTCTCAGGCGGCAGTTCCTTCTGTTCCCGGCGTCCCAGTTGTTGATCTTACCCCGAGGAGGGCTCGGGAGATAGTGGGAGCGTGTCAAAACGCGCCCGAGTAGATTAGTTTTCCCTTTCTGCACTAAGTCGTTAGTTTTGGACAGATGTGCTTAGACAGATATTTAAAAACTGTTCTTTTATTGGTTTTATAAAATATCTTTATCTGTGTTTGATTATATTTTATTCTGTCTGTGCAAGATATATACACATATATATATAAGAGTCGGTAATTTAAAAGTCATACCTTGTAGTGTAGTGATACTTATGTTTCCTGCAAAAAAGAACAAAGTGAGAACAGAAAGGCATCCAGAAGTGATTCTTTTGGCAAAAATGACCATTATGTATAAGGAAACAAGTAGGGTGCCCCCCAGATGGGTTTGTCGCGCGACAATCCCTCCTGGTCATGGGTTTGTCGCGCGACACTTCCCCCTGAAAATGGGTTTGTCGCGCGACAAACAGGTACAGGACCCTCTTTTTTGCTATAAATACACCCATCTTCCTTCCTTCATCCACGCCTCTCCAAAATGTCTTCCTACCGTACCAACTCTGATTTTTCTTATGTTAAAGCTCGAGATGCTCTGATATCTTCTGAAAATGGTTTGAACTTTGGTGCATTCAGTCCTTTGGCGGGCTGGTGCCATCGTCCTGTAGATTTCTCCTTTCTTTTAGGTGCCTTGTATTTCTGGAGTCCTGCGGACCATCTCTTCCGTTTTGGACTAGATGAGCTCTGCCCAACCTATGAGGAGTTCTCCTGGCTGTTACGTTCTGACGTTCGTCTCCCGATGGCAGTTCCTATAGAAGGAATCGGTCCCCGCGACATGCTAATTGCTCTGTTAGCCATTCCCCAAGCGGCCTGCGATGGTTTCATTGTCGACGGTCTCCTTGACCTCCACAAAATGGTGAGGTTCTTTCATCGTTATGAAGATAGGGCCTCTTACGGCGTGGGGCGTACTGCAGCGGCCCTGATTTGCCTGGTTTCTGATATGCTGCTGGTGACAGGTTCTTCCCGTGTTGATCCGACTATCTTGAGTCTGATTTACCAGGCTAGAAATGGGGAGTCTATAGTGCCGATCATTCTTGCAGAGACCTTGAATGGTCTTGATGATGTTCAACGGGGGGCCTCGCCCTTCTTCCGGGGGAGCCCGCGTCTGCTATACATGTGGCTGCTAGAGCGCTTTCGATCGGTGGGTTTCAGCGGAGTTCGGCTCGACAATCCGACTCATTTCTTCCATCGGCCTCTCTTTGGTGCTTTGACCATGTCTTCCTCTGATTGGACGGTGTGGTTTTCGGAGAACTTTCGGGCTATCCGGTGGAACATTCCTTGGTGGAAGCTGAGGGCGATGGTACTTAGTACTGGGGGTCAGAACTACGTTCGGCTCCGCGGGCTCTGGTTTACTTCCTTTTACCTCCCTGGGCGTCTTCTTCGGCAGTTTAACATTCCTCAGGAGGTTCCCCTTGGTCTGAACAACTTCTCTTCTGAGTCTAAATTTGTGACCCCACATGTTTCTTTATTGGTAGAGAGGATGTGGCGTGCTCGACTGACTCGTCAGTTTAACTATGCCCGTTTTGGTATTTCCAGGCCCCTCCGGGCTGACATTATCCGCTATTGCTGGCAATCTCTAGAAGGAGAGCTGATTGATGACCCCTTTCAAATGGAGTGGTTCCGATTCATGGATTCTGAGCCTACAGAGGATGGCATTGTCTTTGCGTACCAGATTTTGGATGAGGCTCGAATTGATTTGGCCGCTGAGGACCCAGTGTGGCCAACCCCTAGGGATTAGTTTCTTCTTTGTATGCTGTACTTCCTTTGTAACTCTCGGTGTTCTGAACCACCTCTTTAATAATATATGAAGGGACTTTTTATGAGAAATAAATTTCTTTACAAAGCTTTAAACCGGGCCTGAAGTCACTTCTCAGGTTGCCTACGTTCCCCCCTTTTTGATTTTTTCCAGAAAATACAATATTCGAGTTGGGGCTCAGGTTTACGTAGTTCTTATACATGTCGTGCTTATTGATAATACTTCTTCAGTCGGTCCATGTTGACTGGTGAATGTAGTAACTGCCCGTCTAGGTCAGTGAGTATAGCGGCGCCCCCTGTATTGATTTCTTTGACGATATACGGCCCTGTCCACTTCTGCCCGAACTTTCCCCTCGGATCTCTGGCTGGCTCTCGAATTTCTTTCAACACGATGTCATTTTCAGTGATACCCCGAGTCCTCACTCTCTGGTTAAATGCTCGAGCGATTCTCTTCTGATATCCTTGATGGTGGTATGCGGCTTTCAATCTTTTCTCATCTAGTAAGGCTAGCTCGTTATAACGTGCCTGGACCCACTCCAGTTCATTGACCTGATTCTCTAGCATTACTCTGAGGGAAGGGACCTCTAACTCGACAGGGAGGACTGCTTCCATCCCGTATGTAAGCGAGAACGGGGTTGCCCCGGTAGAGACCCTTTCGGTGGTGCGGTATCCCCACAATGCATATGGTAATTTCTCCGGCCAGTCCCGGCAGGTGTCGGTCATCTTGCTTAGGATATTCTTCAAATTCTTGTTGGCGGCTTCAACTGCCCCATTGGTTTGTGGTCTATATGGCGAAGATTTGTGTCGGGTGATACCGTATTCCTCCATGACTGTATTAGCTTCTCCTTCGAAGTGGGTGCCGTTATCTGAGATGATCTCGTGTGGGACCCCATATCGGCAGACAATATTCCTTTTGATGAATCGGGCAACTTTCCTGGCATCCAGGGTTTGGTAAGATTCGGCTTCCACCCATTTGGTGAAGTAGTCGATGGCTACTAGTATGAATTCATGGCCGTTGCTGGCTTTGGGTGAGACTTTCCCAATGACGTCAATTCCCCAGGCTGAAAAAGGCCAGGGAGCAGTCATGTTGTACAACTCTTTTGGAGGAAGCTTCTGGGACTTAGCATAAATTTGGCATTTGTGACAACGGCGTACATGATCAGCGCAGTCAGTTTGTAGGGTAGACCAGAAATACCCTTGCCTGATGATCTTGCGGGCAAGCGTATGCCCGCTCATATGAGGTCCGCAATCGCCCCCATGTATCTGATCCATCATTCTAACTGATTCTTCTTCGGTGAGACATTGAAGATGAGTCCCGTCGTAGTTCCTCTTATATAATCTTCCGGCACAGAGTATGAATCCTGATGCTAGTCTCCTGAGTGTGACCCGTGTTCTCTTGTCTGCTTTCTCGGGATACTGATGGTTCTTCAGCAGGTTCCAGATATCATAAAACCAAACGGTTGAGTCACCGTCTTTTTCAATTTCCACCTCAAGGGTCATGCAGTGCGCGGGTCCTGATTTCTTTTGTACCGTGAGGGTTATTTCTTCCATCCCCTCCGGAATATCGATCATAGATGCCAGGGTTGCCAATGCGTCAGCAAAACTGTTCTGGGACCTGGGGATATAGTAAAACTCCACACGCTCGAACCTTCCTGCGACTTCTTCTAGTCGGGCGAGGTAAGGGACCAATTTCTCATCTCTGATCTTCCATTCCTTCAGAACTTGATGGACCACTAGTGCTGAATCTCCGTATACCTGTATCCTCCTTATACCCTTTTGAAAAGCGATCTCTAACCCGAGTATGCAGGCTTCATATTCGGCCATATTGTTGGTGCAGAAGAAGTCCAGTCGATATGATACCGGGGAGTGAGTTTGGTCTGGAGAGACTAACAGGATGCCTATCCCGTTTCCGTTCCGATTGGCGGCCCCGTCAAAGTACAACCTCCAGTCTTCATTGATCTCGACGTTCATGATGGTTTCGTCCGGGAATTCGGCTTCTTCTATCATGTCTCCCAATATCGGATTGTGGGCCAGGTAATCAGCTATGATCTTGCCTTTGACTGCCTTCTGGGTCATGTAGGTGATGTCGAATTCGGAGAGTAGAAATAACCATTTTGCCATTCGATTCGAGAGAGCCGGTTTCTCGAAGAGGTATTTCAACGGATCAATCCGTGATGCCAGGATGACTGGAAAAACTAGCATGTAGTGCCGTAGTTTCTGTGTTACCCAGACGAGAGCGGTACACGATTTTTCCAATGGTGTGTAGTTTATCTCAAATGGGGATAGCTTTTTGCTGAGGAAATAGATGGCCTGCTCCTTCCGGGTATCGGTGAGGTGTTGGGCTAGCATTGCTCCTGCGGCTGAATCAGTGACGGTTAGGTACAGAATTAGTGGTAGTCCGGTCTGAGGCGGGGCTAACACTGGGGGCTTGGAGAGGTAATCTTTGATTTTGTCAAAAGCCTCCTGGCATTGATCGTTCCATTCTCCTGTTGAAGACTTCCTCAGGAGTTTGAAGATGGGTTCGCACTTTTGAGTGAGCTGAGAGATAAACCTACTGATGTACTGCAGATTACCCAAAAAACCCCGGATTTCTCTCTCGGTACGAGGCTCGGGCATGTCTTGGATAGCTTGAACTTTAGCGGGGTCCACCTCGATTCCTTTCTTACTGACGACATATCCCAGGAGTTTTCCTTTGGTTACCCCGAACACACATTTCTGCGGATTGAGTCTCATCTGATACTGGCGGAGCCGATCAAAGAAGGCTCGCAAGGCTGGCACGTGGCCTTCCCTCTCTTTTGACTTGATTATCATGTCGTCTACATACACCTCTACTTCTTTGTGAATCATGTCGTGAAAGATAGCCGTAGCTGCCCTCTGATATGTTGCCCCGGCGTTCTTCAGCCCAAACGGCATAACGGTGTAGCAGTATGTTCCCCATGGTGTGATAAATGCTGTTTTCTCCTGGTGATCCGGGTGCATCTTGATCTGGTTATATCCGGCAAAACCATCCACAAATGACTTCAGGGCGTGGTTGGCAGTATTATCTACTATCAAATCGATGTTGGGCAATGGAAAATCGTCCTTTGGACAAGCTTTATTGAGATCCCGGTAATCCACACACATGCGGACTTTCCCGTTAGCCTTTGGAACAGGCACGATGTTGGCTAACCACGAGGGGTACTCGATCACCCGTAAGAATCCCACACTCAGTTGTTTCATTACTTCTTCTTTCACTTTCAAGGACCATTCTGGCGTAAGTTTCCTCAGCTTCTGTTTGACGGGCCTAAGTTCTGGATTGGTGTGTATTTCGTGCATGACTATCTGACTGTTCAAACCCGGCATATCTGCATAAGACCAGGCGAAGACATCCACATACTCTTTCAGAGTTTGTGTGAATTCTTCTCTCTCTGTCCCACTTAGGCTTGCCCCAATGCGGACCTCTTTTCTTTCCTCCTCTGTTCCGAGGTTAATCACAAGAGTGTCTCCTTCCTCGCTTTGTATACGTTGCTCCTCCCGTTCAGGGTGTTCGTTCATTCTTTCCAATTCCATATAAGCAATTACAGAATTAAAAATAACAGGATAACGCAAAATAGACTCTTCTTTATTGATACTAGTATTTACAGGTACAAGTTTAAAAAGTTCATTTAGGAGTGACTCCTTCCTATCCTTACCCTCACTCTTATCTCTCACCCTTACAATTTCGCTCTTTTCCCTTTCCCCTTGGTAGTCTGGATCAGCGTATATCAAGTGTACAGGGTCGTCTCCTGGCTCATCATCTCCCAGAGCCATGATGTCGAAGAGATCTCCGATCATTTCTTCCTCTTCGCCTTTCATGTCTTCACTTTCTTCCTTCGGCCCGATTGTCAACTTGGTAGCGAAGCTGTGTACGGTGTTTTCTTTGATATATAGGTCCTCTTCATAGAAGATTTCCCACCCAGGAAGGTTCTCTCCGTCGCTGTTTCTCCAAGGCTCCTGGAAGCCGCAAAAGGGGAAGTCCTCTCCTTCTTTGACAAAGAACCCGTTCAGAGAGCTGAAACTCGGATACTGATGCCCTCGACCCCTTTTTTGTTGATCGTCCTCTTCAGTGTGTTGGTACCCCAAACCTTCCCTCTCGTACCTTGCTACTGGTTCCAATGCTTGAAGTAGTCCTGGTTGTCCCATTCCCAGACCGGCTCCAGGCAAGTATTTCATCATTCTCAACATATTTGTAATCTTGGTGCTGAGACCGGGGATATTGTCAGGGGGAAGATACCTGATTGTCTGGGTGCTAAGAGTTTGCACTTGAGGCTCGTAAGAAAAGCCTCCTAACTGTATGCTCTGGCTCCCGATTCCCAAAACTGGTAACTCCATATCCGCCAAGGTCCTTTCAGGATCTCCTTGGATGGTAATTATGTTCCCTTCAAACGGTATCTTGATCTTTTGGTGCAAGGAGGAGGGGAGTGCTCCTATGTCGTGTAGCCATGCTCTTCCCAACAGTAGGTTAAAACTGGAAGGAATGTCTATGATTTGAAAGTCGGCCGGGAAGCTTCCGGGACCAACCATGAGATCAAGTTCCAGAGACCCCAGAACGGCCCTCCTGGTATTATCATAGGCCCTGACGGTTACAGCGGATGGTGAGAGCTCTGAATCTGAGATACCCAAGCATCTGGCAGTCTTTAGGGGGCAGACATTTATGGTCGACCCATTGTCGATGAGAACTTGTGGCAAGATCTTTCCTCGGGTTCGGACGGTGATATGGAGAGCCAGGCTGTGTTTTCTCCCCAACGGAGACAAGTCTTCATCTGAAAATGACAGACTTCTTTGGACTGTGAGTGACCCGATCATGTTTGGCAGTTGTTCGGGCGTGGAGTCCGGCGATATGACAGCCTCATCCAGGAGTTTAATGAAAGCGGTCCTGTGAGGTTTGGAGGCAACCAAGAGGCCCCAAATGGTGATGTGTGCCTGGGTTTTCTTCAACTGTTCCAGTACTCGGTCTTCTCCTACTTCTTTTGGAGGCGGTGATTTTTCGGCATCCATCGGTGGTGGCTGGTATACCTTTCCTGAGCGGGTAATCTGTTGTATCCAAAGGGATGTTGGGTCTGATCCCTCTGAAGTTTCTGACGACTCTGGCTCTGCCGACCAACTAAAAGTCCCGGGGGAGGTTTCTGTCATACAGATTGTCTCCTTATGAGGGGGGCGGGGTTTCCATGGTTGTTTTTTCTTGTCCTGGGTCCATCCTATCCCAGCTTTCCCAGGATTGGTTTTGATGGTGAGGGGTTGCGAGATCCCCTGATTTGTCTTTCCTAAGCCCTGCCCAGGTAGGAAGTTCATCTTGGCCATCCATTGGTCAATTATTGGGTTGAGGCCTGGGGCAACTTGTGCTTTTGCCGATAGCATAACGGGTGCCTTATAGGCTGAATCGTCCCGAATGAGTCCTACGGGATCAAAGCCTTCATCAGTGGTTAAGGCGTTAATTCCTGCAGGTGGAGCATGATTGGGGAGGGGGTTGTTGGTAACATTGGGCCCGCCGGGTGCGGGGATGGTTCCGGCTTCAATGAGGTCCTGAATACGATGGCGGAGAGCTAAACAACGTTCCGTGTCATGGCCTGCCGCCTGATGGTACGCACAGTTCTCATTCATTCTCCAAGTGTTGGGAATAGGATTTGGTGGAGGGCGTGGGTTGAGTGGGGTGACTAGTCCGGCCTTTTGGAGTAGTTCCAGGCTTTTGACCAGAGTAGTGGGGAGGGTGCAGAAATTTCTCCTTTTCTTGACCTCGGTGTTTGAAGAGTCTCCTTGCGTAGGCCAACTCATTGGGGGGACCTGCGGTGACTGCTGAAATGGGTTTTGTTGATATGGGTACGAGCTTAGTTGGTTTACGGCTGGAGTGGCCGTCTTTCTTCCAGTGTAAGAGGCCTTCTTGGTATCCGTGTCCGCCTTTCTGGCCAATTCTTCCTCTACCTGTGACCCCATACTCAACAGGGCTCTGAAGTGTGGGAATACATGCTTTCCCATGCAGTTCAATACAGCTGGAGTAAAATTCTTCTGTATGATTTCTAACTGCTCTTCTTCGTCGGGCCGTTTGGACATTTGGGATGCCATTTCCCTCCAGCGGGTGACAAAGTCGCTGAAGCTTTCTTTCTCGCCTTGCTTGGCCATTTCCAGGTGTTTACGGGTAATTTCCAAATTCTCGTTGGACCCGTACTTGGTCATGAATTCTTTGACGATATCCCCCCAAGTTTTCGTGTGGTGTTTCTCTAGGTCGAAGAACCATCTCAGGGCTGCCCCCGTGAGAGTCATGTGAAAAGCCTGAGCCAGCTCCGGCTCTCCACAGCCGGACACTTGCATGGATCTGATGTAGGATTGGAGATGGGTTTTGGGGGGTGTAGTACCAGTGAATTTGGTGATAGAGGGGAGCTTAAATCCTTGAGGTAGTCTGGCTTCTGGGTAGAGGGAAAAGGCGTTCATGTCTGTGATCTCGTCTGCCCCTTTCATCAGAGAAACACCTCTTTGCAGAACCTTCATCTGCTCTTTCAATTTCTTCATTTCTTCGCTCTCTCTTGACACCTCATCGGGCTGTTCCCGGGCTATCATCGATTCTGCGTATACTGCCCGGAGTCGGTTGATGTCTGGGTACTCATTGGGAGGGGCTATTGGGGCTGGTGGAATAGGTCTTGCGGGGACTTGTGGCCATGGTTGATATTGGGGATCGAGGCCTTGCTGAGGTTGTGGCCAGACGATGGGTGGCTCTTGTTGTTGGTATGTGGGGCCTGAATCCGGGGCCCATTGGTTCTGATTGTTGGGGTCGGTTTGAACGGGACCGGCCATGTTGGGGCCCGTTTGGGGTGGATTGGTTCCTTGGATTGGGGGAAGTACTTGTGAAGATTGCCCTTGATTCGGATCTCGATTCGGTGGTAGTTGCTCAAACCCGGGTGGTGCGGTCCGTTCGGCTGACAACTCTTCCATTCGAATCCGGGTGTTCTGTTGCTCACTTGTGAGGCTTGCCAAATTCATGCTGACGGTCATCAACAAACGGTGCATCTCTGCTAAAGTCGGTTGAACTGCAGACGCCTCGGCTAGGCTCTGATTTGTCTCCTGATTCTCTCGTCCATCGGCCATTTCAGGTATGCTTGGTCTTACTAGTCTTCCGGTATGATCTCGACCGGCCCAACCTTCCAGACTGACGCCGCTTTATGGCTGTAGACGAAACCACGTGGCGAAGATGAAGGGAGACTATGATGTGACTCGATTTTTGCCAAAAGAATCACTAAAAATGGTCGAGAGAAAACCTCGGAAAATAGGTGTGGTAAAGTAAGCCGTAAAGTGGTACATCCCCTACAGCTGTATGACAAGTGTTTTAACTGACTCAATCTTAGATGCAGCGCAGGTGTTCGAACGGTTAAGGCTTCAGGCTCCCTCCTTTTTGGCAAGACCTTGCGATATACCCCAAGGGCGGGTACGTGCAAGAATCTTTTGATATACTTCCCGGGTACGTGAGTGTTCTCGTCACTCGATATACCTCGGGGGCGTACTTGGCCAAGGAGAGTGGAAGTAAATGCTTTCGGTTTATGTTGGCCCAAGCAAGCCAACTCCCTACTCACTTATAATACTTCCGAGGGTTTGGGGTAAATTCACACTCGTAGAACCAATGCATGATTTGTGATAGTGCGTGTAAAGTTCGAAAGGTTGGTTTCACAAATATCATTATCTTTATTACGTCTTTTCGAAAAACTCCCATTTTTTAGAAAAAGGTTTCTTCTCAATCAATTAACATGAGTAGGGAAAGCAGTAAAAGCAAGTTTTCAACAGATAAACAAAGGTCCACATATAAGAGTCTAGTTTTCTAATACTGTCCCCAGCAGAGTCGCCACTGTGAGAATCCGCAAATGCGACCTCCCGGGTCTCGTCCCCGTTGGTGGTGGGGGTCCTGGGACGTCGGAACTGATTCCGTCGTTCCATTTGCTGGAGCGTTTTCATTTGATTCATATCAAGTGTCCCTACGTTCTATTTCTAGATGCAAGGGGGTTCATTCAGAGTCGCCAGTACGTTTTACGAGAAAACGGACAAAAAAGGTCGTGTAAGAGGAAAGGCTATAGACAAGCCTTTCTTTACACGTTTGTCTGCGAAACCGGGATTCTTATAGGGTTCGGAAACTATATTACGGTTTGGGAAGGTGTTAAGCACCCATTCCGCCCTTTCGGTCTCTAGTGGTCTTATATGTTTATTCTATGTTGAAAAACTTGGATGCTTTTACCGACAGTCTACTACTTTCTAAATGAAGAAAAACCCTAATTTGGGAAAACGGGGAAAGGGATGAAAACCTTTGTGTTCCGAGATCCGACGTTTTTGTATTTAAAAGATGTAAATGACAAATGACAAAAACCTTTTATTTTTGAAAGAGTGTTCCGTATTATTTCCTCAGATAATGACGGTTTTCTCGAGTTGTGATTATTCTGAAAAAGGTTCGGATCTTTATGTCGGGACTAATTCAATATGGAATTTGAACTCTTTGAGGAGAGTTTATCAGACACGTCGCAGTCTATGAAAAAGACAGGATATGTGGATTTTAATTCCTAGATAAGTCTTTATCGGTCCGGGGTTTTGAAAACACGGTTTATCCGGACGATAATGTACTTACTCTTCTAGTTTTAAAAGTAGTTTTATCAGGGCCTTTTGTTTTGAAAACGGTAGACTATTGGGAACTTGACAATAAGTTTATTCAAATAAAACGTGGACAGAATAACAGAAGTAAAACAAGTACACAGATATCTAATTTTAAATACTAGAAGGGACTTTCTTTACCTTCCCGACGAGAATAATAATAAGAAAGAAAATATAATACGGCAGAGGGATCTCTGGCGATAGTAATCTTCTCTTTCTTCAGATATTTCCGAGAAATCGATTCCAGAAACGGAACACGTCGAGTGTTAAAAATAGATTCGAGAATTCTTCAGAAATAAGATAATAGTAAAGAAATGCTTGACAAAAATCAGATCTAAAGCCCCAAATTCTCGGATTCTAATTGCCTCCTAGAACCCTTGGGGGTGTTGGCCTATTTATACTGCTCGGGAGAGATTGTCGCGCGACATTTCCTTAAAAAAGGAGAATGTCGCGCGACATATCTGTTTGTCGCGCGACAATCGGCTGAAGTGATGGGTCCTGACACTGTGATGTGTCAGAAAGTGGTTGGTCGGGTGCAGAGAGGGATTGTCGCGCGACATAGTGGGTTTGTCGCGCGACAAGCGGCTGAAGTGATGGGTCCTGACACTGTGATGTGTCAGAAAGTGGTTGGTCGGGTGCAGAGGGGTTCGTCGCGCGACAAGACATGATTGTCGCGCGACATATCAGGGATTGTCGCGCGACAATGTGATATGTCGTGCGACAATCTCTCTAAAAAATATGTTTGTTGGCCAACAAACCCACCTAGTGTAGTACCGGGTCCTCGGGTGGGTCCTGGACCCAAAATAGTAGTTCTCGGAGGTCGTTAGGGTTCTTGCGGGGGTCACGGATCGGGGTGTCTACATCAACCATCTATGTCAATGATCGAGCCACATCCGATTATCTATGTCAATAATCAGACCATGTCCGTATTGGATACCATCACTGGCACGTAACTCTGAGTTGTCAACGGTCTAGAGCTACCACCTAAGCCATAACTCATCCTTGTTGCGTTTGCACCACCGGAACATATGCTTCTTGGTTTTCTAGCACCATTATGTAAAACTCTCTCATGTAATCTATACAAGCCCCCGCAATGACTTGCCTTCAAGACCACATCGTCGCCATGATACACGCTCATTACTCCACCTCGAGTAGAGTACCACATCCCAAGTGATTCTAATCTAGAGAGACTGATTAGATTCCACTTTATCTCCGGCACATGTCTGACATTTATGATTGTTTGAACTGAGCCATCAAACAAATCCAGGCAGACTTCACCAACTCCACGAACTAGCAATCTGGAGCCATCCCCCATGTAGACAAACTCGCTACAATCTTCATATGTGCTATACAATGAACGATTGTTGCAAACATGCATAGCGGCACCGCAATCCAAGAACCATCCTCCCTGACCAGTAAGGCTTGCAGGCATCAGTAAGACATCTATAAGATCGGCTTCTTTGTCATAAGAAGTCATCGCAACGGTTGTGGCTCCATCAGGGTTAGTAGCCGGTTTTTTCCTGATGTCATCCTTTTTTCTTAGGCAGTCCCTAGCACAATGGCCCGGTTGACCACATTTAAAATAGTCTCCTTTAAAGATAGTCTTCCGTCCTTTGCTAGAACCTTTCTTTTCATTCGCTACAAACGCGCCTTCTTGAACGGTATTGATTCGATCCTTCTTTCTCATCATCTCTTTCGCAGACAGAGCTTGACACACCTCCAAGGTGGTGAAAGATGATCTACTCATAAAGTTCTGAATTAGCGTCTTGTACGAACTTGGTAGAGTCCAAATCAGTTGCAAGGCTTTATCTTGATCTTTCAATTCTTCACCTACAGCTTCGAGTCTTGAGCATTCCACATCATCCGAATCCTTCTTCTTTTGTTCCACCGTTGGTGGACCTTCTAGGGCATCATTCAAGTCCAGCACTACGAAATAGTCCGAATCCTTCTTCTTTTGTTCCACCGTTGGTGGACCTTCTAGGGCATCATTCAAGTACAGCACTACGAGATAGTCTTTCATACTCATCTGCCATAGGCTGAAATCCATGATTCCATCGAACTTTTCCATCCTATAAGATTTCTCCATTATAACACACACCTCCTTGAATACCACCCTCTGATACCACTTGTTGTGATTATTAACAATAAATCACGCCACGGATCGTAATTCAAATAGTGGATATTAATAACTAGAGATAATATGGATGAGAAAAAGCAAGAAGATAGATAATAGAATACACAATATTCGACAAACGAATATTTCACTAATTCTTTGAAAACGATTACAAAATCTATCACAAGAATTATTGCACTCAAAGCTCTCACAGAAGAAGAAAATCAACAGCCCTTTAACCTCTCTCTCACAACAAGATGAACTCTCCCACAAATCCCACAGAAAGAAGAATATCTCTTATCTTATGCCTTAATCTATTGAATGATTATATCTATATATAACAATATAATAGAGTTCATCCAATCTAGAATAAGGTAATAACAATCTTACGTAAATATGAAAACTATTAACAAGGTAATAGAGACCAAAATAAACAAAGAAACCAAGTTTGATAAGGAAACCTATTTTTCCGTCCAAGTGCAAAACGGATTTTGCACATTTTCCGCGTAGGCGCAAAAAAAGGTGCAAAATCGTTTTTGCACTATTTCCGCGTGCAATCTTTACTTCTGTTTAGTGCAAATTCGATTTTGCACTTTTTTTGCAAGTTTGATTACAAGCCAAAAAATCCGATTTCCAACAAAACTCATCTTTTTCTTGGGTTTAGAACCAAGCAAAAAACACAACACCCCCACCAAGAAAGTTAGTAGAAAGGAAATAGAGCAGCATCCATAATCAGGCTTAACAAGCATCAAAGAATGATCATTAAATAATTCGCGTCACCACTAGCCAATAAGAATTCCACAATAGGTTCCAAATCAAGATATCCAAAGAACATCATTGTACAATGACATGAACATGGAATTTTCAAAGATAAAACTGTCATAACTGTGTAGGATAGAAGACATTCTCTTCATTCAAGAAAATTCCAAGGCTTTTGAAATTTAGTATTTCACCAAGTAGTTCATGGAATGAAACTTAGTCGAGATGATCCAAGGCCTTGGAAATTTTCAAAGTAAGATGTTATGATTCACATGTAATTAATATATATATATACATATTTATTTATGAGTGAGTTATGCCACCAACTAAACGCGGAACCTAAAGATTTTAGTCCTGAATTTACTAATTAAGGAGTTAATTCTTTCTTTAATAGTATTAATTGATTAAAAAGATATTCATATTTTTGGCGATTTTGTATCTTCTTGTGATTTTACTTTTCTTTTCTTTCTTCTTTTTTTCTAAATTCTCTTTCTTTTTTACTAGGAATAACTAACAAGTAACAACCCTCACCATCTAAAATGATACTCGAACTTAAATTTCCTTAATCCGAGTAAACGTTTTTACCAAACGGAGGATCTCCAAAGTACATTTGTGGAGAACAAGGATCCAACGGCCAAGAGAGGCTGGTGACGTGGCCAATGCTTCTACGAGTGTACCAAAATGAAGCTCCAGCTCCTTTCGCTGTCAGACTTAAGAATCTCACTGGGGTCCACTCTGTTAATTGTGTGAGGGAGGGTAGTTCTGTTGGGTGGTGGGGGGGTATGTGCAGGGGTGGGTTCATCAACTGTTTATTGGGGGGTAGTTTAGGTAATTTGATCTAGTACCTTAGAATTTTGATGCTTTGTAAGAGCATCTAAATTTATCCTACACCTTTTCACTGTAAAAAAATTTAGGACAATAAAATTTGGCTTGTAGGATAAAAAATAATTAAATTTATCATTTCATTAAATTTTAACCTATACGAATATCCGTTATTCGTATGAGCTATACAAGCGTGAAAGATTTGTATCAAAAAAATTTTAAAAAAAAATACCATACAAAAGTAGAAGCTTTGTATAACTTTTTTTATTATATTTTTTTAACGGCCCCATTACCCCATATAAGCAGGACTCCATCGTATGGTGGGTTTTTGAATTTATTTTTTAAAAAAAGTCACATACAAGTAGGATAACTTTGTATAGATTTTTTTTTTCTTTTTATTTTATTTAAAGCCCCATATATACCCTATTCCATGTATGCATTCTTTAAAACTTATTAAGTAATGAGTAAATTTGGTCTAAATTTTAGAGTATCCAGTGCGGATGCTCTAATGTTGTTTTGCTTAATAAACTTTCCCTTGTCTCTCTATCTTAATCTTAATTAATTCTTGTATAAAAAAATCATTAATTAATTAATGGTATCAAATATTAAGGTTGTGTTACCATCGATATATAATTGGTGCCAAGTGTAATTATATTTTTAGCATAATTACTCGGGTTATAATATTGCTTTTTTAAAAAAAGATTATTTATATTATCGAAAGAATTATCTTTTATCATAATATAGTATTACTTTAAAAAACTATATGCATTGTATATTGTTTGGCAATAATCATAATTATTTTAACATTAATATCACTTAAAAAAATCAAATATAAAATGATGGGCTACATTGAGGCATAAAAAGAGGACAACGGCAACCAAACACTACTCTCTTTCTTTTCTTTTTTTTTTTTGTTGAAAAGGTGCCAGAATTCTAAACATTTTTATTTTAAAAACACAGTCTTATGTCTCTTAATAATTACAAAATAATACAAATTATTAACGACCATATTTATTTTTTTAATTTCTGAAGGTATCCTCTGCACAACTACAGAAATTAATCCTTTGAAGTACTGAAATCGAAATTAAGACGTCTTACTTAAAGAGTACAATTTTTTTATTACACGAACTAGCTCTTGTTGGTAAATGACCATATTTATGAACCTATTAATATTCTCAAAAAAAATTTAGTTGTCCAAAAATATAACTTATTATAATTGGGGATTCGAAATATTTTTATGAAAAATAATATCGACGTCACTACACAAACTTATACCAAAATTCAAAGAAAAGACAGCCGACACAACATTACACCAAACGCTACTTTCTTTGGTAAGAAACGAAAGAACGGTAAATTTGCTAAATATAGCAAAAACGAGAGAGAGAAAAAAGTGGTTCCTTTTCCACAAATAATCTCCACCTAATCCTTTGAAGTACTGAAATCAAAATTAAGACGTCTTACTTAAAGAGTACAATTTTTTTATTACACGAACTAGTTTTTGTTGGTAAATGACCATATTTATGAACCTATTAATATTCTCAAAAAAATTTATCTGTCCAAAAATATAACTTATTATACTTGGGGATTCGAAATATTTTTATGAAAAATAATATCGACGTCACTACACAAACTTATACCCAAATTCAAAGAAAAGACAGCCGACACAACAGCACACGAAACGCTACTTTCTTTGGTAAGAAACGAAAGAAAGGTAAATTTGCTACATATAGCAAAAACGAGAGAGAAAAAAGTGGTTCCTTTTCCACAAATAATCTCCACCGTCCACGTAAGAAAGGAAACTTGCCACCAAAAAATTCCTATCAGATCCAATAAAATATCTAGGGCGGCTCAATGCTTAGCACCAATTATATATGGAGGGGTAATTTTGTCATTTTAACAACCCTAATAGTTGATTCCATTAATCAATTCATGATTTTTTAGTTGGAGAAGTCTTATATAAAAGACATTGCACTATAATTTACACGAGGAAGGATTAAAAAAGGCCAGATGAAGATTATATTTCATGTTCATCAAATCGTGCAAGAAGTCACCTATTTCTTGTGTTGACACAACAAATTTTAGGGGGTGCAAAGATACTTAGTGAAAATGAAGATTATATTTCACTAATTACCTCTGCACCCCTAAAATTTTAGAGTTGCATAGGTCATTTTTTACTTTATTTTCACTAATCACCTTTGCACTCATAAAATTTATTGTGTCAAAACAAGAAATGGGCGACTTCTTGCATGATTTGATGAACATGAAGGACAAATATGTTTCGGCAAAGGTATGTAACCTTTTAAGATATTAAAGTTTTTTACACTACATGTTACGCCTTGTAATTTATCTTACCGAGTTTGTAGTACGTAATGTTAATTTTTTGTGGACAATTATTTCATTCATATATGATATTACGATTTCTTAAGAGTTTTTCAATTTTGTATGTTAGTGTCATATTTAAAGCATATACTCATTCTGTTAATGAATAAATAACTTTTGTTGTATTCGAATTATGTCATTATGTGTCTACTGTATTTACAGGTTTAATAAATTACCATCAATATGATCCAAAATGAGTTAACAATATTAGGGGGCAGACCCAAATTAGGGCTAGCGGGGGCCCCACTTAAGTGGACCGTGGGTAACGGTGCTACTACTTCCTTATGAGAAGATTAGTGGTGTGGGAAAGGAAATTTCAAAGATGTGCGGGGTTGCAATGAGCATCTGGATGACACGGTTATGGTTAATTTTCTCATAAATCAAAGAGGGGAATAGGACTTGCCTAAAGCCTCCTATTTGGTTCCCGAGAGTTGCATTAATGATATTATTAGCACCCCTTCCCCCTTTCTAATGAAAAAGAGAAACTTGATATGCCTTCTTGGGGCCTTTCTGGAAATGGAAAGTTCTCTATAGGATCGTGTTACTTACACATCCTAAAAAGAGAGAATTCCATAAACATTACGTATCCTGATTGGAATTGGTTATGGAAATTAAAACTACCTCTCCATTTGACTCATTTTTTATGGCTTGTTAAATTGGATAGAATTCTCCATAATAAAATGTGTTTGAGACATGGCATCTCGAATAACCCGAATTGCAAATTTTGTGGTATGGAAGAAAGTGCTAACCACATTTTTCGAGTTTGTATTCGAACTAGAAAAGTGTGGAGGTTAGTCACGGATAATGTGGACCATGATCTGAGTGATACTAATTTCTTTATTTGGTTGGATACAAATTTAAATAACAAAAAAATGATGGATGGTAATATGGAGTGGTCCACGATTTTTACCTCCACGATTTGGCACATTTAGAAAATGAGAAACAAGTTCCAATTTAATGATAAATTCTAAAATGAAAACTCGGTGACAGCTTTAAGTATTAAATGCCGCTGACATTGCTAGAGCTTTCGTTAAACTTTGACCAAAGCTCTAAAAGGGATGATAGACTTATTGGTTAGTCATTTCCTTTTGCAAGTTGTATCAAGATAAATACAGATGGTAGCAGCAGTTTGGAGGATCATAAAGGCGGGTTTCGAGGCCTTGTTAGGTCAGACCAAGGAAAATCAATTGAAGGATTTTGCGGGTACATAGGCTACGCAGATTCTCTCAAAGCAAAATTGTGGGGAATAAGGCACGCCTTAAAGCTTTGTAAGGAAAGAAATTGGATAAACATTGTCATTGAAACCGATTGCCTCGTGGCAATTAATCTCATTAAAGATAGGGAGTAGGAAGAAAGCCACCCTAATCGTATCGTAATCAACAATTGCAAAGAACTTATGCAAGAGATGGATACAAAGATTGAGCACATACTCCATGAAGCAAACCGGTGTGCAGATGTCCTCACTCACATGAGAACCAAACAAATGGAAGAATAAGTCAGAATGCTAATTCCTCCAAACAAGGTGGTTGAGGAAATGATGTGTGACATAAGAGGAGTGGCCTACGGGCAAGGGACTTAGTCCCTGTTTTTTATTTTTGTTGCAGTTTTGCTGTTGCTTTTTTCTTTCTGTTTTTTGTTCTTCTGCCTTTCCTCTTGTAACCAAAAAAAATATACTAGCCTTTTCTTCGTATGTCTTTTCTGTGAGTTTCTGAACTATGAGATTCATTTTGTAATTATTTTAAAACTTTGAGATCTCATTTTGTAATTAATACAAAAATCCATATATCAAATTATTTGAATTGTGAAGTTGTGATTGTCCCATGAAGCTGCTAGGCTAATTTGTGATTGAGTCACTAATTTAAGAATTTATTCTGTGATTAATTGTTGTTGTTTTCTTTTCACATTTTTTCACTTAATAAATGTTAAATATATTTTACAAGTTTTTTGTTATGTTATTATTACTTGTAACATAGTGGCTAGGCTGAGCGGTCGACTTTCTTGTAATTTTGAGATTTTTTTTACATATAAATGATGTTAACTTATTTGCATAGAATGTGTGGACCGGTGAAATGTATAATTTGAGGAGAAATGTTTACTAATAAAGGAGGTTGGTTTGATAGTTAAGGATGATAATAAACTTCTTGTCAACTAGGTTCGAATCATATAGTATACATTTTTTGCTCAAGGCTTAAAAACAAAAACTTTAAAATTAAATCTAATTTCTCAACCAAGTAAGATTATTAGTTTTGATTCTAAAACTTAGTTTGTGAATACTTAAATATTGATATTGAGATTCTATTCAAATTTGTCACTTGTTTTAGTAACTTGAAACACCCCTAACACCCCCCCCCCCCCCAATCTCAAATCCTGAGTTCTCCCTTAGTAATACGTTTGACCTTTGATCTAAATATTGGGTTAGAAAGAGAAAGATGTTACAATTAAAAAATATACATACATACATATATATATATATATATATATACACGTTTATAACTAAGTTATACCCCCAACTAAAGGGCCAAATTTAAAGATTTTGGCCCCGAATTTACTAAGGGGTTACTTTTTTCTTATTATAATATAAATTGATTAAAAGGACATTCATATTTTTATCGATTTTGTATCTTCTTATGAATTTTGTTTTTTTATATTTTTTTATAAAAAATGAAGGTTTAATTATTTTGCTTTTATTACAAATAACTATAGCAATCTTTCTACTCGTAGATGATACTGGAATCTCCTTGATTTAAGTGAGTGCCTCTATGGTTAGTTCATAGTTGTATGTTCTTTTTTTAATGTGAATTCGCAGAGACAGAGGGAGGATCCAACGGCCAAGAGAAAGGCTCGTGACGTTGTTCCCAATTCACCTACTGGTGGACCAAAACGTAGCCCCAGCTCCTTTTGCTGTTAGACTTAGGACACTCACTGGGGCCCACTCTGCTAATTGTGTGAGTCAGGGTAGTTCTGTTGTTGGGGGTTTTTTTGGGGGGGGGGGGGGGGGCCCGGATGTTCATCAACTGTTTATTGGGGGGTAGTTTAGGAAATTGACTCTCTTCATCTTATTCGTAATTTATTTTTGTCTCCCATATCCTATATGAATAATTTAATATCAAGATTAAAAAGAATAGGCTTAAATTTAGGCTTTATTTAGTTTACGGAAAATAAATCAATTTTCTTATCTTTTTTATTGAGGTGGAAAATTAAATTTTCTGTCAAATTTATTTTCTTGTGTTTAGTAAACCACGGAAAGTATTTAGATAAGGGTATTATTGTCTAAAATTTTTATAATAAATACTTGAAAATCACATGGGAAAATCAATCACATGTGTTTTGAGAGGAATGGTTTTACCCCCTACTTTCTCCTCTTTCGGGAAAGTGTTTCCGGAATTTATCATTTATGCTTACTAAACAAAAGAAATGAACGACTTTTCTTTCCGAGTACTAAAACCCGTGAACCAAACGAGACCTTAGGGGAAATTTGTTTTGACATTTAAAATTTAAATGATTGGCCCATTTACATTTCAAAGGTTCTAAAATTTGTTTGGTTTTTTTGAAAATTCAGATCTAATCATTAAGTGACACATTTCTTTCTTAAAATTTAACACTTATTTTTAAAAGAGGTAAAATATTTTTTTGCCCTTAAATTATTTTTATAAAATAAACATTTATGACAAATTTGTTCAAACAATATTCATTCGAAATTTAGATGTGATATGTTCAAACAAACAATGCATGTTAGTTGTTGCACTTAGAAACATGCAAACCAAACATATTTTTAAAATTAGTGCTCAGATTTCATATTCAGTTTTTAGTTTTCAAATTCAAGTATATAAACAAATGCACCCTTAGATAAAGAGGACGTCAGTGGGGGTAATTTTACAAAATAACACGAAAACATGGAAAAAAAAGTTATCTTGAAAACTTGATGTGTGTTCCTGTTGTGGAATGAAATTGAAACAAATTTAGAATTATATATTGTTAATCTTGTAGGCATGTCGATCATATATAACTACGAGAAAAAAATGTGTTTTTATTGTGTAGAAAAGTATCTATTTGAAGAAAGCAATTGTAATTGTGTTGTAATTGTAATTGAAACAAATTTAGAATTATTTTTTTAATTAACACATGGTGGTTACATAATATATCTCAAACTCTTTATGTCATATCATATGGACACTTTTTTTTAATTATCTTATTATTTTCATAGAACGAAAACTGAAATAAATAAAGAATTTTGTCAATTTTTGCGTTACTCATTGTCTCGACTAAAGCTGATTGACAGTCCAACTTTTTATTTAATATTCTCTCCGTCTCAAATTGCTAGTTCCTTTATAAAATCTAACTTATTAAGAACTAAATATTATCATTGTATTTTTTTCTTAATTTACATTGATTTTTCTTTTTTACCCTTTTTTTATTCAAAACTTTTACTTGAAAAGTGAAAGTACAAAAGGGCAAAATAAGCATGTATTTATCTTTTATGGAAAGTGGACATTTATTTTGGGACATCCAAAAAAGGAAAGATGGATCAGCAATTTGGGACAGAGGGAGTATAATTTGATTGCCAATCCAACTTTTTATTTTAATATAATTTAAATTGCTACATTTGATTTTAAAAAAAATGAAATACTGTAATTAAAAAAGGGTGGGTTTCCTACACCCACGCTTAGGTTCGAGCATTTGGAATTTCGTTTCTCTTTTTTCTCTCCTTCGTGATTGACTACTATGTATATTTATGTAACACTTGTATAAAAAAATGGAGTTATTTATTCTAAAAGCCAAGATGAATATTAGCTACCATGAAATTGTATCATAATATAAATTTAGTTTCTATAGTGTTTTTTTTTTAAAACCAAAAAAGGACGATCAAAATCTTCAGATATTTTTGAGGAAACATTAATTTAAACATAACCAATTATTAAGTACAAAATTTAACTTTTATTGTTAGATTTAGACATTTAGTACAATAATTAAAATAAGATTATCAATTAAAAGATCTTAAAATAAAAAGGTGCAATCAATTTGAAATGCAAACTTTTTAGGTTGTGTTTATTTTGTGAGAAATATTTTCCACGTGAGTAAGCTGAAAAAATTATTCGTCTTTGGTCAAATTAACAAACTGTTGAATTTCACAGATACATCAAAACTCGGTGCACCTGCATGATTAAATAACACAGATAAGTCAAAGTTCGAAAAGTGGAAAATATTCAATGTATATATCTTTTATTATATTAAATGCATCGTAGATTTTGGTAAATATATTAAATTAGGATATATTCAATGTGGACAGTACGATAAAACGAATAAAATTTAATAGTAAAGTAAAAGTAGAATGTATAAGAAGTTAAGTATAAAAATTGTGAAAAGTCGAGAGTTAATATTTAACCACGACATATTAGATGAATAAAATCAACAGAAGCAATTTGAATTGCCATAATTTAGTCGGCTCAATTTTGTTCGTAGTCCGGTTCAATGTAAAATTTTAAAAAACAATCAAAACTTAGATTTGGCTTTCGGTTTGTGAATAATAAAAGTTGGGCCAAACTGCACTTTGTTCTGTTTATTTATAAAAAAAAACAAAAAAAATACTATTTTAACCAAACTTATTTTTTTAGCAAAATATGACTTTTAGCAAACTATGGCATATATATAAATATATATTAATAAGTAGTCTTACACAACTTTTTTCTAGGAAAAAAAAGAAAGAAAAAGTACCAAAGAATTATAAGTTGGATTCTAAATTAAGCCTAAAAGTTGATTGGTCAAATGTGAAAATAATTCATGCCAACCGACAGTCCAACCAAATTGACTATGCAAAAATTCAATGAAGTGGTTCGGTTTGTCTAAGTAATAAATATAAGTTTTTTATTAAAATCTCATTTTTGGATTTAAAGATACGTCATTTTAAATATTTAAAAGGAAATTGATGAGAGATAAAATAATTTGAAAAAGTATAATGTATAGAGTCGACGTGATGTATTTGATTATATATGTTTAGAGTGTGTGTTTTTCACTTTTGATTTGACACTTTAATCCGAGTGTAAAAACCCATTTAAGGCTATAAATTGTGTTTAGAAAAAAGAGAAGAATTTTGAGCCCCTTGATCATCATCAATTTATTAAATTAACAAATATATATATGTATATATATATATATATTGATATGTAGTCTTGACGCAATTATTTTTAGAAAAAAAGAAAAAGTATAAAAAAATTATAAGTTGGATTCTAAATTAAAGCTAAAAGTTGATGGGTCAAATGTGAAATTAGGTCATGCCAATCGACAGTCCAACCAGATTGACTGTACAAAAATCCATTAACGTGGTTCGACCTATCTAAGTAATAAATTGGATTAATCAGACTATACACCCTCTTAGACATGACATTTTCAATATACACATGATTAAGCCCAAATATTACATTTTTATATATATTTAGATGGCTTAATATGCATGAATTTGATTCTAATTGTCCAAAATTATTTAGATTTGAGTTTTAATAATGAAATATGATAATATGTTTGTTTTTAGTGCATTTCATCTTTTTTACAGGTTAAAAATGAACAAGAACTAATCCAGAAGTAAATTCTCCCAAAATTAGTTATTGTCGGTCAAATTCGGAGCTAAATTAAGTTCAAGAAGTGAACCGGAAGAAAATACCAAGCTCAAACATGAAGGGAGCGGATGAAAGAGACTAAGAGAATCCGATATATCATCTCAAGCGAAGAAAAAGTCATTTGAATCAATTCGAAAAAAATTCAAATGAAGAAGAGATTTACCACGCGTAATGTTTCTATTCCAACTAATTCTAGTATTTATTCGTACAGGATTTGAAGAAAATTTCAAAAATAAAAGTTGTAGAGATTTGAGTTAGCTATGCGTAAGCGAAAACCTTGCATCAATTGGAGTTCTAAGCATAAAGTAACGGCCGAAATACAAACAGTGGGCTAGAGGATCAAATTCCAGCGCGAATGAATAAGATAATTGAAGGTGCAAGAAATTATCAAATGTGATCCTAGCCTAGAGGGTCAGTGTGATAAGTTCTCCTCTTTATAGTCTTGTGTTCATGCTCCATTGGCAATACTTTGAACTTCTTTTTTAACTAATTTTCTAAATTATATATTAATTAAATTAATGCCACACACATGGGCCAAGCCTGTGACCAAAGCAATTTACCATAGGGCTTGTCTACTATAAATTAAATAGGAGAGCTGCAGCCAAAAAACAACACAACACAACAACAGCCATGAGCAGCAGCAAAGAGCCTTGGGCTTCATTCTTCTTTCTTTATTCTTCTTCTTTCATACTCGTTTGTATTACTTCCATCATCTTTGTTTGGAGTTAATACGGAGTTAAAGACGAAAGATTTGAGCACGTCATTGAAGATTAATTTCAGATTTGATAATTGTTTATGCGATGGATTAATGTTTCAATTCCAGGTTTTAATTTTAACTAATACTTTGTTAATTAATAGTATAAATTTTGTATGTTTATGATTTTAATTTATGAACTTTTATGTGATATTTTGTTTAATTAATTTATTATTCATGAATTTGTTAGATATGTTTTGATAGTTTGTTGGTTAAGGGTCCGTAAGGATCAGGTATGCGACGCGATAATTTTTCTGACCCGAATTTAATTATAATAAATTTTCTATAGGTTAATATGTTATTATAAATCTGATTTTTATTAAATTATTATCCTAATATGCTATTCACATATTTTTATAATAAATTTAATAAAACCTTTCTACAAAAGAACTGAACTAGTTTGAATCGTTGTTTTGCACTAAATCTTAACAGGTTGAGTTAGAAAGCGGTCTATACTCTCTAAATTAATTGATTTCGTATCTTTATAATTTCATATTAGAGCACACTGTTTTTGGTATTTGTTTTAAACCTTACTTTTTAATACCAAAATCGTAAATTTTGTATTTTCACAGCCCGTTTTAGTTCAAATTTGATTTTAATCACATTTTAACCTATTTGAATTAAATTGTTGTAATTAATTAACTTTTCTAAACTCACTTTTAATAAAAAACTTTGTAGTGCCAAGCATTATTTCACTTTAATAAACAAGTGTTTTCTGTAAAATTAAGTAATGCAAATTGATTCCATAATTAGTATTGGCACGTATAGTTCATGTCACGCATGAATTATTGCAAAAAATACGAGTTTATGAAATCAATTAACTCGTAGATAGTAGTCTGATTTTTTAAAGAAAAATTAATTAGAAAATAATTTTCGATCCACCGAATTGCTCGTTGTGTTGCTCGGAACTTATGGACACCCGTAAAGGTTTTTATTCTTAAAAAAAATTCATGCGTTTGATTAATTTAGTATGCTTTTTTTAGTGTTTATTTTGTTTAACTTTATTCCCTATTCTTGTTATACTAGTTTAGTTTCCTTTAACATAGTAATATTTCGCTACCTTTAGGATTAGTTTTAGTTGTATGTTTTATTTAGTTTTATTGCCACTAGTTATTTTAGTTATCAATCTACATTCCATTCTCTCCATATTTCATCTTTTCTTTATTTTGCTCTTCTTTTTCTTGAAAGAAACCTTCCTAACTCAAAGAACTACCCTCCTCCTGGTGGATCGACCTCGGACTTACCGCATATTTATTACTTGACCAACTACCTGCACTTTGGTGTAATAACCCGCATTGTTCTCACCGAGTCAACATACCATTTGAAATGACCACTACCGTACAAACACATAAAGTATGCTTTTAAATGTAATATACTGTAGTTTTTTCTTTCTTTTTTTTTTAAAAAAATGCATAATTTTATCATCACAATGTATCTTGTTTTATTAATTTCGATCAGTATGTTTTAAATATAACTTTTTTATTAAAATATGATTTTTGGATTTAAAGATGTCATTTTAAATATTTAAAAGGAAATTGATGAGAGAGAAAATAATTTGAAAAGGTATAATGTATGGAGTTGATGTAGTGTATTTGATTGTACGTGTTTAGAGTGTATGTATTTCTCACTCTTGATTTGACACTTTAATGTGAGAGTAAAAACACATCTAAGGATGTAAATTGTGTTTAGAAATAAGATAAAGATTTTGAGCCCTTTATCACATAGGTTTTTAGGAGAATGATATATTTGACTTTCTTTCCTCGATAATATAAATATTTAAATGATCAATTAATCTAGCATTTACAAATAGTAATATGGTACAAGTAGGTAAGGTAAGTAAGGTGGATTTATGTTATGCACGTATGCAACAGTATCTTTCAGTAGGGTAAAACATTGTTTAGTAAGACATGTGTATGATAGATTTAGGTTTTACTAAGTTCCTTACCATACCCGTAACTGAAATGCGCATGGTGTAAAACGCATAGCTGAATTGCATTCGTAACCTAAACGCATTAATAAATTGCATTAAGGTGTATGTCAAATGTATAAGAGTAATGCGTACGAACTTGTCACATTACAGGATCCACACAGCGGGTATGCTAAATTGGCAAACTTAATTATGTATGATAAAGACTGACCAAACTTATTATACACTTAAATTTTACTCATACAAGTCAAATTTATTTGAAGCATCCATACGAGTATCATTTACTCTACAATAAAAAAATAAAAAAAAATAAGAAAATGCCACATTCGTATGAGTCATACAAGTGAAGCATATTCGTATAAACCTTCTTCTTCTTCTTTTTTCTTTTTTTAAAGTTATATAGGTGTAGCACACCCTTATAAAGTCATAAGGGTGTGACACATCCTTATAAAACCCTTTTTTTTAAGTAAATATTTCATACGAATTTAACACACCCTCATAATTTTTTTTATACTATATCCAGTATAACCTTTTAAAAAACTTAAACATCATATTTATAAATTTGTGAGTAAATTTTACCTACTCAACTGCAGACACTTACTAAAGTGCTTGCAAAGAGTTAAACACACAACAAATATTAGTGGGCTCCTCTGCTGTGCACTATATAGTCTTTTATGTGTGTCAGTGTGTGTGTGTGTGAAGCACTAAAGCACGCGCGGTCAAAACTTTCCATCAAGTGTAGCATTGAAAGTTGGTGGACGAAAGGATGTGGGAAATAAATAGAAAGCATTTGAATAATGTGTTTGGTCATTTTCAAAGGATAAGGTGAAAATGTAGTGTAAAAAGAATTATATAAGTTCCGTTTGATAATGATGTAGAAAATAAAAATATTTGATTTAATTTGAATAAAAGTTAAAAAATAAATTGAGTCATGTAATGAAATATTTTCCATCTCATGTTCGTTTTATGAATAATTTTTTTACATTTTTTGTGAAAAAATTTTGTTCCTCAATTATTAAATAAAATTTCTTCATGAAAAAAGTAACAAAGTAAGAAGATATATCTATGCGTGTCTTAATTTATTTTCTAACTTCTTACAAAAATCAATTGTTTTTTTTTTTATATTGTTATCAAACAAAGTAAAAAGATATCCCAGTACTAGCTGCAGGTGGTCTTAGCCTTTTAATCCTTGCTAGTGCTAGACGGATTTCTCTTATATGTTTGGTTCTAAAAATTGTTTCTCTTTTGCATGTAGTAATGAACTATTAATCTATCCTAAAAATAAATAGGGTAAATATACCTTAATTACTATACCACGTAAAAAGTTCATTCAGTGCCGTAGTCTGAAAATTTGATTAATAGGGTCAAATATTTCTCTTGGAATAAAGGCCTTCATTTTTACAAAGTTTTTGTATATTAGACATATTTAACAATGGAATATTGTATTATTTGAATAAGATAAAGCATATAATTGTATTATTGATTGTTGATCAAGTTAATTTTTTTACTTTTTTAAAAAGTGCCAAAATCAAAGTAACTTTTAAATTGAATAAGATAAAGTATATAATTTTAACCGTATAGTAGTATTTTTATCCAAATTTAATGGTGTCAAGTGGTGTCAAATGTAGACACAAATTCAAAATTATCCACAAATTTATTATCCTCAAGAGCTTTTTTCTTGCGCAAAGTGGGCTTGCTTGAACCCGTTGTTGGAGCTAAGGCAGTCACGACACTAAGTTTACCATTGTGCATGCTCTATTTAATAATATTAAACATATCTAACTTTTAAAATCAAATTATTTGAACGTTTAAATGTAATAAAATAAATAAGACTCTTAATTTCATAATTCTAAAAAGTGATACATGTGCAATGTAAAGATGAGATTCTATGATTGTTCCTCTATTAATGAGAATTTATACTTCTTTGAAAACAAATGAGAATTTATACTTCTTAAAAAAAATGAGAATTTATACTTTACTTCCCATATTTTCCATAATCATCATATTTTGCATCTTACATTTTGAAAAGGAAATGCTAGGCAGCTCAAAACAATTTCTGAAAATTATAATTTAAATAAATTTGAACCATATATTTATTTTGAAGTCCCAAAATAAAGATAAATGATAATAATTGATTGATTGAAAGCTATATATTTTTAAAAACATACTATTTAATTTGAATTAACTTTATTTTACAAGTTATACTTTCTCCTAAGCAAAGGTCAAAATTTATCAATTTTGAATAAATTAAAGCGACATTTACACAGTTATAACTTATTGGCCATTAAAGTTGCTTTGTTAGTGGCTTCACTATACAACCTAATTTAACACTTAAGGAGTGTTTCGTATAGTGAAAATAAGGGTGAGTTATCCCATTCTCAAGGGCAGCATCTAGGAAGAGGTTAGAATTGACCTCCTTTGATTTTTAATTTTTTTTATTATATATAAAGTATTTTAAAAAAAAATTAAGAATCTATATGAAAAGTTTTATACTTCGTAATTTTTATACTTTAGAGGTCATTTGTAACTTTAAACCTAATCTAATTAAGAACCATCTTTCTTTTGCGCGGTTTCTCTCTCTTCTCTCTCACTTTTAGTTAAAAACATCGCGACATAGATAATCTCTCTGTGGCTCTCTCTCCTTGATGTCAATTGACCACCAACCACCTTAACAAAAATAATGTTATATCTTCGCTCATTTGTTGATCTTAAACATACTATCGACAAAAAAAAACATTGAACAGTTTGATTGGGTGGGGGTAGTGGTTCTTATTAATTTGGTTTGATTTATGTGCAGAAAGTGTAGCTTGATAAGGGAATATAAAGAATTTGTTTGTCAATAACGTCAAATGGGGTATCACAAATATTGAAATCATACACCAACTCAAATAGTGACATTAGAGTTTTAAATATATATATATATATATAAAATAAACCTGAATCAAATCGAAAAATTAAATTCGAATTCGAATATAGAAAATTGAGAAACAAAAATTGAATAAGAATCTTTAAGGTGAAATAATTAATTAATGGTATCGACTTTTCAAATTGTGAAAATGACAAAATTACCCAACTAATAGATACTTTTTATGTCTCAAATTGCTGGTCTCTCTTTTTATTTTTAGATGTTCCAAAATAAATGTCCACTTTCCATAAAAAATAAAAACATACCTATTTTGCCCTTTGTACTTTCACTTTTTAAGAAAAAAATTTGAATAAAGAAAAGAGTACAATGGAAAAGTCAATATAAATTAAGCAAAAAATATAATAATACTCCCTCTATCTTAATTTAATTGTCACACTTTGAAAAATTAAAAATTAAGGAGACATAATGATTACTCCTAGAGAAATACTTATTTTCAAAAATATCCTTTATTTTTCTTTTCATAAAAAAAGTAGTAGGACTTAAAATAAAATAAAAAAGTGTGAAAAGTTTAAAAAATAATATTAAAAATAAAAAAAATTGTTATAATTAATAACATATTAAATGTAAAAAATAGATAATTATTTTAAAATATTTATAAATAAAATAGTAAATAGTTAAATTAAAACAAAAAAAATATTAAATTTTTGATAAGTTGAATTTTTTAAAAACGAACATCCATTTAGGATTGAGGGAATAATAAATTAGTTGGTGGTAGCCATTCAGCCGCCGCAGATATTTTGTTGGGTCCGACCAATAAGAGCCAACGGGTAGGATTTTTTGGGTGGCAAGTTGCCTATCTTACGTGGACGGTAGAGATGATTTGTGGGAAAGTAGAGGGACCCACTTTTTTTCTCTTTTTTTGCTATATTTAGCAAAATTTGTGTTCTTACGTTTCTTACCCAAATAAAGTAGTTGTCGGGTGCCTCTTTTCCACGCTTGACGTGGCCCATGGCCCATGATTTTACATTTGATATTTTGTATTAGCTCTCTCCAATAATTATGTAAGATTCTGATTTTTTTTGACCGAATTTTGAAATCACATCAATTGATAAATCATATAATATTGCATTCTTTTTTTCGAATTTTAAAATCATAAAATTTGATGAATTATAGAATTGTAAAATTACATGATTTGATTCTTTGTTTTTTTAGTTTCAAAATTTTAGATTTAAAATTTTGAAATTTTGAAATCATACATGATATACGATCACTTTTTTATGAAAGGTGCAGTATAAAGTTTTTTAATTTAATAATGACACTTTTTAATTTTCAGAACTAATGACAAGGACCATATTGATATTAATTGAAATAAGATTTTACAATTGTACCTGTATCAACATAAATTATGTACGTGTGTATATATAATACATTATATATATAATATTTCTTGATCAAGTTGACTTTACATTGTTAATGAAGAAAAATAACTTTCTCTCTTTAAAATTTCTCTCTTCTCTCTCCTATTCTCGCTAATGGATATTTTTTTTTCTTATTCAATCATCATTATTTAAAATGATCAATTAATGAATTATTCATCTTCTCGATCTCCTCTTACTTATGATACCAATCACGTTGCCACCCATCTCCCTTATCTCCACTGTATTGCCACCAAAACTAGCAGCTGTTAAATGCTACTAAGTCTCAATTCAACCTTATCCTGCCCTGTTGATGGGATTGGTAAGTTTTCAAAAGTTTCAATTATCTCTCTTTAGTCTTCAAAAAATTTCCACATTCTCCTACTAACTCCAAAAAATGGTAGATCCAACTCTCACTCAAACTATTCCTCTTCGCTTTCTTCCTCATTGCCACCATTGCAGAGAAATTTACTTTCTTACAATTGTTGAGAAATTTAACTATGTTTAGAACAAAAATTGCAAGTATGTGCAAATACATTATATATATTATTGATATTTTGTAATAAATATGTACGTTTTACTACAAATTTCCCACAAGCTAGTAGCAAAAATTTCGTAGTGAAAATTTTAAATCTTACCATTTTTTTTGACACAAATTTTAAGTTTTACTTAGTTTCACTACAAATGTGTAGAGAAATTTTGTAGCTCTTGCTGCAACGACAACAATCTTTGGGAATTTTTCTTCCAAGTTTGCAATATAGATAAATTTCACTGTAAATAATTTAACCATAAATGTTTTTTAGATTTCCATAAAAATTGAAAATACGTATGGTAGCTATGAATAATGTAAATTTTAAAAAAGAGTATGGTAACTACATATATTTAATGTAAATTTACTTAGTATGTAAATTCCCCAATTGCTTTTGTAAGTTTAGCTAAATTTAAATTGATTTATGATTATACAACATTCTCATTTTCTTTGTAGGAATGAACTGACAAAAAAAAATAATCTATCCATCTCAAATTAATTGTATCTATTTGACTTTAAGACTTGGATAATTTTATTATTATGTGGGATACATTGACAATATGATGCAACCTTTTGACTATTTGAACTTGGTAAATTACTAAATTCTAAAATGAACATCCGACTCTTAGTTCCAAAAACGAAAATAATGGGACTTTTATTTGAGATGGAAGGCGAATAAATTGTTATTTATTATTGCTGATTGTGATAAAATACGTTTTGCAGTATATTGTTTTGCTTCTCGAGTTATATCTTCTAATTACGTGGTTAATTAAATATGTTGAAGATTGAACTAGTTTTTAAATTAACAATGTCTTTAGGATAAAGATTTGGATAGTATATTTTATGAATAAGAGATAGTGTATGGTATTGGATTTGTGACTACACGCTGTCGGCCTAGGTTATGCTTGCCTTTGGTTAAAAAGTGTGTTTATTAGGAAACTACATAGTCTAGACTACACTGCATATGTAATTATTTTTACATACTACACAAATGTATATCTTAAAAAATTATAGATGGTCCAATCGTTAAATATGAGTATAAAATTCAGTTTTCAGTGTTCTGAATTTAATGGGATAATGGGATTCAAAAAAATATACATGTTTTAATGGGCGGATGGGCTTGGGCTGTGTTTGGCCTTTAGGTGGAATGGGTTTATTAAGACATAACCTTAATTGCACTAAAGATCCAATCTGTTAGTTCAGTGTTCTAATTTTAGTATATTTTTTTGGGCCCTAAATGATATGGGTATACTTTTTCATTGCCAATGTAATTAATGTAATACAATTCTTTTTTATTTTCATTTATTATTTACTAGATATTACCCGTATCAGATGTAACAGTAAAATAAATAAAATATTAATAATTAAAAATATTGACATTTATTGGAAAAAAAAAAGTCTACCTAATACTTGAGCAATTGCCCAAAATATACGTTTGCAAATTTGTATTTCTATGGATCCGTTTAGTAACAACATGGAAAATGAAAAAGAAAATACTTGATTTGTGTGAGAAGTTAGAAAATAGTTGAGACATATAATAATGAGATTCTCTGACTCATAGTCATTTTTATGAATAGATGTCTACTATTCCTTATTATTTTCTGTGTAAAAATTTTCTTCCTTAATACTCAATGAACTTTTTTTCCATGGAAATGGTCGAAAAGTAAGACTAAATTCGTTATTAATTGGATGTATACACGAATGTTACATTTGACTCACAAATAGTTGAAACATATGATGAGATTGTCTTTGACTCGTGATCATTTTTATGAGTAGATGTTTACCAATTTTTATTATTTTTTTGTGAAAAAAAATTTCTTCGTCAACACTCAATGAATTTTTTTCCCATAAAAAGGGTCAAAAAGTAAGACAAAATTCGTTATTGATTGGATATATGAGTCGTGACACGAATGTTACATTTGACTCACAAATTCGTGTATCTTAAATAGTCCAAACATAGACTAAATTCAATATCTTGAAAACTATGGCCTAAAGTCTTGATGACGCTTTCAATTCGTTATTAATTGAATTGTAGAACTTCTGCTTCTTCCTGTATTTTTCACTTGAAATTCTTCAAAATTTTATGGATTTCACTAAATTCAAATTAACGAATTTGAAACGGAAATCTATATATTTTGGACAATTGCATTCTCAAGAAAAAGGAAAAGTATCTCGTGTCCATTTATCTCAAAAAATTGAAAATTTAAAGACTAATATAATTTAGATGTGCAGAATAGAATTGAGATTTTCATTTTCTATGTAATACAATTTATGTCCTATTGTGATATTTGGTTTATTAATATTAGTTTAAGATGTTTCTTAAAAAAATTTAAATTTTTTTTAAGTGAGATAAATTGATTATCTTCAAAAATACTATCCCTCTAGTGATGACTTGGTTTACTGAGAAACGACAATAATAAAAAGAGAAAATTAGTGAAAGTTAAATTATTCAGTACATAAATTATTGGGTGATTTAGACTTTGGATGCCGTTTGTTCCTACATATTAAACATTAGGTGCCAAAGTTTTGCTAGATGTTTGGGTGTCATTTTGGACAGAATCCGTTAGTCAACATGATTAACAATTAGTTCCATTAATTTTTGATCCAATTTACCCATTTACCCTTAGAAAAAGACAAAACATATTACTCTTGCTTAGGGGTAAAATGGTCAAAAATTAACGGAGTTAACAGTTAACCATGCTGACTAACGAATTCCATCCAAAATGACACCTAAACACCTATTATGCAAAACTTTAGTACCCAACGTCTGATATACAATAAAAAAACGACACCCAAAGTCTAAATCACCCGAAATTTTTAATTACAAATAAATTTAAACTATTATTTATAAAAACTACAACTACCTATTTTAAATGAAATTTGAAAGAAAGGAATTAGGGTGGACCTATGATTTCTTTGGGGGGGGGGGTGTAATATTAAAAAAAGTAAATTCGAACATAGCAAAAATTAAAGCGTAAATATATCAAGAGACTGAAGTTAAGTAGCACAATCCAAACAAATATTTGAGTTTGTACATTACAAAAATAATTGATAAAGTTTAGCTCAACGAGTTTTTAATAACTCAGATTCATTTATTATAAACTTTAAATTAATTTTCAAACCGAGGTCTTGCTCCAAGTTCAGCACCATGCAATAAGTAGAAAAAGCATCCTCTATTGAGTGGTGAATTGTGGTTTGACACAACTCAAACCAAAAAACATCTTCTTTCTAGACTTGCCACAGAAATAGGAAGAAGCAATATGAGATGAATCAAATTGTCAACAACAAAAAAAAAATCCTCATACTTCTTGTAACAATTAGTTCTGGCCTCTCAACATAACACAACAAAAGTAGAGTTTTTATAAAACTCAAGATCATAAACAATATCAAGTTTGTAATGCATGAATTAAGAATTTAATATACAACCATCCTGAGTAATCAAATCAAGTGGATAGAATTTTGTAACAAACATACAAATCTTATCCTTGTCGAATGATTAAAGGAGTCTATATACGATCCAAAGCTACGCTAAGAGATAAAAGCTCCACTATAGAATCGTCACATATATGTTTCAACTATCGTTATGGGAGGAATTGTCCCTTCGTGTGTTAATGGCGCAATAAAGGTTATGCAGAAACCAAATGGACCGATTGGACTGGACCAAATAATATGATTTTTTTTTGGGGATGAAAACATATACAATTGTTCGGTTTAATTTAATGTTACAATATATGTGTGAAAAAGGGTAATTGTGTTAGGATAAGAAAAAATAGGCCCATTGCCTAAAATTGTCTTATTATTTAAAATAGGCTCATTGTTTAAAATTGTCTAGCAAGTCAAAATATAGCCAATTGTGAAAGTCTAGATCGATTGGATTGTCTAAAATCGGTCTATTTAAACAGGTCTAGTTTGCCCCGATCTTAGGCTCCGATCTTGTTCTTCGGTCCGATTTGGTCCAAAAAATAAGAAGACCAACATAATTAGTTTGGTCCATATTGTAGGTCAAAAGTCCGATTAACCAGATTGTGAACACCCCAGGCGCAATGAATTTTGTTGGGATCTAGCCTTTGTTTCACTTTCTATGATCAAGCAAAGCCACTTTATTTGGTATGCTACCCTCATTGTTCCAATCATTTGGGCTTCTTCCTATTCAAGCTTATCAATTGGGCTTCTTCCTTTCCCCAAGTCATTTGTTCGGCTTCTTTGTATTATTGTGTCTTTAAGCTAAACCTAATAATGCTATCTTTCTAAATTGATATGCCAATATTATAATTGACAAAAGTTGAAAATTTGCCTTGCCCACGATCCACTCTCCAAATACAAAAGAATTCCGTTATTCCCCTCTATCTTCAAAATTCAAAATCAATGGCCTTTTCGTAAATACCCTCCAAATTGAGACCCTTTTTCTAAATCTCCCCCAATTGAAAAAACCCTATATAAAGCCTCCTTTTTCCGCTCCTCTCTTCAAATCAAAATCCCAAACCCTCCGCCATTCTCTTCTCCACTCTCTACCACTTTCTCTACAATTCACTTCACTCTCTCTCTTAATTTATACGCATATACATATATATCTATCTGAATCTCAGTATTATCCGGCTCTGGCTTGTTGAATTAGATCAATAGATCTCTAAATCTTAGTTTAAATTTCTATATCTAGGGTTTTTGAATGTCTCTATATCTGTTTTTCTATTATATATATAATATATATATATTAAAATATTACATATATAGATATCTGCAATAATCTACAAAACTATTGAATCTAAGTATAATCTGTGTCTAGGTTTGTTGAATTAGAGCAATAGATATCTGAATCTTAGGATTAGCTATTTAGGTATATCTAGGGTTTTTGAATTAGGAAAAGTATGTCTTTGAGACCGAATGAGAAGACTGAAGTTCGCCGGAATCGGTATAGGTGGCGGTAGATGCGGAAGAAGGTCGGAGGAGGAGAGAGGAGGATATGGTGGGGATCAGGAAAACAAGAGGGAAGAAAGCTTGCAGAAGAAGAGGAGAGAAGGTATTCAAGGTAGTCAACAGTTCTCTGTTCCTGTTCAGTCTGGGTTGAGAAAAAGGTAAGGGCAAGACTTTTTTGTTTGATGTGTAAGTTAGGGATTGTTTGATTTTGATTTGTTTTGTTGGTTGAAGTATTGAAGTTTCGAAATTTAAGGATTTCATGTAGATATCACTTTATCAGTGTATGTTAAGGTTTGATATTTGATCCGATTGCGGTTTTCTGATTTAAAGTCTGTTCTTTGTCGAAGTTTTTCTATTTAGTAGAAGTTTATTGTTCAGCTAATTTGAGTCGTGGTTAGTATTATTCCGCAAATGCTGTATGTGCTGAAGTACTTCTGGATTTATAATTTAAAATGTTTTTATAGTCTTTTGCTTTGTTGAAGATTGTACCAACTGAGATTTTGTGATTTATAATTTAAAATGTTTTATAGTCTTTTGCTTTGTTGAGTTGATTGTACCAACTGAGATTCTGTGATTTATGGTGTTTTCTTTGTTGAATTGTTTCTATTTACAAATTACTATTTTGCTAATTTGAGTCATTGTGGTTAGTATTGTTCTGCAATTGTTGTAGGTGCTGAAGTACTTTTCCATGTATAAAATAGATAGATAGATGCAATGCAAGTACCGGATGTGTTAATTTTTTTTGTTATGTCATTTTTCTACTTGAGGTGATGTATTGTGATTTTGAGGGTTTGTGGGTACTGAGAGTATTTGAAATGGTATTTATGCCAGTTGGAAAATCTTCCTGCAATGGTTGCGGGTGTTTGGACTGATGATAACAGTATGCAGCTGGAGGCAACTACTCAGTTCCGGAAACTGCTTTCAATAGGTAATGATTAGAATTAGATCCTTCATTGGTTAGTTTTCTTATTTTATGGTTGCATAGCATCAAGTTGAACTTCTGAACTTCTTGTTTATTCTTCTACCAGAACGCAGTCCCCCGATAGAGGAGTTATTCAAGCAGTGGTTGTTCCACGGTTTGTTGAGTTCCTTATGAGGGAGGACTACCCACAGCTTCAGGTTGGTGTAATACAACATGTTTACGATTGTATTGGTATTTTATTTGATTGATGTTTTATTCAGAAATTACTAACTTCATTTTTTCAAAAATATTTTAGTTTGAAGCTGCTTGGGCTCTCACAAACATTGCATCTGGAACATCTGAGCACACCAAGGTGGTGATAGATCATGGTGCTGTACCAATTTTTGTGAAACTTCTTGCTTCTCCTAGTGATGATGTTCGGGAGCAGGTACCTTATTCTGAAAGGCCCACATTATTCAAGTTGCTAATTTTTTGCTTTGCCTGATCATTTACCTTATTCTGAAAGGCCCACATTATTCAAGTTGCTAATTATTGCTTTGCCTGATCATTCTTCCCATTCTTTTGCTACTTTTGATTTTTTTTGATATATTGCTTAGTATTTATATTAGATGTAGCATACAGTAATGGGTATGAGGTGTCTTCTTTTATGCAGGCGGTGTGGGCATTGGGAAATGTTGCTGGTGATTCCCCAAAATGCCGTGATCTTGTCCTTGGCAATGGAGCTTTGGTCCCTTTGCTGGCTCAATTAAATGAGCATGCGAAGCTCTCCATGCTGAGAAATGCTACCTGGACACTGTCAAATTTCTGTAGGGGCAAGCCACAACCTTCTTTTGATCAGGTTAGTATCTTGGATTTGCTCTATTCCTGTCAGATAGTCATAGATCCATGGTTCCCCGTTTATGACTCAGCAAAGCTAATGGTCTAAACTACGAGTGATTGACCAGCTATGGAAGCTCCAATAGGTATATTGGTTTTGGGAATCACTTTTAGAAACAACCTTGTCATTTGGGTTGTGCATTTTGAAATTCTGTACTTCTACAATAAATGTTTAATTCAAAAGGTCTTGCAAGGCATGTAGGATATATGATATTGTGAAATGATGAAAACTGAAGTTTTCCGTAATTGGTTTCTCAGACAAGGCGGCACTTCCAGCTCTTCAGCGTCTTATCCATTCAAACGATGAAGAAGTTCTAACTGACGCGTGTTGGGCACTGTCATACCTTCGGATGGTACTAATGATAAAATTCAAGCTGTTATCGAATCAGGAGTATGTCTGACTGTTGAGCTTTTACTGTGAGTAAAGTTTCCCTTACTTAGTTTTAGTTGCATTTGTGGCTGAAGCTATGCATGCCCTCATATTAATTATACATCTAAAGCTTGAATCTTTTGGTCTTTCAGTCACCCATCTCCTTCAGTTCTTATTCCTGCTCTTCGCACAGTGGGGAACATTGTCACTGGTGATGATATGCAGACTCAGGTACTACTCAAAAAAGCATGATCTCATATGTAATATATGTGTTTACTCATTTGCCATATTGGCCTATAGTCATTTTCACAAGGCCACCTCCCATTGGAGCATCATTATTGCATATATCTATATAATAAGGGTCAACGGTTTTTGAATCCTAAAAATGTGTAGGTGTAAATTTTTTTATGGTTAGATCTAGGATGCTTTTTTAATGTTGATGCCTTTTTTTATGCCTTTTTCTCTGTTAGTATATTTGTTTGTTATCTTAATGTTTCAAATCATTGAGTTTATGGTGTCAGTGGGTTTATGAATACAGTAATGCAACTAAGGAAGTGGAACAATCATACAAATTTGATTTATGCTGCTCAAAATTAAATTTCATATTTATATTGCTTTTTGAATATATATGTACTTCCATAACATGCTAGGGTCCTTATCACGCCTTCCCTATTTCCTTCTTGTTTTGGTCTGAGGCTTTATCTTGGCCAATTATTTTGGTGAGATTTGGTTAGAAGTTATTTCCTTTGACAGACCCAGATGGTTGAAGAGATCCTATGCTGAAAAAGAGCTAAAATATTTGTTGTTTCTTATTCATTGGGCTATATTTGTTTGTTGTAATTTATGTGGGTCAAGGCCTTCTACTCTTTTGGTCACTCTTTAACTTGTTTTTAGCAAAATCTTTTGGGTGAATACAATTACCCCCCTTCATTGCGTGTCCCTCTAAATTTTGGAAGTGCACTAAATATTCATGGATTTGCCTTTTAACATACCTTTATCATTTTCATTTTCATCTTCATCTTTTATGTATTCATATGAATCATATCTGTATAGTATAATACTTGGGTATATGTTACTTAACTTCCCTTACACCCTATTTTGGTAACAATCGTTTGCAATTTCCTAGTAGAGTTACTGGATGCCAAGTTCAGAATTTGGTTATGTTTCTTTCCGAGTTAATGAAATTCTGTTTGTCTTACTTTCAGTTTATCATTAATCATCAAGCACTGCCCTGCCTTTACAATCTTTTGACTAATAACCACAAAAAGAGCATTAAGAAGGAGGCTTGCTGGACTATATCAAACATCACGGCGGGCAACAAGGACCAGATCCAGGTACAAGCAGACAATCTTCTTTTGGTCTGGTTATCAATGTGTATTTTGTTTGATATAATTTTGGATATATCCTTGGCTTAGATGGACTGTATCTGTCATATTTCATTGTAGTCTATTTCATTTTTGTTATTTACCTTTTTTTTGTTATTCTATAGACTGTAATTGAAGCCAACCTTATTGCGCCCCTTGTTCATTCGCTTCAAAATGCGGAGTTTGAGATCAAGAAAGAAGCTGCATGGGCAATCTCAAATGCTACATCTGGTGGTACTCACGACCAAATCAAGTAAGATGCCCAAACATATTTCCTTGCTTGCCCAGAAAGAAACAATTAGAACAAATGGTAGCTTTGTTCCAAATGGCTTTTGCCAAAGCAATGTAATATTATGATGGTATGATGTACCACCATTCAGTACAACATTTGCTTTGGCAGAATCCAAAAGTTCTTGTCAATAGCTCTCCCAGAAGAGAAATTTGTTTCCGCTACTCTTACTAGTATTTGTAGCACACCTTATGCGTTATCAATATTATATATCTGGTAATTTGATATTAAATCATTTTTCAAAGCATTTTAAGAATACGTGAATGTATTTGCTCAAGTAGTTATGTCACTTGTTAATCCGATTGTTTTATTTTCTAAACCAATGAAGGATAATTTGGTAATTTCAAGTGCAAACAAAATGTAACCACTCTCTTCTTGTGCTTAATATAATAGATGCTCAATTGGTTTATATTTGTTGCTGGCAGGTACCTAGTTAGTGAATCATGTATCAAGCCATTGTGTGACCTACTTGTGTGTCCAGACGCCAGAATTGTTACGGTATGCTTAGAGGGGCTTGAAAACATACTAAAAGTCGGGGAAGCAGAGAAGAATTCAGGTGGAACAGATGTTAATCTGTATGCTCAAATGATTGATGATGCTGAGGGGTTAGAGAAAATTGAGAACCTACAAAGCCATGACAACAATGAGATTTATGAAAAGGCGGTAAAGATTCTTGAAACCTATTGGTTGGAGGATGAAGATGAGACAATGCCGCCTGGTGACGGATCCCAGCAGCAGGAGGGGTTCCGCTTTGGTGGGCCTGAAGTTCCTGTGCCTTCTGGTGGATTCAGCTTCAACTGAAGGTACTCTCTCTCTCATGAATTGTTCAAACAATGTCCCTCAAATGGTTCAATGACATGAGATTTGGTACATTGATTATGTTTTCGGAAGGAAAAGTGACTAAATTTGAATCGTCCTGAAAAGTAAAGTGAGCTATTAATCTAAGACGAAGTATTTAAAAGGTCCAAAGAATTAAAAAGACTTGCTAACAAGGGTTCTAGGGGATGCCTCCTTGCCCACTATTAACATCCCCAAAACTGATTTGAGATTATTAGGCGGGTTCTGATGGTCTCCAGTTGTCATTTTGTTTATTGGTGCCCAAAACTGATTTGAGATTATTAGGCGGGTTCTGATGGTCTCCAGTTGTCATTTTGTATATTGGTAGAAATTTTGGCTGTTTTTGTACCATAAACTAGGGCAGTAAATCTACTTTGTTAGTTAATTAATACTCCCTCCATCTCAAAAAGATAGTCACACTTTGTCATTGTTGGTAGTCATAAAAGAAATAAGTAATTTCAACCTAATCAATTGTTTACAACACTACTCAAATTTCTATTGTGAGACTATCCTGAAATGGGACCATTAATTTGGGACATCATGAAAAAGAAAGTGGGACTATCCATTTGATGGGGGTGTAGAGTTTTCATGGAGCGGATTTAATAGATGTTGGCTCTGACTGTTTTGGATATATTTTGGTCTTGCTTTGAACTATGCCACCACCCCCAACCGGCCCCCACAACCAAAGATAAAACTCACGTGCACACTTGTGGCAATCTGAACTTTAGAATTTGATTGGAGAACATATTGTTTCATTGAATGGCAGGGAGGAATAGTTGGCTGGGGTTCGTTGTTCGGTCTCTAGTGTGCTCGAAAGGGTTCGATGTTCGGTCTGATTGAGCGGTTTTTGTGGGTGTCATACATAATGGGTTTCCATTCAAATTTTTTGCTGCTTCGAAGCCGAGAAATCAGGCATTTCTCCTTTTTGGGTGTGTCATCGAGCCTTTTGACGGACACAGGTGAATGCCATCTGGCTCTTTTCTTTTTCTGCAGTTTGTCCTAGTATTTTTCTATTTACTAGAATTCCCCCACAGCTGCTGAGGAACAGGGAATTTTCTATCTGAAATTACTTTTTTTTTGTATGCCTTTTTTCTTTGTATTTCCAAGATTGTTTTCCTCATTCTTTGGTTTTCTCCCATTAATGGGAATACTGTTTGTTAGTTCAGGGGTTGACAATGGAACGCTGTCAAAACTCTCTTTCATCAAGTAAATTTTGAGATTGCAAGTATTATTGATATAAAATTTCTGCGTTTGACTGCGTAAATTATTTTGTTTATAATTGTCTTGTTATAAATTAATAAGTTGTAATTTTTCCATTTTCAAAATAAAAAAAATTTTGTGGTGATTTTTTTTCGTGAACTTGTATAATTGTTATAAGTTATGTAAATTCAACTATGTCTGTTTTATCTTAGGTATTAACTTTTATATACTAATTTACTTTTACAACAAAATGCTCAAATTAAGATAATTTAAGAATTAAGTAGTTTTAAATT